>OX578152.1:108287387-108787018 GCA_951213105.1 Amaurobius ferox | reverse complement strand
CTGTCTTTAAAATTTTTTGGTTGTTAAAGTGGAAAAATTAATTTTATTTATACGAGAATTAATTTTTTTTTTAAGTGGAATATTTCAAATTGTGCAATGCAATTTGAGTTCTTTTGGTTTTGAAATTTAAATGGGGATTTGTATTTTGATTTTTTCTTTGGTATTTTGTTTAAAGGAATTTTGATAAACTTGGCGGTTAGTGAATTTAAATGTACCATTTATACATGAGATATATTGTTGAATTTTGAATTATGAGAATTTTTTGAGATTACCAGAGTTACAGTTATGCTATTTGAGATTATTGTTGTTGAGAGTGCAAGAGGTTGCACAATATTTATTGGAATCGCGTTTATTGTTATTAGTGTAAAATGATGCATAAGGTCATTTTAGTGTATATTTGTCTTTTAAACGATCTAATTTGCCAAGTAATCAGTTTATAGTATAATTTGTAAACAAGTCGGTTAAATTTGAGTTCAGTTCCAAATTGTTAGGGAATTGAGTTTGTTATTTTGGGGTAAATATTCCACAAATTTTTTTTTGTTTGTAACTTGAGCCAAAATTGATATTATTTAAATAGAGTAATATGCTTCGAATAATTGTTTTCTTTGTAGAGGAGGAGATTGGTGATGAATTTGTTAATTTATATTTATTGGTTGTTAATGTTGAAGGTACCTTTTCAAAATTTATTGTTTAGATTATTGGAATTCTTTGGCTGGTCCAAAGTTTTCGTTAAAATTTATGTTTATTCATGACAGCTAATGATATAGAGATCTGATTATTATTTTTCTACTGCTTCTCTTTGATAGCATATTTGTTGGAGCATTTTAAAATGAATTGATGAATTTTCATAATATAGAGTTACAATGATGTTGAAGAATTTAATATTGAATCTATATGTATGTTTAAGAGTTTAGAGAAATGTTGAGAAATATGATAATTGATATTATGAAATGATTATTTGATTTTTGATTTACTTATAAGGAATTTGATTTTTTATGTGATTTTTTATGGCTCATGTTACAGACGTAGTTGAGATTTTGATTTTTTTTTTCCCTCCTTCGTTTCGCGGAATTTTGTCATGTGTTAGCTAAAAATTTTTCATTTTTCAAATGAAAAATTTTTTTTGGGACGTTCGAAGGAGTTGTTAGGTTATACTTTTGGATATTTAATAATTTTAAGAGTTTTGTTTTTTGTCTAAACGTGTTCAGGGGTCTTAGTTACATAGTCACTCTCCATTTTCCGATTGTTTAGGTTTTGATATTCTTCTGTTCCAAATATGTTCTATTCCATAGGTTTTGTTTTAAAAACGGCAAAAGTTCGTTCTTTTTAGGTTTTAGCAATTTAAATTTATTTAAATTGGCTAATTTGCAATTCCATTTATTGCCCTTTTTATTCCCTTTGATTTGATTCCAAATTTATTGCTCTCAGTTAAAAATTGGTTATTCACCGCAATTTTTCAGTTTTATTCTATTTTCAGCTTTTTAAATATTTCAGAATCGTTCATATTTAAATTGTTGCTGAATTCGTATTTTCCAAATCGTTTCACTTCATTTCTTTTTAATTTTCGTCTGCTCTGAAATTCCATTTCTCTTCTTTAAAATTTCGAGTTTTTAATTGGTTGATCGTAATATTAAAATCGTCTGTCATTAATTATTTTATCGTTCATCGATAATTTTGTTTACAATCTGTGGCAGCGATGTTTCGCAGTATATAAGCAAAATCGCGCACTTTTTCGATCTCTTTTCTCTTTGCCCTCTTTCTCTTGATTGGAACTAAAATGTAGTCATATAGAGTTGTTGTTTTTAGCGCCTCGGCGCGAGCCGAGCGAAATTCGAATGCGGCATGCGTTCTGAGGAACGAACGTTTTATTTCCCGGCCTGGCTGTAAAAGTGTTGTATCCTGATAGCAGAGAGTTGTTTACTCGAGATAACGTTGTGAACGAAGTGATTGATGTCTACTGAAGTACCGTCGGCGCCTTTGGAATAATTGTTTAGTTCCAGAGGTCGGATTTGTTCTTTCATAGTGAACTGTGTAGTTTAAATTTTCCGAGTCCTAGGACCGGACCTCCAATTGTTTACTTCACGGTTTTGATGATGGAGCTATTTGTTCTTTTGTTCCGAGCGATGTCCACTGGCGCTCTGTTACTCTCGGCTGAGAATTTTATAATGTGAAGGAGCTGCCCGTTTTTGTGCAGATCAGGCCTTGGGAGTGTTCTTTTCGCGGAGTTTTGGAGCACCATATTCCACTTGAATGGTTGGACTCACTTGATGTACCGATGCTTTACGGGAGGTACTTCTCCGTTTGGCCCCTTTTGGAGCAGGAAGGGACTGCACCCAAGCTGATGATGACTGCCATCGATTTCGTCCTCGGGACTTTATTACTGCCGTTCAGCGTTTTCCCGTTTATGGGTGATATCTTTTCATTAATTTTATTCTTTTGCAGTATTTAAAGTTAAATTAAATTAGCATGACTAAGACCCCTCAACTTATATATTTTAAGTTACGAATCCTGGATTATTGTTAGGATGTTCTAAATTCCCTTTTGGCTAATTTATGTTCTTTTATCCCAAAATTCTAGTTTTGATAAATAATTGAATAAGTTTAATATTGTTAACTTTAAAATTTAATATTCTAACGTTTTTTCTACCACTATACGACCGGCCATTCCTTTTATTTATTTATTCAAGTTTTTTATCTGATTTGTTTAGTTAATGACATGTTTAAAATTTGTAAAATGTTTTGAAAATTATTTTAAAAGTGAAGTTTAAAATTTTAATAAACGTTAGATTTTGAAAACCTAAAAACTGTGTTCTCTCTCTCTTTTATTTTAATGTTTTATATTTTTAGGAAAGTGTCAATTATTATATTTTACAGGAGTACATATTTGTACACGTAGGGTAACTGGTCAATAGGTCCTCTTTCAGTTTATTTAAGAATTCAGTTTATTTCTAGAATGTTTTCAGGTTTCAGGAACTTTATATTTTCGAGAGTGTATTTTCAGATGACTTTCAGATTTTTAGGTACTTTACAAGTTTTGAATGATAGAATGTTTTTAGTATATCATAAATGCATCAAAACCCCCCCTACCGAACAAACATAATATTAGAACGAAAATTAAATTCAACAAACACAACTCATTGTTAAATTTCTAATTCAGTTATGTTGAAATTTCGTTCTTATAGAGATCAGACTTGTGAGTCTGACGGAGATGGTCGCTTTTTACCTTCGAAACTGGTCGATTAAGTTTGTGTTGTACATGCTTTTAACGAATTTATTTCAATGCAATAATTTAGCAGCAATTTGAGCTGTACGTATAAGGTTAATTGACCATTCAAATACTTGAATTTAAAAGGGTGATGAGTAATTGATAAGAGCTGACGTTAAATAATTAATAAGATATTTTTAATTTATGGGATTTTTTGATACATTTATTTGAAAAATGTGCATTATCTCGAGAACGGTTCATGCTAGCGTCAATCGTTTTCTAAGGAAACATTACGTAAGAAATGTATATTTACGTAACTTTATTATAGGTTTTGATTTTTTGATGATTTTTTCAAAATTTCACTCGAAAATTTAGGGGGTTCTGAGCATTCGATTACATTGAAAAACAATAGGCTTCCTCCCAGTATTCATGGATTGTGATTTTTTTACCAAATTTATTGGAATCGCTCCATTCGTTCCTGAGATATCGTCTCCGCAGACACACATACACACACAAACACTTTCACATACACACAAAAACACTTTCACACACACATACTTTCACAGATACACCGACATCACCTCAAAAATGTTTGATTCGTGATCTGGTATGCTTGATATGAGCTTGCTCTCCCTTCGAAAATTCGAATTCGAATTTTCGACCCCGTCACAATACTTGCCTTATACATTATGTATATAAGGAAAGTAAAAAGGTTATTCTTATAGAAGATACTTATATTCTTTCCAAGATATTGAATTTTCGTCAAAGAGTCGTCATTTTCATTGATTTAGTGCCATTTTTATCCATTTGGCGAGATTTTCGTTAATTTGGTAACATTCAAAAAAGTCGCCAAGTTCGCGGCATTCCGCCAAATTCAGGGCCAAAATCCCACCAAGCTTTATTTAATGGAGAAATAAGTAATTCTTATACCAGAAAAATGACTATTGGCATTCAAATAAAAAAATATTACCCAAAGTATCTTTTGTCATGAATGGAACGAGCTAGATCCACGAGAATGATGTCACGAAATTTATCGCACGATATTGCACATGAAAAGTGAACATGTTTCTCAACAATAAATATATATTTTTTAGTTTGGGATTTTTTTGATAAATTTATTTGAAAAACATGCGATATCTCGAGAACGGTTCATGCTAGCGTTCTAAAGTTTGTGTCAATCGTTTTCTAAGGAAAAATTACATTACAGATGCCAATTTGCAAAACTTTATTAAATGTTTTGATTTTTTTATGATAATTTAAAAATTTCACTCGAAAATTTAGGGGGGGGGGGGGTTCTGAATGTTCGATTGCGCGTTTAAAAACAATAGATTTCCAGTATTCACGGATTGTAATTTTTGTACCAAATTTCATTCGACTCGCTCGCTCCATTCGTTCGTGAGATATCGTCTCCACAGACTCACTGACACACGCACACACATACACAGACATCACCTCAAAAATTAACTCCATTTAAATATTTCTAAATGCTATGTTATGAGCATAGCTAGAATCCCTAATATTCTTAAATACAATTATATTTTAAATAATTCATGTCTATCTCGATGTACTCATATTATTGATTTGGGTGTTACTTTCGATGATAATTTTAACTCTCAGAGACATATCGATTATGTTATTAAAAGAGCCTATCAAAGTCTTGGTTTCACCTTAAGACGATCTCGCGTTTTTGCCAGTTCTGATGCGATTATTTTTATTTATATAATACCCTTGTTAAACCTATCTTGGAATATTGTGCAATGATTTGGGACCCTGTTTACAATCTGCAATCTCAACGGATAGAAATCGTGCAAAATAAACTATTATGAACTATTGATTACAGATTGACTGGCTATTATCTTTATGATATGCATACGAGGGAACTCTGACAGAAATATAGTTGAATGTCTTTAAAAAAAAGAAGACGCTTGTCCTGCCTCTTATTTTATTATAAGGTTTTAAATAATACTATTGATTGCTCTATTTTACTTTTTTACATGGAACTTCATATACCTGTCAATAATGCTAAAAAAAAAACTCTATTTCACAATACTACTGTTAAACACAACTACATTAAATGCTATTCTATCTATAAATTTGTTGATCTATATAATATAATGCTGATACTGATGTATTTCACTTGACTCCTGCTTGTTTTAGAAAAGCCTGTTTCAATGCGCTTGACATATTTACTACTTAGTATTCTTGTATCTTATGTTCCGTACATTTTATTTTTTTGTGTGGCTAGTGTAACTGGATTTCATCTGCAGATGCCACCTAAATTGAAAAAAATACAATAAAATAAAATAAAAAATATTTGATTCGTGATCAGGGATGCTTGAAAAGTTCTCTCCCATCGAAAATTCGAATTCGAATTTTCGATCCCGACTCAATACTTTCCTTATACCATTATGTTAAGAAAAGTAAAAATGAAACTCACCGATCTTTCTCTCAAGAGTGAAGGTTTCGTTTCTTATGTGTCTGACAAAGACGTTTGCTTTTTGCCGTCGAAACCGATCAATTAAATTTATGTTGTATATGCTTTTAGCGAATTTATTTCAGTACAATCATTTACCAGCAATTTGAGCTGTACGTATAAGGTTAATTGACCAGATTCAAATACTTGAATTTGAAAGGGCGATGAATAAGAGTAGACGTAAATATAAAAATCTGATGCAGGTAACAAATGACTTTCCTTATAATGCAACGAATTTGCTACTTTTACAGTTAAAAATTTTATTCTTATAGTAGATACTTATATTCTTTCCAAGATATTGAATTTTCTTCAATTAGTCGTCATTTTCTTTGATTTAGCGTCATTTTTATCCATTTGGCGAGATTTTCGTTAATTTGGCAACATTTAAAAGGTAGCCAAGTTGGCGACATTCCGCCAAATTCTTCGCCAAGCATTATATGGACAGAGAAATAAGTTATTCTCACAGCAGATAAATGGCTCTTGGCGTTCAAATATAAAAGTGTTACTCAAAGTCGCTTTTTTTATGAATGGAATGCGCTAGATCCACGGGAAGGATGTCACCAAATTTATCGCATGACATTACATGTTTAAAGTGAACATGTTTCTCAACAGTTAACATTTATGGGATTTTGTGATTAATTTATTTGAAAAATGTGCAATATCTGGAGAACGGTTCATGCTAGCGTTCTAAAGTTTATGTCAATCGTTTTCTCAGGAAACATTACGTAAGAAATCTCAATTTGCGTAACTTTATTTAAGGTTTTGATTTTTTGATGATATTTTCAAAATTTCAATCGAAAATTTAGGGGGGGGGGGGGTTCTGAACATTCGATTACATTTAACAGCAATAGATTTCCAGTATTCACGGATTGTGATTTTTGTACCAAATTTCATTCGAATCGCTCGTTCCCTTCGTTCGTGAGATGTCGTCTTCACAAACTCACTGACACACACACAAACGCTGACATCAACTCAAAAATGTTTGATTCGTGATCAGGGATGACTGAAACGTGCTCTCGTGTCGAATTCGAATTTTCGACACCATCACAATACTTTTCTTATACATTATTTATATAAGAAAAGTAAAAATGAAACTCACCGATCTTTCTCTCAAGAGCGCAGGTTTCGTTTCTAGTGTGTCTGACGAAGGAGGTTGCTTTTTGTCTTCGAAACCGATCGATTAATTTTGTGTTGTATTTGCTTTTACCGAATTTATTTTAGTGCAATAATTTAACAGCAATATGAGCTGTACGTATAAGTTTAATTGACCATTCAAATACTTGAATTTAAAAGGGCGATGAATAATTAATAAGGGTTGACGTAAATATAAAAATGAAACTCACCGACCTTTCTCTCAAGAGTGAAGGTTTCGTTTCTTGTGTGTCTGACGAAGAAGGTTGCTTTCAGTCTTCGAAACCGGTCGATTAATTTTGTGTTGAATTTGCTTTTACCGAATTTATTTTAGTGCAATAATTTAACAGCAATATGAGCTGTACGCATAAGTTTAATTGACCATTCAAATACTTGAATTTAAAAGGGCGATGAATAATTAATAAGGGTTGACGTAAATATAAAAATGAAACTCACCGACCTTTCTCTCAAGAGTGAAGGTTTCGTTTCTTGTGTGTCTGACGAAGAAAGTAGCTTTTAGTCTTCGAAACCGGTCGACAAAATTTGTGTTGTATTTGCTTTTACCGAATTTATTTTAGTGCAATAATTTAACAGCAATTTGAGCTGTACGTATAAGTTGAATTGACCATTCAAATACTTGAATTTAAAAGGGCGATGAATAATTAATAAGAGTTGACGTAAATATAAAATTGAAACTCACCGACCTTTCTCTCGAGAGTGAAGGTTTCGTTTCTTGTGTGTCTGACGAAGAAGGTTTATTTTTGCCTTCGAAACCGGTCGATTAAGTTTGTTTTGTCGATTAAGTTTATACTTTTAACGAATTCATTTTAGTGTAGTAATTTAGCAGCCGTTTGAGCTGTAAGTGTAAGGTTGATTGACCAATCAAATACTTATTTGAATTTAAAAGGGCGATGAATAATTAATAAGATTTGGCGCAAATATAAAAATGAAACTCACGGATAAAGAAAAAGAAGTTGTTAACAGAAAAGTAGTACTTACAGTAGTAGATAGACGCAATTATTAGCAATTTCCCATCCACATGGATTATTTATCGGTTGTAGATATGCAACACCAAAAGTGTTGAAAATTCTCATGAAACTCTTGCCCTTAACTGTAAAAACATCACTCAACAGGGGGTCCAACGGCCAGCATGAACATTCCTTCGACTTTCCGTACTGTACTTTCATTAACTTCATCACATCGTGAATTGTGCAATGCTCATGTGCATTGGTGGTCCTGTTAAACTTATTTTCCATATTAATACTCTTGCACTTCTTGAACAGCACGATAGTACGTGAGAGAACATTACGAAACCCAGAGTCGGTATTCATATTAAGTCCGTACATAAAGTGCATAATTATTCCAACAGTATGATGATGCGTACATTGATACTTCTTGAAAAGTTTCAGTACGAATTTAACAAATTCTTTTATAAAACGTCGCTCAGAAATTCCAAGCTTAATGAAAAGAGAAATTGGTTTAATTTCATAGTTTTCAAGAGCTTCAGATACGCAGCTCCAATTGAATGGACATCCTTGGTCTGCACATTCCATAGAAGTTTTAAAGAACGACGTAAGGCGTTGAATGTAGTATGTACGTAAATCTTCGATGAAGTCTTCATAAGTTTCATATAGATTTTGCAGATTCTCATTATGGTATGGTTCTGACAAGCATCTTGGACTTCTCCGACGTAAAAATTCTAAATCATACTGTGAATGATACGGCCTAAATACCATAGCTGTTAAAATGGCAATTAACTAAGCTATATTAAATAGAAATTCACTCGTTCACAAATCACAAATGATTTGTCACTAAATACGATGCTACACCTTTAGAGCGCTAATAGTAATGAATGTGGACGCTAGAAACTGAGAATGACACATCAAAGGGAAATCGCCAAAACTGGTTCCAGCAAAGAGCTCACCAAGAAGGACTAGACCACAGAATACTATATTTTACTATATAATATTAGTCTGTGGACTTGACCGTGATTGCAGTAACACACACGTATATATGAGATACGTGCACAACATAAAAGAACGGGTTTGGGGGCGAGTTCACTTATCAAAGGAGGTAATATAGAAAGAAGAGATTCAAGCGTAAGGGAGGTGACATTTTAGTGCATCTCTGCGCTGAAGGTCAGCCTTTCAGGGGCACTACCCTTTTATTTCAGCAGTTCTTGGATTCTGTTCATTTTCCCGAACTTTATGAAGTAATGGACGGTTGATTCGATTGAAAAAGGTTGATTATTCGATATTGATTGTAAATTGGTATTCAAATTGCGTTAGTTTATTTTGATTATCTTCGTGTTAAAAGTAACACATATTTACAAAAAAATACCATCATTACACCACAATTTACATCATTAATAGGAATTACCATATATTTTTTTAATATGAAATTTACAAAAATAGTTTTCAAGAATTTTAAAATATTTTTATTTGAAAATTTCAATTTCTTTATAATGGATACAAATAATTGATGGTTATATTTTTTTCTTTTTTTTTTATCAAATGGCCAGGCACTTTTGACCTTCGTCATTCGCCATTATTACAGCGGCCAGAGTGTCAAACATTTAACCGTCCATTGACGTTGCCCCAGGCGCACCAGAGGGGGGCGGATCACATTGCGCCCACAACACAAACATCCATGCCTTACGTGGGGCTCGAACCCACAACGTGGCGGTCGAGTGATTGCTACGGAAACGCTTGCATTTAACCACTCGACAACCACGTCGGCTTGATGGTTATATAGAATGAACTTAGTTGTGTCTTTCTCTTCAGAAGTATGACAACATGTTCTCCTTCTTTGAGCAAATGACATTTGCGCTAGAACTGGCCACTCTATAAGTTCCAAAAGATTATAAAAATGTGCAATTGTGGCAGTTTGTAAATTGTTGTCAAAGTATCTTAATCTACGTATTTTACTACCCTTTGATTGGGATCTTCCATAATCTGCCCTTTGATCGGAATCGCCAGTATTTTGAAAATAAAATCTACAATACTGTTTTGGCGCAATATAATTTCGTGAAATAAAGCTGCGAAGTTACACTAGATCCTTAAAATTATTCTAAAAGCTTTGAAAAGTTGAGGGTTTGAGAAATTGATGGAGTTAATCAGATAGGAATGGAGTTAATCATGGCAGTTATCAAACCTTTATCCTCAACTTGATTGATTCAATACTGTGGCGATTAAAAAAAATATTTATAGGAATGGTTGCTATATTTTATTTAAGGGGACGGTGGACGATGAAAAGAGCAAAAATCGACTAAAAAAAATTTTAATATATAACAATATTTTACACATTTAACATTTGCTTACGGGTGGGACAGCGTTCATCCCAAACGAAGAGCCTCCCAAAAAGACAGGTATTTGACATACTGCAGCAAGTGCAATGTTTCTGTCGGCGATTTCCATGGACGCCAATGCCTGCAAAGGGGGTGGAACTGTTTGGGATAAAGTATGTCAAATACCTGTCTTTTTGGGAGGCACTTCGTTTGGGATGGACGCTGTCCCACCCGTAAGCAAAAGGTTAAATGCATTTTTTCTAAGCGTAATTTTCAAAAGTTTTACATTTTTAAAATGCTCCTTGCGACTTAATTTTTGAGATGCATGAAATTTGGCAAGAAAACTCCTTTCATACTTTTTATTGAAACTGGGTATGCATTTTATAATTTGACCTTATTAACGTAATTAAAAGTGAATAAGAACCTAATTAAATGATAAAAATTAAGTTTTAATGCAGAAAAATATTTTTACAAAATAAACTTTCTAATAGGGATTTAAAAATGAATACCCAAATTTGTTCATAATGTGTTTTTGAGTGATTATAATGTAAAATTAATCAAAAATGTGAACAAATGGCACGCAAGGAGCATTTTCAAATTTTCTTTAAGAAAATTAAATTTAAAAAAAAATACAACATTATAACAAAATTGAAAAAAAAATTAATGGTATTTTATATAGTAATGTTAAGAGGAATATTTCTACAAATTTTCATGTTTCTAAGTCAATAAATAAATAATAAAAATTTCAACGTCCATCGTCACCTTAAGGGATCTACGCATGAGTCATTTTAAATTGCAGTACACGTGACCTTCAATTTACTACTACTCTAAATAGTGAGATTGACCTTGAATACTGTCATTAATATCAGAATGGAGGAAAATTTACATTTATCTTAATTATGACGTTTTAAATGAAATTATTTCGAACATAACAATACTTTTGGTTTAACGGTATATTCTTGACAAAACTGCAATTTGTAAAGAATGTAAAAATTAAAATGTTTCAGTTGTGAAACAATTATATCATACATCATATTGGCATGGTGGATTTTAAAAATAAAATGGTGTCTGTTTTCACACATTAAATGAATCTCATGGATAAATTAATTTCATTATGTATAAAAAGATATGCATGAGCAAACATCATCCCAAAAAGACAAAACACACTCCTCGCCATTGAATATTATATGCTGCAAGAGTATTCGAAAGAGAAGTATAAATATATGCAACCTTATATTTACTGAATGCTGTCAAGACCAAGCAAAGTCGTTTCAAGTGGAGCAGTTGCAAATGGTACAAATCTCCTCTAACAGACGAGGAGAGCAGTGAAGACAAGGGACTATTGGCGGATAACGGTTTATGCTCGTTTTAGCCCTTCCCATTTCATCCCTTACTTTCCTTATATACATAATGTATAACAAAAGTATTGAGACGGGGTCTAAAATTCGAATTCGAGTTTCCGACGGGAGAGCACGTTTCAAGCATCCCTGATCACGAATCAGACATTTTTGAAGTGATGTCTGTGTGTGTGTGTGAGAAAGTATGTGTGTGTGTCAGTGAGTCTTTGGAGACGATTACTGACGAAAGAATGGACCGATTCGAGCGAAATTTGGTACAAAAATCCCAATCCGTAAGCACTGGAAGTCTATTGCTTTCATACGCAATCGAATGTTCACAACCCCTCTAACTTTTCCAGTAAAATTTTGAAAAAATCGTCAAAAAATCAAAAACGTTAATAAAGTTACGCAAATAGATATTTCTCATGTAATTTTTCCTTAGAAACGATTGACATAAATTTTAGAACGCTAACATGAACCGTTCTCGAGATATTGCATGTTTTTCAAAAAAATTATCAAAAAGTCATATAAAATAAAACAAAATATTTTCTATTGAGAAATATGTTCACTTTTCATATGTAATACCATGCGATAAATTGGATGACATCATTCTCGTGGATCTTGCTCGTTCCATTCATGAAAAAAGATATTTTGAGTAATACTTTTGTATTTGACCGCCAATAGTCATTTATCTGTTGTAAGAATAACTTATTTCTTCGTCCATAACGCTTGGCGAGATTTTGGCGACGAATGTGGTGGAATGTCACCAACTTGACGACTTTTTTAAAGGTGTAAAACCCGAGCCCGGCCTAGCTGTGTTGAAATACCATCGAATCTCGGCTCGGTCCGGCCCCATATGATTTATATTCAAATGTGCTAAAAATATTAATTTGAAAGGTTTGAAAAACTCGGAATTTTTTTTAAAAAACACAACCCACCCGAATTTTATTGGCCTCTGTTGGGTTTTTGTGGGTATTTTCCAGAAACTCTTAAACTTTGATTTCCTCATACTTGTTGTACCTAAATTGATCATTTACCAGTGAAAGCTGGGGTACATTTGTGTAAAATGTTGAGTGCAAATTTTTAAAAGTAATTAATAATGTAACTAGTTTTCAAAATTTTCTTCAAACCCAGAGTTCGGGAACTGGAAAAGTTCGGGAACTGGAACTTGCGAGCCAAACCTGTAAAAATCTGAAATTTTGGCCCATGCGTGTCATTAAAAAAATATTACATCCAATTTTTTTTAGCCATTTTTATACGAAATTCCATATTGAACCTTTTAAATTCAGAAAAGTAAAAAAAATAAAGAATTTAGTAATTATGAAATAATTAAATAATTTAGTAGTTATGAAAAAGAAAACATTATGATGAAATTTTAACATGAAAATGATGAGTTCATATTACTTGATAAAATAACTTAAAAAATGACCGAAATATTGCGATCAAGATAATGCAGAAATTGCTTATAAATAATTAAACAATAAACAGAAATTTAAATGAATCAAAAATCAACTAAAGTTATCGCGTAAATTAAAGAAAAATTAGTAGCCTGCAATCTTAATTATAATAAAAGCAAAATTTTATATCAAATGGTCATTCAACTTAGAAATACAAAAAAGAAATGAAATGTCAATATCAGAAAATTTGAAAACAAAGAAGATGACACGCAAAATCGGAAATAATTGGTGATTTCAGTAAAAAATAAAACCTGAACAATTCTAGAAAGATCAAGTAGGGAAAGGAATTTAAAATTGCCTCAAAAATATTTAAGTGCTTCAAGGTGCTTCAAATGAAATTTTTAGGATGTCCTGAAAAACAAATGAAATTTAAGATATCATGAAAAGCCTATGATAGAAGGCAGTGGTAAGATTGTAAACAAAGTTAAAAAATAATTAGTCACTATAAATGTTTAAAAATATTCAGAAAATGAACTGGAAATAAAATTTGGAAAACTCTAAAAGTTAAAAAAATAAAGGATATTGACATAAATTTTGAAGTACTTTTGCAATGAATAAATTTGAAGTACTTTGACAATGATGAAGTAAATTTTGACAATGACTGAAATATTTGACAATGAAATACTTTGACAATGACTTAAAGAAACTTAAAATTAGAAAATATTAAGAAAATACCTGAAATAAGAAAAACCAAATACCAGAAACTAGAAGATAGTACTAATAAATGCAACCAAATACGAGAAGATAGTACTAATAAATGAAACCAAATACGAGAAGATAGTACTAATAAATGTTTAACAATATTACCTCTATAAAAGGTATAAATATTTGTGAATTTTTTCCAGTATTTTCAGATGAAAATTTATAGTTTTGTATTTTGTGGGCAAATCTTTTGAATCTCCACTGATAATATCTGCAAATAAGTCACCAAGTTTGCCAAATTGATCGCCAAGCGTTGCACACAGACGAAGAGAGGAGCTTTTCTCATATATGAATGACTATTGGTGAATTTTCTGTCCTTAAAATACAAAACTATTGCGCAAGTATCTTCTTTCGTGAATGGAACAAATTAGATCCACCAGAATGATGTTAGCAAATTTGTCGCGTAATATTGTATGGAAAGTGAACATATTTCCCGATAGTTTATACTTTTTTATTTTTATGTAATATTTTTTATTAATTTATTAGAAAAACGTGCAATATCCTGAGAATGGTTCATGCTAGCCTTTTAATGTTTATGCCATTTTTTTAAATAAAACGTTACATAAGAGATGATAATTCACATAATATTATTAAATGTTCTGATATTTTAATGGTTTTTTCTATATTTCATTCGAAAATCTGGGGGTCTTCCGTACATTTGGTTGCATTTAAAATCAATAGGGATCCAGTATTCACACATTGTAATATTTGTACCATATTTAGTTTGAAGTCCTCCATTTGTTCCTGAAATATCGAACACACACACACAGAGGCATTAGCTCAAAAGCGCTCAACCCGAGTTCATGGATGCTTGAAGCGTAATCTTATGTTGAAAGTCGAATTTTCGACTCCCATCACAATACTTTTCCTGTACATTATACAATGTATATAGATAAGGTAATTACCTCGATGTTTCAAATTATAAGAAAAGGAGAATATGAAAATTAAATAAAAAATCAATCTATTCAACTGGGGATAATAAAAACGTGTGTGTAGTATGAGATTAAAAGCAATTTTTCTTCTTCTCATTTTTGCATTTAACAGGGGAGGGAACATGCTAAAATCTTCTTTTTCACTTTCCCTGCTCAATATATAGTAATATATTGGGAAAGTATTGGAATCGGGTTGAAAAACGCAACTCGAGTTTTCGATCAATCTACACAATTCAGGTACCCTATAGAACACGAAAAACTATTTTTAGCGTGAAGTCTGTGTGTGTGTGGGGGGGGGGGGGGGAGTGTGTAGAAGACCCAGGCCGTCCGACTCGTCCAGGGGACTAAGAGCAACTATTTGGACGGCCGGGGGGGGGGGAGTGTGCCGGGGGGGGGGGAGTGTGTGAGAATGTGCGTCTGTCTGTGCAATGTATGTGTCCACTATCACTCAAAAACTAATTGATTTAATGTCAGAAAATTTTATAGAGAAGTTACTTGTGGGTGACCCTGGTACTGATTAGACTTTAGTACAATTCGGAATAAAAGAACCTGAATTCTTTTTTTTTTTTTTTATTGGATCCCAAAAACTTGCATGTATCCACTCTAGCTGAAAAACTCATAGACCAAATTTCACAAAATTTGATAGATAAGTCATTTGGTTAGATTTTGGTATGATTCGAAAAGGAGAAGTCTGCCTTTTTCGCAAAATGCCCCACAAAAGTTGTATGTCTCCACTTTCGATGAGAAACTAATTGGTCAAGTTTCACAAAATTCAGTTGATAAGTTGACTGTGTATTACAGTGGTGCTAGTTAGACTTTGGTACGGTTTGAAAAACAAGAATCTGCTGGGGTTTTTTTTAATACGAAATGGCCCGCAAAAATTGCCAAAATGTAGCATAAAATGTTACAAATATATCAATTAAATGCATATTTTATAAATTTTTTACGTCAAAAGAAATAAGACCACCAACCCTTATTACTTTAAAACGGATCATTCTCGAAATATTCAAGTTTTTAATTTTGGGAAACTGAACACATTTTTCCCTGTAGTGAAATAGCTATTTAATGAAAATTCTTAAAATTTAGGTGTTACGTCCCTCAAAGGATATTCTGATACTGATTAGATTTTGGCATGATTCTGAAACATATAACCGACTCTATTTTGCAAGATAGTCATCAAAGATCGTGAAAATATGAAATAAATCACTAAAATTGCTAAAATATATTAATTACTTACTTGTCCTTCGTGTAATTATTTACAGCACAGCGAATAAAACTGACTTCATGACTCTTAAAACTGAAAATTAGATAGTATATAAAAAAAAAAATCGGATGCGGACAGCACATGACTTTCCTTATAATGCAATGAATTTACTACTTTTACAGTAAAATAATAGATTATTCTTATAGTAAATATTTATATTCTTTACAAGATATTGAATTCTTGCCAATGAATCGTCATTTTCATTGATTTAGCTTCATTTTCATCCATTTGGCAAGCTTTTCTTTCATTTAACAACATTTAAAAAAGTCGCCAAGTTGGCGACGTTCCACCAAATTCGTCGCCAAAATCTCGCCAAGCGTTATGGATGGAGAAATAAGTTGTTCTTACAGCAGATAAATGACTATCGGCGTTTAAATACAAAAGTATTATTCAAAATATATTTTTTCATGAATGGAACAAGCTAGATCCACGAGAATGATGTCACCCAATTTATCGCATAATATTACATATGAAAAGTGGACGTAGGACAAGTGAACATAGGACTCAATAGGACATTTTTTTTATTTTATATGATTTTTTGATAATTGTTTTCAAAAATGTGCAATATCTCGAGAACGGTTCATGCTAGCGTTCTAAAAATTATGTCAATCGTTTTCTAGGGAAAAATTACATAAGAAATGTCTATTTGCGTAACTTTATTAGATATTTTGATTTTTTGATGGTTTTTTCAAAATTTCATTCGAAAATATAGGGGTTTTCTGAACATTCGATTGCGTATAAAAACAATAAGCTTCCAGTGTTCACGGATTGTAATTTGTGTACCAAATTTCGTTTGATTCGGTCCATTCGTTCGTCAGTTATCGTCTACACAGACTCACACACACACACACACACACACACACACACACACATCACCTTAAAAATGTTCGATTCGTGATCAGGGATGCATGGAACGTGCTCTCCCGTCGAAAACTCGAATTCATTTTCGACCCCGTCACAATATTTTCCTTATACATCATTGTATATAAGAAAAGTAATAAAAATTATGAAATAAAAAAATAAGAAAATTAATTTGAATTTGCAGTGTGTTGCCCACATCACATTTTTTATTTTCTAACTTGATCGTATAAGTGTTTTTATCAGTACATCTACTTGCAGTATTTTACAAATTATTTACAGTAGCTCATTTAAATTACTAGTTATGGAATTAACAGTAGGAATTCATTTGCCTTTCTCCCTTCCTGATGAATATGTTATTAAAGGCAAAGGACGAAATTTTACGCATTTTAGTAAAGACATATGAATTTTATGCGTTTAGTACGTTAGGACATATGAGTATTATATTTTATTTTATGAAAACATTATGATTTTGGTCAACGGCGTATTTATTTCTCAGACATTGTTAAGAAATTCATGGCAGTGTGATGTGATGCTCTTTTTTTTAAACAGACAATTAGCCGCTATTAGAAACGTTTCCTGGGAATACCACGAGGAGGTAGTCTGATTTTATCCCCCCATTTTTTTTCCTGTTTTTAATTGATGTAATTTAGCGCTCAAAGGCTTGTATAATTGCACATTATAACTTAGGATCTTAAGGCAGTCTCCTACTGATGTTTTTCCAGCAATAAAATCGTCGACTATTCTATCGATCCTCTTATCAAGTTTTACGTATTTATGATTTCTTTTATTTTCGTAGATATGAGGCTCCGTTTTTCTTCGAATTGCATCATAATAATTTGTGTCCTCCTTTAAATTAGCTATAAGTTCCAAGATATTCGGGTGAGGCTTCCGAATGGTTTTGTTTAATTTGGATTGCTAGCCTTCAACTACGCTCGTTGTCCTATGGCGCTGCTTAAAACAATTCCACATATCTGAAAATGTATCATTTTCGAACCATTGTTCAACCATATAATTGTTAAAATTTTCAATTTCTTCGATGGCTGGCGATGTTTCCATTATGCTAAGTCAGCCACCTTCTACTTTTCCAGGTGGAATGTGGGCTAATGCAGCGCACATGCGTACATGTAGCTTATTTCGGGGTCATCTTTCTACAAATTCACGAAGCCTAATGCTTGCACCTGCCTCCACAAACATTGGTTAAAATAGAAATTGCTTCCTTTCAATGTAGAATTTGGGAAAGAATTTCTGAAAGCTTTTATTGTGAATGACTCAAAATCCGTCATCTACATTGATGGAGACCACATGATGGAGCATAGGTAACTTTTGTTTGAGATACAGTAGCATTGCATTGTAATTATTCTCTGTTTTTCCAGGAAGTAAAGCATATGCTGCTGAAACAACGTTTGTTTCCAAATCTGTACTTCCGATATCAACATGTATCTTGTACAACTGTTGGAATTGGGGATAGCAACTTTTGAAGGTACCGTCAACGAAATACATCTTACTATCCTTCAGGCCATTCTTATATCCTTCGGCCATTCTTAGAGGCAAATATTAAAATTCGGTCAGACAAGTCTTCATCCACCAGGCATAGGCGCCGAGTTTTCAAAATCTCAGGGGAGGGGGGGCACAATCCGATAAAGTTATATGAAAGATTCACAAAGTCGATAAAGATATAACAACTTACAAGACCGCCTTGAAGAAAGCAAGCATATATCAGTTAGGTGACTACAATTGTTTCGAGGTAATTTTAAGCCCCTTCTTTAGGCCAAAAGAACAGTATGCGTCCTTAACAACCGCCCGGAACGAACGGCAGTAGTGGTTGTTAAGAGCGCATACTGTTATTTTGGCTTGTGAAAGGGGGATTATAATGCCATCGAAGCAAATGTAGTCACCTAACTGACATATATATGCTTTCCTCAGGGAAGTTTTGTAAGTTATTGTCTTACAAGCAACAGTTTTGGAATGAGATAACCGAGTGGTTAAGTCACGGGGATTGTACTCGGAGGACCAAAATTCGATTCCCCGCATTGCCTAAACTGTCCCCGTGTACGAGCACGTTACATTTGTGTGTTTGAAAGTCCTTCTGAACGGTTGGTAGCAAAGGAAGGAGTGTCGGTCCCTGTGGATGTCGTTCCCACTGTGTTCCATTCTAAATTAGATGGCATTGTCCCGGTGGTCTAAACACATATCTTACACCTTCGGGTTGATCGGATGGGCTGGGTCGAAAGAAAGATATCATCAGCTTTATTTATTGTACGATAAATATTTTTAATCTTTTTAGGCCTGCGCCACTCTAATTTACCACTTTTAAAACTTCAGCTCTTTGACTCCTGAACTCACCCCCTTCTTGGCGTTCCAGATGCCATCGTCTAGGCATTGCATTTTCTCCCTTCAAAGAGCAATTAGGGCTTGAAAGTGACGAGGGGGGGATACTCTACAAGGTTAGTGACCTTGTAACCACAGAATACTATATTTATTAATCTGTGCTTGCAACGTTGCCACCGAAGCATATTGAAGTCCACCCAGGCCGAGGTGATCCATTAGCTGAGAATCATATTTCTTATTCTTGTTAATAAGTGTCGGGTAATTACAAAGGTTACTCCAATCTAATTCATAGTTATAAAAAAAATCTGATGTGAACAACACATGACTTTCCTTATATAACGCAATGAATTTACTGCTTTTACAGTAAAAAAAAATAGGTTTTTCTTATAGTAGATACTTATATTCTTTCCAAGATAATGAATTTTCGACTATTAGTCGTCATTTTCATTGATTTAGGGTCATTTCAATCTATTCGGCGAGATTTTCGTTAATTTGACAACATTTCAAAAAGTCGCCAAGTTGGCAATATTCCGCCAAATTCGTCGCCAAAATCTCGCCAAGCTTTACTGACGGAGAAATAAGTTATTCTTATAACAGATAAATGACTATTGACGTTCAAATACAAAAGTATTACTCGAAGTATCTTTTCTCATGAATGGAACGAGCTAGATCCACGAGAATGATGTCACCCAATTTATCGCATGGCATTACATATGAAAAGTGAACATGTTTCTCAATAGGAAATATATATATTTTTCATTTTATATGACTTTTTGATAATTTTTATGAAAAATGTGAAATATCTCGAGAACGGTTCATGTTAGCGTTCTAAATTTTATGTTATTCGTTTTCTAATGAAAAATTACATAAGAAATGTCTATTTGCGTAACTTTTTGAGAGGTTTTAATTTTTTGACGATTTTTTCAAAATGTCACTCGAAAATTTAGGGGGGTTCTGAACATTCTATTACGTTTAAAAACAATAGGCTTCCAGTGTTTACGGATTGTGATTTTTGTACCAAATTTCGTTCGAATCGGTCCATTCGTTCGTCAGTTATCGTCTCCACAGACCCACTGACACACACACACACATACTTTCACACACACACACATACAGACATCACTTCAAAAATGTTTGATTCGTGATCAGGGATGCTTGAAACGTGCTCTCCCGTCGAAAACTCGAATTTGAATTTTCGACCCCGTCACAATACTTTCCGTATACATTATGTATATAAGGAAAGTAATGTAACTCAATTGTAAATTTGTTAACATTATCAAATACATGTAAAAATCAATATTTGGAGCACGTGTTAAATCGCCAAATATGGAAACCCATGTATTTGTAAAAACCTTACTAGGCTTCAATATGCTTGATAAGTCAGCCTCAAGGTAAATGGAAGTAAGAGATAATCAACCTTTCAATAGACCTTGGGTCCAACTCACAAGCTCTAGTGTCTATGCGACATCCCATGTTTAAAATGTTGCCATAGGGTCCAGCAGTGGCGGATTTAAGGAGGGGCGATCGAGGCGATCGCCCCCCCCCCCCCCCCCAAACGTCTGACTAATGTCGACGTTTTATCAAATAAATTATAAAATTAAAATATATATATATATCATTATATCATTAGGGAGATACTTTGGTCTTGCTCTCCCTCCCTTAGTTTATCCACGAAATCTCGCTCCCATAATAAAAGTAAAAAGAAAGCTCGAGATGCTGTCTTTGATGCAATTACGATAATAAGTGAATTTAAAAAAAATGTGGAATCCGATTTCGGGAATATATGCAGAGGTTGAGGGAATGTGTAATGATCTTGGAATTGAAATAAAAATACCACGTACTGCTGGATGCCAAGTTCATAGATCAACTGCTCCTAACATAACTCCTGAAGATTATTACAGAATAAATGTTTACGTGCCTTTGTTAAACTCCGTCCAAGAAGACTTAAAAGACCGATTCGCACAGGAAAATCTGGATGTCTTATATTTACAAGATTTAGTACCATCGACTCTTTTAGCGAAAATCGACACGGACGAAGAGTCACCCGGTCGTCCATTTTGTTGCTCCAAGTCCTCTGGACGAGCCGGACGGCCTGGGGCTTTCACGGACGAAGAGTCACTCCTCCCATCTTGGACAGAGCTAAGCAAGAAGTATCACAGAATAGCCGAACTGGGAGTGGAAGAAATGAGCAGTACACGTCAAGTTGAGGTGGTTAACTGGAGAACCAAATGCATGCGAGAAAATACAGATACCGGCAGAGTACACAAGTCTGCTTTTGAAGCACTACAAAACTGTGATTCTGCAGTGTACCATGTGATCTACGTGTTACTGAAAGTTCTTGTAACATTACCAATTACTGTAGCAACCGCCGAGGGTAGCTTCTCAGCACTAAAACGATTGAAGACAGGGCTTCGAAACACAATTAGAGAAGATCTGCTAGTGGGATTGACTTTGTTGCATGTGCATTATGATATCGCAATTTCACCAGTAACAGTTTTAGATCGATTTGCTAAAGAAAAAGCAAGAAGACTTGAGTTGATATTATAATGATGATCCTTCCTGGGAGGTTAACGGCGCCAGGGTTTTTGCGATGGACCCCGTAAGGCTGTTAGGGATAATGATCGACAATAAGCTGAATTGGCAATTACATTTGAATAGTGTTATAGGTACTACCCCTGGCAAAAATTATGGAATCACTTCCATGTTATTTCAATAGGATACGAAGTTCAATACGCAGTTCAATTTTAATGCACAGATACCCCTGAAAAACCTTTTTTGAGCGAAATTAAAGAACTTTAAACGCTTAACAAAACAAAAAATATTTGAAAAATTTTGCACTTTTCATTATTTAATAATTCATGATCAAAAAATGGGAAAAAAGCTAGAGGTTGAAAGAAAAAAATCGTAAAAACTAATTTGGAATAATAAATTTGATCATGGAAAATCATTAAGATATAGCTCCTCATGTTTATATGATCAAATTTATTATTCTAAATTAGTTTTTACGGGTTTTTTCTTTCAGCCTACAGCTCTTTTCCCATTTTTTGGTTGTGAATTATTAAATAATGAAAAGTGCAAAATTTTTCAAACATTTTTTTATTTTGTTAAGTTTTTAAAGTTCTTCAATTTCGCTCAAAAATGGTTTTTTAGGGTCTCCGTGCATCAAAAGTTGTAGAGCATTGAACTTCGTTGTTTCCTTATATAGTCACGTAATTTTTTTTTCTTCCAATCTTCATTGTTTTGCTTTGGTCTTAAAAAAATGATAGGCCGTATTTTATAAGCTGCAAAGAACTTACTATAAACTTCCGAATTTGTTCTAGTTATTTCAAAAATGTCAAATATCCGTATATAGGAAGCCGTTAAGAAAATCCTAAGTGAACAAACCTCCGAGAACATTTCGATCTACAGATCGCCCCCCCCCCCCCCTAAACAAGAGGCCAAAATCCGCCACTGCCTATGGGGGTGAACCTTATATAGTATTCTGTGCTGGAGAATATAGTATTCTGTGCTGGAGACATTCCAATTGCATTCTAATTAAGCTCCGTGGAGTTGCCCCCCCCCCCTCTCGCGGAAAGCACAAACGACAAAAACTAGTGGAATCGTTTGTGCTTCTTTCGTTTTCGATTTATAGCATTTTCTTTTTCGGGGGAGGGGTGGGGGCTAACTTCACGCTCAGCCATTGTTTACATAAGAGAAATTACATCGATTTCCAAATAACGTTTATGCCATTCGTATGTACTTCGTTTGTGCTAGTTTGTGCAGCAAAATGTTTTCTTCGGACCCTTTTCAAATTTGAACTATAAAGCTTTCCTTTGTTTGGCGCGAAAAGGAGCTTTGTTGACTTACAAGAAATTTAACGAATTTCGACAAAACGTTTATGCCATTCGTTTGTGCTGGTTTGTGCCGCAAAAATTTTCATTTGTGCTTCTTTCGTTTTCGATTTGTAGACATTTCTTTTTCCCGGGGGGGGGGGGGGGGCAACTTTATACTCAGCTAATAAATTTAACGAATTTTGAGAAGGCCTGCCTTTATGCATTTTTTGTATTTCACTTGTACCGGTTTGTACCTCAACGATTTTCCTTTGTATACATTTAATTTCAGATTTTCCACCACGGGGTCCTGTTGCCAGCCAAAGCAGGCCTGAACCCACTTTCGTAAGAGTAAGCTTCACTATAAACAAGGGCGTCCTTGCAATGGGCTCTCATAAGGAAGGTAAGGAGGGGGGCACTTTCCCTCCATTGAACGCTCAAGATCACAAATCTAGGTATCAAGCTAATCGATATTGACGTCTTATCCGTGAGTTTGTCTTGAGTTATGAAATATTTGTTCCTTCTGTTAGTTTTTACGTAAAGCAAACCTGAATCAGAACAAGTTGATTCGTTTGTACGTGACGAATCTGAACTGATTCCACATGCACTAATATTGAATGCTGAAATTAGTTTCATTAAAAAGTATAAGAGGTGTCTTCTTGACAAATTTCATGCATCTCAGACAAAACTTAAGACGCATGGAGCATTTTAAAAATGTAAAACCTTTGAAAATTCCGTTTCGAAAAAATGTATTCAATCTTTTGCTTACGGGTAGGACAGCGTCCATCCCAAACGAAGAACCTCTCAAAAAGATAGGTATTTGACATACCTTATCCCAAATAGTTCAATCCCCCTTTGCGGGCATTGGCGCAAAATTACCAAATTAAAAAAAAATTGAATTAAAATTGCAAATTTAGCGTTATTTGGTGCAATTAAACTCAAACTAATGAATTATTAAAGAAATAAAGACATTATGAATTTAAGTCTGCAGGGAAATTCATGTGCTGCCCACATCAGATTTTTACTTTCCCTGCATTATATGGTAATGTATAGGGAAAGTATCGGAATCATACCGAAAATCATAACTCGAGTTTTCGACGGATCTACACGTTTCGAGATCTCTAGAATGCGAAAAAACTATTTTTAGCGTGACGTCTGTGTGTGTGTCTGTATGTCTGTCTGTGTGTGTGTGTGTGTGTCTGTCTGTCTGTCTGTCTGTGCAATGTATGTATCCACTCTAACTAAAAAACTAATGGACCGAATTTCATAAAATTTCGTATGTCACTTGGGTAAGACCCTGGTGCTGATTAGTTTTTGGTAGGATTCGTCGAAACAGAACCCGCCTTTTTTTGCGAAATGGCCAGTAAAAATTTCCTTTATCCAATCTAGCTAAAATACTAATTGACCAGATTTCACAAAATTTGGTAGATAAGTTACTTGTAGGATGCTCTGGTGCTGATTAGATTTTGGTACGATTCGGAAAAGAACAACCTGCCTTTTTTTACGAAATGGTCCGCAAAAGTTTAATGTATCCACCCTAACTAAAATACTAATTGACTAAATTTCACAAAATTCGGTAGATAAGTTACTTGTGGGACACTTTGGTGATGATTAGATTTTGGTACGATTCGGAAAAGAACGACCTGCCTTTATTTACGAAATGGCCCGCAAAAATCGCCTAAATCTGAAAAAAAAAACTTCGTATGTTGAAATGTATCAATTAAATTCTTGTTTCATACGCAATTTTTGACGAGGAAAAGAATATAACACACTCCATTATACTTTAGGACTAACCGTTCTCAAGATATTTGAGATTTCTTGCATATGTTGCGCCGCTATCGGAAAAATGTCCGAAAAATTACCAAATAAAAACAAAAATTGAATTAAAAATGCAAATTTAGTGTCATTTGGTGTAATTAAACTCAGTCTAATGAATTATTAAAGAAATAAAGAAAAATATGAATTTGAGTCTGCAGGGAAAGTCATGTGCTGGTCACATCAGATTTTTTCTTATAATATCAAAATATATAGAAAATACTTTTCTTCTGAAACTTTGCAAGGACTTTTTTGTTTGATGAATGTATTCTTGCATAAGTATTTACTATCTGTTTGGTTTGATTCCGCAAATCTAATATTAAATAGAAAGTTTGTTCAAAAGTTTAGAGTTGTTGGTGTTATTGAGACCCAGACCGTCCGACCTACCAGAAAGGTGTATGGTAACTGTTTGGGCGCCACCCAATTTAGACCGGAACCCAGTGGGGGAGGCATCCACAGGGACCGTACCTTAAATTATATTTTATCCACGCTTATATTATTTTCCTTGTCTATAAAGTTATTTAATCGATGTAATTATTCTCATATTGTGGAAAGAAATCAAAAGAATCTTATAAATTTGTTTTTTTAATATTTTTAACAGAACTTGTAAAACTCGTTTCCTTCTACGCGAAAATATTTACAAAATAGCGCCATTCCGATGGAATAATTTTATTTCAGCTAACTGTAAATTAACCTTAAGATAAAACAGTAAACCTTAACAGTAGAAAGTATCAAATATAAAAGCGGATGAGATGAATGATTGCGACACAGGGAAACATGCAATGTGGAAGTAAATCCGTCCTATCGAATGTTATTTTTTCAGGACGTGAATTTTACTTTATTATGTAACCTAAGATAGGGTATTTTAATTTGTTAATAAATATTTATGTTGTTACTTTCCTTATATACATAATGTATAAGGAAAGTATTGTGACGGGGTCGAAAATTCGAATTCGAGTTTTCGACGGGAGAGCACGTTTCAAGCATCCCTGATCACGAATCAAACATTTTTGAAGTGATGTCTATGTGCGTGTGTGTGTGTGTGTGTGTGTGTGTGTGTGTGTGTGTGTGTGTGCGTGCGTGTGTGTGTGTATGTGAAAGTATGTGTGTGTGTGTGTGTCAGTGAGTCTGTGGAGACGATAACTGACGAACGAATGGACCGATTCGAACCAAATTTGGTACAAAAATCACAATCTATAAACACTGGAAGCCTATTGTTTTTAAACGTAATCGAATGTTCAGAACCCCCCTAAATTTTCGAATGAAATTTTAAAAAAATCGTCAAAAAATCAAAACCACTAATAAAGTTACGCAAATAGACATTTCTTATGTAATTTTTCATTAGAAAACGATTGACGTAAATTTTAGAACGCTAACATGAACCGTTCTCCAGATATTGTACATTTTTCAAAAAAATTATCAAAAAGTCATATAAAGTAAAAAAAAATATTTCCTATTGAGAAACATGTTCACTTTTCATATGTCATACCATGCGATAAATTGGATGACATCATTCTCGTGGATCTAGCTCGTTCCATTCATGAGAAAAAATTCTTTGAGTAATACTTTTGTATTTAAACGTCAATAGTCATTTATCAGCTGTAAGAATAACTCATTTCTCCTTCCATAACACTTGGCAAGATTTGGGCGGAATATCGCCAACTTGGCGACTTTTTTAAATGTCGCCGAATTAACGAAAATCTCGCCAAATGGTTAAAAATGACGCTAAATCACTGAAAATGATGACTCATTGACGAAAATTCAATATCTTGAAAAGAATATAAGTATCTACTATAAGAATAAACTATTTTTGCTGTAAAAGTAGTAAATCCATTGCATTATATAAGGAAAGTCATGTGCTGCCCACATCAGATTTTTTTATATGAATTTTTGATAATTTTTTTGAAAAATGTACAATATCTCGAGAACGGTTCATGTTAGCGTTTTAAAATTTATGTCAATCGTTTTCTAATAAAACATTATATAAGAAATATTTATTTGCGCAACTTTATTAGTGGTTTTGATTTTTTGACGATTTTTTCAAAATTTCCAATCTAATTCTCCAATCTAATTAGCCAATCTAATTCCACGAAATAGATTGGCTAATATTTGTTTAGATGATTTTGTTAGCTGTATCATTTAGTAACGGTTTTCAAAACTTTCCATGCAACTTTTCACTACATATCGCTTAGTGACGCATCGATTCTTATATCGATATTGACTGTTCTATAGATACAATTGATTGCAATTCCAAACTTTTTTTTTTACAATCTCAAAATGCGCTCTTCTATTCAACGTCCGCCTGTATAATGGTTCTACCTGCGATTTATTGCTGTTTACAACATCGTCCGTGGCGAACATGTATGGAAACATGGCATTCAGGGAGGGATCTGTAGTTATATATAAATACCCTACAAAAATACCTTACAAGCATTGTCCCTAAAAAGTTTTGAAAATAACGTTATTGTAGTTATTGAATTATTAATTTTACTTCTGTTTATTTATCTTTACCTTAAAGGGGCCTCAGGACTCTTAAAAAGTGTCATAAACGGAGTGAATTCCCATGTTTCACGTTTTATTCTGTACCTCTTCTCCTATACATTGATAATACCGCAAAATTCTATCGCTAACAAGTAAAGATCTGTAGCATATAGGATAATTTTTCAATAAGATGTCCAGCGTAAGTTAATAAGATGTCCAGCTAATAAGGTGTTAATAATAACCAGTTAATAAGATGTTCAATAAGATGTCCGGCGTAAGTTAATAAGATGTCCAGCTAATAAGGTGTTAATAATAACCAGTTAATAAGATGTTCAATAAGATCTCCAGCGTAAGTTAATAAAATGTCCAGCGTAAGTAAATAAGATGTCCAGCGTAAGTAAATAAGATGTCCAGCTAATAAGGTGTTAATAATAGCCAGTTATTAATAAGATGTTCAATAAGATGTCTGGCGTAAGTTAATAAGATGTCCGGCGTAAGTTAATAAGAAGTCCAGTTAATAAGGTGTTAATAATAACCAGTTAATAATATGTTCAATAAGATGTCCAGCGTAAGTTAATAAGATGTCCAGTTAATAAGGAGTTAATAATAACCAGTTAATAAGATGTTCAATAAGATGTCCGGCGTAAGTTAATAAGATGTCCAGCTAATAAGGTGTTAATAATAACCAGTTAATAAGATGTTCAATAAGATGTCCAGATAATAAGGTGTTAATAATAACCAGTTAATAAGATGTTCAATAAGATGTCCAGCGTATTCTCGTAACAGCTGTATGCTGCATTATTACTTTCCCTGCAATATATGGTAATGTATAGGGAAAGTATTGGAATCATGTCAAAAATCGCAACCTGGGTTTTCGATGGCGGATTCACACGTTTCGGGACCTCTAGAACACGAAGAAACCATATTTGACGTACTTCTGTGTGTGTCTATCTGTCTGTGAGTCTATCTGTATCTCTGTCTGTCTGTGTCTGTCTGTGCAATGTATGTATCCACTCAAACTCAAAACTTGGGTGCCACCCTGGTGCTGATTAGTTTTTGGTACGATTCGGAAAAAAAAACCCTGCCTTTTTTTGCGAAATGACACTCAAAATTCTCATGTATCCACTCTAGCTGAAATACTAATTGAACAAATTTCACAAAATTTGGTAGATAAGTTACTTGTGGGATATTCTGGTGCTGATTAGATTTTGGTATGATTCGGAGCGAACAACCTGCCTTTTTTACGAAATGGCCCGCAAAAATCTAAAGAAAAAGACTACGTATGTTCAAATGTATCAATTAAATGCTTGTTTTATACTTAATTTTTGACGGAATCGCGCGCTTTATACGAATTTTTCCTGATCGTACCAAAGTATAATGAGCACCAGAGAAACCCAAAAACCCTTTCCCAATGCATTACCATGTATTGCAAGGAAAGTAAAAAGAGAAGAATACATATTTGTAATGGTATTGGAGGTCATATCACTTTTTTTTGTAGTATCTGCCAATAAGGGCGTTGAGCGCCTCATGTGAGTCAAATTTATGTTTTTTTACGACTCCGCTGTGTGAGTCGAAAGTCGTAAAAATAGTTTGCCCCGTCATTTCCTGAGCCGCTTCGGCGAAAAGATAAAATGTTGCTGTTGAGACACAGAACTTTTTCGAAAGAATCGAGAACTGAATACAATGAGGTAAGTATCGTAAATGTGGAAAATTTTCGAATTCGCAGGTATGGAAACAGTTCAGATGATTGATATACGAAGAAGACTTCTATTCGTTCAGTTTTATTGTCAGAAACAACTATAATGCATACTCGTTGTAACAGAGTTAAAGCCTCTCAAAGGCAATGAAGGGAAACTAGCTATCTTCAATAATTAACCTGCACTTTTACTTTCAACTCAATTTAATGAATTATTAAAGAAATAAAAAAAAAAATGAATTTGAATATGCAGGGAAAGTCATGTGCTGCCCACATCATATTTTTACTTTCCTTGCAATACATGTTAATGTATAGGGAAAGTAATGGAATCATGTCGAAAATCGCAACTCGAGTTTTCGACGAATCTACATGTTTTAGGACTTCTTGATCACGAAGAAACTATTTTTAGAGTCAAGTCTCTGTATGTGTGTGTTTGTGTGCGTGCATGTATGAGTGTGTGCGTGTGTGTGTGCAATGTATTTATCCACTCTAACTCAGAAACTAATTGACCAAATTTCATAAAAAAATTACAAGTAAGTCACTTGTGGGTGACTCCATCCCAAACGAAGAAGCTCTCAAAAAGATAGGTATTTGACATACCCTATCATTTGGTGTCCAAGGACGCCAATGCCCGCAAAGGGGGATCGAGCTGTTTGGAATAGAGGACGTCAAATACCTATCATTTTGAGAGGTTCTTCGTTTGGGATGGACGCTGTCCTACTCGTAAGCAAAAGGTTAATTAGCAAAAATTGGTACTGTTAAGTTCTGCCTCGCGGTTAATACCATAAATACGAAAGTAAAAGCACAAAGTTAATTGTGTCTTTACTTCCTTAATAATTCATTAAATTAAGTTCAATTTCACAAAATAACGCGCATAAATATTTCAAATCACACTGGATTTGCACTGTTAATTCAATTTCCTTTTTCATTTGTTAACTAGGACGTATTTTCAAATACAGCTTAGTAAAATAAGAAAACGTAAAATATCTCGAGAACGGCTAGTCCTAGAGTATTGGAATTTGCCTTATTCTTTCCATCGTCAAAAATTACGAATAAAAGAAACATTTAATCGATAGATTTGAGCATATGTAGATTTTTGTTTTAAATTTTGCGATTTTTGCTAGCCATTTCGCAAACAATGGTAGGTTATTTTTTTCCAAATCATACTAAATTCTAATCATCATCAGGGTCACCCATACGTGACTTACCTTAAAAATGTTGTGAAATTGGGTCCGTTAGTTCTGAGTTAGAGTGGATACATACATTGCACTGAAAGACACACACTCAGCCGTCACGCTAAAAATTGTGTTTTCGTGGTCTAGAGACCCCAAAACGTGAAAATTCATCTAAAACTTGAGGTGCGATTTTCGACATGATTCCAATACTTTCCCTATATATTATCATGTATTACAGGAAAGAAAAAAGAGATTAGATTTTATAATCAGCTTAGTTAGAACTCGCGCTATTCGAAGTGTAGGATTTTCATAGTATTTTTTCCTACAGGAAGCAATGTTTATTCCTGAAGCAATAGAGGTGGTATAATATCAGTGTCAGTGAGATAAAGCTAAGGAAACAGTGCTTCACTCACCAAATCATAAATATATCTATATCTATAAGCTTAATTTTCAATTTTATTACACTAATTTTTAATGTAAATTACAATTTTTCCTGCCAGCATAACAAAACTGCAATGAAATCAATTGATAATTTTGTTTTGTCTTCAAAAGGCCTTTACTTAAAGTTGTTTTCGCCCAAACTTCACAAGAGAAATAGTACAAGAGAAATAGCTTAGGTTAGAGCATGCGATGAAGCATTTTTATCATTTCTAGTATTATTTCAAAACACTGACGTTGCATGTTATTGGCATTGCATGTTCTTGGCATTGCATGTTCTTGACATTTCATGTTCTTGGCTGACAAATGAAGCTAGCTTCACGCCGATTATTTCTTGAACAATGCAGCGTAAGACACGCTCTATGAGATCAGAACCGAAACAAAGAAGGGGCCAGAAGGGGATAAGCCCCCCCCCCCCCCCCCCCAAATAAAAGGGTATACTCAGACTCCAACATGTCATCCAAATTTTGCATGAAAATATTGCTTTATGAGAACTTTATCAATTATTTCGTTTTAAAAAATTTTTAATTTAGCTAAATTTGTGGTTATACAGATGATCAATTTATTTGCATATTTAATTTTAAAATATTTAAGTGTTTAAAAAATGAAGACAGTAGTATTTAGGATACTTTTTTATTATTGCAGCATTCACTGTTATACATTATCGAACCAAACCCAACTGGTAAGTAGTTAAGAGTTAATATTAAGTGTTGACTTGTATTTATTTAAGTGTTAACTTGTATTTACTTTCAGAAATTCTTTTCAATTCATTAACAGTTTTGCTACTAGGTAATGCTTATATTAAAACCAATTGCAATGATTAAATATTAATATTGATGTATAGTAACTATATGGATTTTCCTAATCAACTCTTAGCTTGTAAATATAAATATGCAATTACTTATTTGTTAATAATTTATATGGATTGAAATATAAAATAATAACTATTATCGTTTATGGATGCTAATGATTAAGAGTGATTCCCCTCCTTCAAGACTGTCGAGCCTCCCTTGATTTCAATACAGCATCTCTTGAAATTCTTTCCTAACTACGGCCTTGTATGAGATTCCTCAATGGACATGTTTAACTTTAGCAATGTTTCAGAAATAAAAGAGAATTTTTGCTAAATATTCTCACGCATAACTACTATTTTTAGTTTAATATTTCTTTTTATTTATTTGTATTCCTTGTAATTAGTTATTAGTGTAGCAATCGATTCTTTAGAGTTTACTTAGTGCCTTTGTGTTTTAAATTGAATTAATTTAAGTGTATTTAATTTTAATGTGTTTCTATACATAATCGACATATGTTTTATAAATTTTTATAATTTCAATATAATTTTCGGTGCTATAGATTTAGAAATTTTGTTAATTTAGGATATTTATCATTCTTAAATAATTATAACCTATTTGTTCAATGATGTTTCTTCGAATCAATAATGCTATTGCTAAAGTATTTTTCCGTGGTAAAACCTGTTATAAAGTTGCAAATCATTTATTTACTCGTTACTTTTGTTAGTGCACACGAAACAAAAAAGGCTTGCTGTATGTGCCCAATTAATTGCATTTTTCAGTTGGAGCTGTCTGTGGTAGAAGTTTGTTCAAAATAGTTGGAAAAAACCAAGCTTTTATTAATAAGAAAATAGGAAATTTTATTTTATTAAATATGAAGGAGATATCAGATATATATATATATATATATATATATATCCAACCATTTATGATACTTTTCGTTTTTCACATTCTTCTTTTGCTTTACTGTGTATTAGGTTTTCTTTTTATAAATTATATAATATATATATATATATATATATATATATATATATATATACACACATATATTATATATATATATATATATATATATATATATAATGAAAGTTTGAAAATCCAATAAAAGAATAAAGAGAAGTTTCAACTCAAAAAACCCCAACATTACAAAATGCCTTACAGATAAAAGTTTCAAACAGAGAATCATCAATCAAGTGGAAAATAGAAATGCAAGCCTCTAGTCATCAAGCTGAAGACAAACAAAAAACATCAATGGAAAGGAATCAATAAAATAATATCAAACAAAATCCAAGCATTAAAACTTTACACGTGGAAAAGCCCTAGGCCTAATAATGAACTGTTCATTTCGATAAAACTCTTTATCAAGTCCAAGTATTTTGTAAAAATGAACTCAAAATGCATGTTTCTGATATCAGTGATAGATTATATCTATAAACTTTTATAACTTGGACAACATGCATAAATATTGAAAAAGAATAGGAAGCAAGAAATATATATATATATATATATATATATATATATATATATATATATATATATATATATACATATATATATATATATATATATATATATATATATATATATATATATACATATATATATATATATATATTTATATACATATATATATATATATTTATATATATATATATATATATATATATATATATATATATATTCTTATAGATATTTTCAAAACATTTTTAATACAATGTGATTAGAATACGTACATTGTGCAATAACACAAAAGCAATGTATAACAAAGAACTTATGAAATGAAATACACAAACGAAAACTTTAAACTCAATATATCATTTTGAACTTTTAAAACCAGCTGATCAATGTTTTTTCTAAAAAGATACATATGTCCAGTATCAACTAAATAAATATGTGCAATTTAACCATCTCTCAGACATGGCCAGGTATGTAAAACCTGATATAAGAAATTTGTACTGAGTAGACTGCTGATTTTCGCGGGTATAATGGGATAAATGTGTTTGGTTTTCATTCCTTAGAAGTAGCATAAATACATTTTAGAATCTCTTTAAAAATAAGCACGAAGACATTCTTTCGTAAAATAGTGATCGTAACGTGTTTTTGTCAAATAGACGACCATTTAAGAACTTGACTCCGAAATACACATACAACTTTGTTCCAGAATAATTTGACAGATTCACCTATTGCATCACTCACCACCGCACATCGCTGTTACACGGGGAAATATTAATTTGAACTTGATCCTTGAATTATGCTACAAATACGTAATACTGTTCATCGACGCTGGCAGCTGCATCGACATCGATGAACTCTTGAATCATGATTCCTATTAGAAGCACCTATAGGTAGTTGTTTGGACTACTGATTTTTCTTTTTCTTTCGTAAAATAAAATGCATTTCAGTCTTAAAATTGTAACTACTAATAACAAAATGTACAATACACTAATTGTTTATTATATGATGTACATTTTGTTATACTAATAACAAAATGTACATCATAATTGTTTCGCTGATACTTATGCAGATAAAACGTATTCCATGAGCTTAAAACTTTGGGATCCCCTGGATAAAATAATAGAAAAAGAATAAAAAAATCAAAGAAGTTAGTACAGGATTTATTTATTTTATTTTATTTTATTATTTTTGTTTTATGAAATCTTACTTGAATGACAAATCATAAACAAAATCTACCATAGATGGCAGCACCAAAATACCTATGAGATTTAAATTAATAAATGGTGTGATAGATCATATTTATTTAGGCATTTAAGTATTTTTAAACACGAACTAATTAATGGTCACTAAATATGATATGACACTAATAAATAACTTATCAAATGTTCTGAAAATCAAAAACCGTTTCAAATTTAAACATAAAAACGACGGAGTTGCACTCGGTAGGCCCGGGTTCGAATCCAGCCACTGCCAAAACTGCCGCCGTGTTCACGCGGAGTACGATCACGTTAAACATGTGGGTCCGTAAGTCCTTCCGAGAGGTTGGTGGTAGAGGAAGGAGGGTACGGTCCCTGTGGATGCCTCCCCCACTGGGTTCCGGTCTAAATTGGGTGGCACTTCCCGACCGTCCAAACAGTTACCTTACACCTTTCTGGTAGGTCGGACGGTCTGGGTTTCAACAACAGCACACTGTATAGTCGGCTATTGTGGAATTGGTATGTAAAACAATAGTTCCTCTGCAATCACTATAAATTGTTTTATTTTAAACGTTATCGCACATTTTATTCTGAAGTCAATTAATTATGACATTATTTTTTCAATAGTTTAACTAGAAAAATGGCTAGAAGGCGATTTCGGTATTTGAAGCTTAACTCTATTACTATGATTACAAATGGAATCAAAAAGTTAAAAAAAAAAGTTGAATTCTAAAACATAATTATAAAAATCGTCTGCTATAACTATAAATTAAAAATCTTTAGAACGATTGATTGTACACCAATAGAATTAATTAAGAAAATTTTAGGATTTTTTTTTTCTGCATCCTGTAGTATAAAAACAAATTTTGTGATCTAGTCATTCTCGAGGATGAAAGAATGTTAAAATAAAAAATGCCAAGATTTATAAATTTTTCGAATGAAATTTTAGATTTTTCTCACTACTCATAGATCAAATCCCATGTGTATGCAAAGTTTCAAGCCGGAGTGTGTGCAGGAGCGCCATGATGAGACTTGTCCCCTAGATTTTTCCCCTATGTATGTGTGTGTGTGTGTGTGTGTGTGCGCGTGTGGGTGATGGGAAGGCAGGAAAGATTCACAAGAAGGTAAAATCAAATATGGAGGAGAAGGGGGACAGGGCCGTAGCCAGGTGGGAGCCAGAGGGGGCTAAGCCTCCCCCAAGAGGTATTCTCAGCCCATTGATAAAAATATTACATTTTTAGTAGTGATATGAAATGTCATTCAAATTTTGCATAAAAAATTTCTTTGACATTTTTTTATAAATTACTTCATTTTAAATATTTTTTAATTTAGCTAAATTTGTGATTGTACTAATGATCAATATATTTATATATTTAATTTAAAAATATTTAAAAATTATGACAATGGTATTTAGGATACTTTTGTATTATTATGGAGTTCACTGTTATACAGAGTCAAAATTAACTGATAAGTAGGTAGGAGTTAATATTAGGCATTAACTTCTATGACCTTTCAGAATGTTTCTATAATTTATTAACAGCTTTATTACTAGTTAATTCTTACATTAAAATCAATTGCATTTATTATATATTAATATTAGTATTGATGTATAGTAGCTATATGGATATTAATAATCAGCACTTAGCTTGCAAATATAAATATGCAATTATTTGTTACTAATTTATATGAAGTGAATATATATTAGTAACTATTATGGTTTATAAATGCTGATGATTAATTGTGTTTTTGGCGAGCCCCTCCTTTAAGACTGTTGAGCTCTCCTTGAATTTCCCTCCAGGCCCTTTTCAATTTCATCTCTGGATAAATGTTTATATAAGGACACATAATTTTTATAGGCGCCCCTGTGATGTATATTTTACCTTTTGAATTTAATATGGTATTCTACGGAAGGGTTCGTCAGTAAATCTTCTGCCCTATCCGTTCTTTGTAAACTTTCGCGGCACACTTTTTTCGTCGAAATTCTGCTCAAACAGTTGCGAAATATTTTCTGAAAGATAAAATGCAATTCTTAGATTATATTAAAACTAAATTTAATACCCAATAAAACATAGAATATATTTTTAATTTTAATCCAAAATATTTTTGGTGCTGCCATCTGTTGTCGCTATTTAATTCCCACCGATTATTCTTTATTTTTTAATGAACATTTTTAAATATATATTCCTTCTAATACAGTATTAAATGCAACATCAGATCATATTTAATAATGCCACAATCACGGAAAGGTAATTTCTCATTCTATAAATTTGTTAAGGGGATCTGAATGTACATCACTGAGGACTGCAGCTCTGTCTTCAAGTCCAAGTTCAATTACGTTTTCGTGATTGTGGTATTATAATATATGATCTGTTGTTGTATTTAATAGCGTATTAGAAGGAATAGACATTTAAAAATGTTCATTAAACAATAAAAATAGTCGGTATGAATTAAATTACGACAACAGATGGCAGCACCAAAAGTATTTTAAATTAAAATAAGAAATATATTCTATGTTTTATTGGGTATTAAATTTAGTTTTAATATAATCTAAACATTGTATTTTATCTATCAGAAAATATTTCACAACTGTTTGAGCAGAGTTTCGACGACAAACGTGTGCCGCGAAAATTAACAAAGCGCTGATGGGACAGAAGATTTACTGACACTCACCCTTAACGCAATACAAGGGGGAAAAAAAGATTAAAAACATATGGAAATTTCAAAAATCCAAAAGATCTTGAATCCTCTCCTTGAGTACCTTGTACCATCGTCCAGCACAATACCACCACCTCCTTCGAAATATGCAAAAGAAGTTATGTTTAGTATCAATCTATAACAAATAAGAGAGTTACTCAGAAGTAAAATAAAAAATCTAAAAATTAGTTTTATTCAAAAATTAGAGGCTGTACCACCTCCCCCCTCTACATCCTCACACTTATTTATGTTCGAAAATTCTTATTGTAACACCTAAGTCCAACTGGTTTCCTTCTCTTTAACCTTTTGCTTACGGGTGAGACAGCGTCTATCCCAAACAAAGAACCTCTCTAAAAGGCAGGTATGTATTTGATTGACATACCCTATCCCAAACAGTTCGATCTCCCTTTGCAGACATTGGCGTCCTATTCCCTATTTATCCCCTATATAACTATTCCCTATATATCCACTCTGGTAATTTGTAAAGGAGACCTTGTGCATAGAGGACCAAGCAAGGGATATGGTGGCTCTGCCATCTATAACAAATTATACAAATTAAAGATCCTGACAATTAAAAAATAGCATTATTTAAGCAATATCTTCAAAATTCGACTTCTGAAAACAGTAAAATAAAATAAAAGTATAAACTTTAAAATAAAAGACAACAAAAAATAGGTTTAAAAGTCCTTTAAAATCTTCTTTTCTCGACGTACAAAAATTACATGACCAAAGCGCTTTCGGCCATCAATCACAATCTGATGAAGGATTTCGGACATCACAATGCCCTTGCGAAGCCACTGATGAAGGGCATTGTGATGTCCGAAAGTGCTTTGGCCGTGCAATTTTTGTACGTTGAAGAAAGGAGATTTTATTAAAAGACTTTTAAACCTATTTTTAGTTGTCTTTGATTTTAAAGTTTATACTTTTATTTTATTTTACTGCTTTCAGAAGTGGGTAAAAGCGTAAAGATTGGTGAGTTAATCAGTAAATTTTAATTATTCAGAATAAGTATCTTAAATTACATCAGTATACCCGCACATCCTCAACTTTTTGTGAAAATTGAAGCTGCGGTAAAATTCACCTTATAAAAGTAGTTATGTAGTGACTACATTTTAAAAGTAGTTTGTAGTCACTACTTTTTAAAAAAAAGTAGTAGTGGTTAATTACATTTGTCATAATGTAGTTGTAGTTGTACATCACTTCAATAATAAAGTAGTTTTTCCAACCACTGGTCATGCCCGGCCATACGCTCAATTGCCGTAAACCCCTGGGTTGGCTGTATGGTCTGGGCCTTTAACCACTGGTCATGCCCACATTTGTACACGCCCAGTTTTACCATTCGGTGTTTTGTGGGGAGGCACAGGCGCTGAAATAGTGTTTATTTGCAATTAACACCTTGACATACGAATTAAAAGAAATTAAGTGTAGTTTCAGGATGTAAACCACGCCCCCTGCATTTATTCAAGATTCAGGATATAAACCATGCCCATAATATTTCTTTAATATTTGCACATTACAAAATTTAAATCCGAGAACGTTCCACAGATGTCAATGTCTACAAGGGCTTCAGAAAAATATGACGTATCCGAGAAATCCTTGTGTCAAGGGTAAGTGTAGTTTCAGGATATAAACCCCGCCCCCTTAATTTCTGTAAGATTCAGGACATAAACCCCGCCTTTGTATATGACAAAATTTAAATCTGCGCATGTCCCACAGACGTCAATGTCTAGAATGGCTTATGAAAGATATGACGTATCCTAGACGTCGTTGTATATGAAATACTGAGATAAATCTTTAGGCAGATGTCACATTGCTATTTTTGCGTGTGGTTAAAATGACCAAGGTAAAATACGGAAATTGAAAGATTTTTCGTGATGTCATATTGACCCTAATTCCGCCATTTCAAGTCAAAATTTCCTTTTATTTTATTTATTTATTGACAAGTCATGAGTAACATTTTTAACTGTGGTGCATTTCGACCGAAATGGACTACATTAATTATTCTATCTCTCGAGTATGAGATTACGAGAAATTAAAATGAAAATATTTTTTGCGTACTGTTCATATGTACCGATAATATTTTAGAAGCATGTTTAATATAATTAAAGATTTTGTATTGAGTTGTTGTAGTGCTGACACTGCATATCCAGGATATGCTCAAGTATGGACTCCTCGGACAGGACAAGGACCAAGTCTCCCGGATTCTAGGTTCGTTCAATTTTGTGAATTCTTTTTTGTTCTGCTGTGACATTGGTAAATTTAGAAATTGTGATAGTGATATTTATGTGATCTTTAACTCAGTTGAGGAGTATAATGATAGAGTAATTAGAGCTAAACTGTTAGAGTTAGGACTAATAAATGAAATTAAACTTGTTGACAAAACTGAAACGGTTGTAAATCCATGTAAAAGGGCTAGGATAGAGGAGTCTCACACTGAGGGAACTCCTACTAAAAACCAGGATGGAAATTTAAAATTAAAATCTAATGACCATGATAACATGGACTGTAATGCTGCTAGTGATAGTGTTGTAAATGAAAAGGTTAGTGATAATGTTGTAACTGTAAATGAAAAAGTTAAAACTAAGACTTATGCTGAAATTGCCGCGCAACCGGTTCAATTTAAGAGTGCACCTAAACCTAAAGCGGTTGAAAATAGTGTTAGAGAAAATATTATGGAGGTAGAAAAAAAAAGAACCAAAAGCAGAATGTTTCTTCATAAAGTTTAGAGACAACTACCAGGCTCTCCTTAAAAAGCTAAATGAAATTACAGGCAATAAAGTATCTGGCAAACTCTCAGGAGATATGCTCAAACTCATACCCAATGACGCTGACTCCTATAGGGTTGTTCAGCGCCATTTGACTAGCGAGAAAATCCCCTTCCATAGTTTAAACCTAAAAACTGAAAGGCCAAAAAAGGTAGTTTTGAAGGGGCTACCAACTAACTATGACATTGAGGAGATTAAAATGACGCTAACATCCATTGGATTAGATGTAATCCGGGTTTCTCAATTGAGAAACACAAAAACAAGATTACCCCTGCCGATCTTCTTACTCAGCCTTAGGCCCACGGAAGACTGGCAGAGGATTTACAGACTGACAAGGTTAGGATACTTGGCTGTGAAGGTAGAGGCCTTCAGAGCACGGGGCTTTAAGATTTGCTACCGGTGCCAGCAGTTCAACCACTCCTCTGAGAACTGCAGTATGCCACCAAAGTGCCTGAAGTGTGCACAAGATCATTTCACACGGGACTGCCAGAGACCCAGGACAGAGAAGGCAACGTGTGCAAATTGTAATGGAGACCATCCAGCGAACTTCAGGCAATGCCCGAAGAACCCCTGGAACAGAAGAAAGGCACAGGAGTATGCCCCCCCTCCCCCAAAAAATCAGATACCACCTTGGAGGCAAAAAGCCCTCGGACTAAACCCCCAGGCACCCCCTCAGGGCTCCTCGCACATAGTGCCAGAGGAAAAAAGACACCAACCTTCAGCACCTACCAGATTGGTGCAAGAGCAGGCCCCCAAATCATCGACCTCCAGAGAATTGACCCTGGAGGAAGTAAGAGCAGCTACAGCTGCCATTAAAAATAGATCGGAAATAGAAAAAGCCAGACAGGCAAAGGATAGGCTTGACATTAAGGTTGAGGATTGGAAACAAAATAAACGAGTCAGGGATGAAGAGATCGCGCAAACCCAGCCGTTAGTTAAAACGGGTGAAAAAAAGCAAAAAACTATCGAGTTCCAAAAGGACACTCACAAAAAAGTGCAAACCGCGGTTGAGGCTGAGGAAATGGAAGCTGAGACTGAACCGACTGATAAATCTGATGCTGAAAAGATGGAGGATATCATCAACCTCATCAGAGGATTTATTAGCATGTTCAATCTAGACGACATAAAACATCTGTTGATGCAGTTCGCAGAGTTAGTACAAAAAAAGAGCGATCCTATGGTAATGGTCTTTGAGGCCCTTAAAATAATCGCGGACTTTAAAAATAACAGTGAGAATCAAACCCGTCATGGCTAGGTCCCAAAAAGAATCCTTAAAAATAATATTTTGGAATGCGAACGGCATATCTCCAAGAATAAATGAACTTAGGAACTATGTAAATGAAAATGACGTAGACGCCTTATTAATTCAGGAAACTAAAGTTAGAGAAAGTAAAAAACTAAACATAGCCAACTATATATGCTATCATAATCTCAAATACTAATGCTAGAACGCCCCATGGAGGAACAGCAGTATACATTGAAAGAAATATTCCCCACGAGGAACTAAACAACATAAATCTTCAAGGTATAGAAAATACTAGTATAAAAATTAAAATTAATAATACTAGCCCGTTTATCCTAACCTCAACATATGTCAAAAATATGAGTAGAGTAGATGTAGCTGCGCAACTGGAACTGCTTTTCGCGCGATATCCAAACACTATACTCGCAGGCGACTTCAACGCGCACCACCGAGCGTGGGGCTGTAGGAGAGCCAATTCACGCGGTACACAGATACACAGACTGCTGAACACGACAAACACTAACATTATTGTACCGTCGACACCAACCTGCTTCTCAGGCGCCAACGGCTCATTTATAGACTTTGTCCTAACGCGAAACATAGATTACGCTCACACTATTAGTACCTTGGATGAATTCGACTCGGATCATCTGCCGGTACTGGTGACATTCGACCTGAACACACCTCTTCCAGCCTCTTTGGGACAAGAGAGGGTCAACTGGGAAGTATTCAAAAGAGCACTCTTCGAGCCGCACTTAGCAGTACCTAACATAATGAGCACGGCGGATATTGACTCTGCCACGCACACACTCACAACAGAAATCAAGAGAGCAATTGCCTCTGCCACAACACATCGTGAGTCTCCAAAAATGCCCACACTTTCCCACCATGTCAAACAATTAGTCAGGCAAAGAAACAGAATACGTAAGACATGGCAGGCTAACAGAGACCCCGCCCTTAAAAGGGAGCTTAACAGACTCACGTGCAAAGTCAGGGAAAAAATTGTCGCTGAAAAGCAGCAACAGTATAAAGAACTAATCGAATCCCTTAGCCCAGAAGACGTATCGCTCTGGCAATTCGCAAAAAGACTCAGGAAACCTCAAATTAAGCTCCCGCCACTAATAGATGGTGCTAAAATCGCGTACTCAGACGAGGAAAAAGCCGAGGCGCTCGCAAGCCATTATGAAAAACAATTCCAACCAAACCACGATCTAATGTGTCAGGACACCCTAAGAATGGTCAGACAAACTTTAAATAATTTCAGGAATTCCCCGGTAACGGCTGAGATTAGCCCAGCCACCCCGCAGGAGATAGTAGAAATCATTAAAAATCTCAAAAACCGTAAAAGCCCAGGGCACGACAAAATCAGAAATATTGCGGTTAAAAACCTACCCTTAAACGTAATATGTTACTTGACAATCTTAATAAATAAAATATTAAAACTAAACTATTTTCCCAAAGAATGGAAGGAAGCGATAATTATAGCAATCCATAAGCCTGGTGAGGATGCCACAATTCCAGCCAACTATAGACCAATTAGCTTGCTACCGACACTTAGTAAAATTACTGAGAAAATTATTCTTAAGAGACTGAACACGCACCTTAGTGAGAATGACATTATCATTCCGGAGCAGTTTGGATTTCGGCCAAAGCACTCCACCACTCATCAATTGCTGAGAGTGGTAGAGTACATATCTTCTGGTCTCAATAACAAGACACCCACAGCTGCGATTTTTCTGGACATACAAAAAGCCTTTGATAAAGTATGGCACTGTGGATTAGCGTACAAATTGATCACTTTAAAAGTCCCTGACGCTATTGTCAAACTTTTAATCTCATACTTAAATAACAGACACTTTCAAGTCAGAGTAGGAGATAACTTATCTACACCCAAGCTCATTAAAAGTAGTGTACCGCAAGGTTCTATCCTGGGCCCGACACTCTTTAACATATACCTGAACGACATCCCTAGGACTCCAAACACAGAGCTGGCACTCTATGCAGACGACAGTGCGATACTTGCAAAACACCCCTATGTCTCAGTAATGCACAGACAGCTACAACAACACTTAGACATACTCCAAACTTGGCTGGAAAAATGGCGAATAAAATTAAACCCCAATAAATGTCATTGGATTTATTTCTCAAGAAAACGTAAACCTCCGCCGCCTCTGTACATAAACAACCATGCCCTAAAAGCGGAAAAATCTACTAAATACCTAGGTGTAACGATAGATTCCCACCTAACCTGGAAACAGCACGTAACGAACTTAATCAAAAAAGCGTATATGGCCACAGGAGCCTTATACCCAATGATAGGAAACGGAAATCTAAGTTATCAAAATAAACTCCTAATTTATAAATCGGTCATCCGCCCGGGAATGCTGTATGCAGCACCCGTATGGGGATATGCCTGTAAAACTACAATAGACCTCCTAGAGACAAAACAAAACAAAACCCTACGGATTATCAGGAAAGCTCCCAGGTACTTAAGAAACTCGGTAATTAGGAATGACTTCAAAATAAAAACTGTTAGAGCCCAAATTAAAAAGCTAGCGCTTAAATTTTACAGAAATTTGCCATCCGTTCCAAACGAACTGTTATTCAATCTGCATGACTATGATCATCGCAAGGCCAAATCTCGTAAGAGACCCCGCGCTGTTCTAAACATCGATAATCGGAATTAAATGATCCCACCTCAAACATCTGATTTTAAAATAAAACTCGCGACTATTATTTTATAAAAAAAAAAAAAAAAATATTCTAAACACTAAACTGCCAAAACGCTAGGTAACCCTTAGATCTGCATCAACCCCCCAAACTGCTTAAACTCTAAATGTGCAACAAACTGCCACACTCGGAGCTAGGATAAATAATAAAAAGTAGTAAATAAAAACCTCGAACCTACAATTAGGGTCACTGAATTAATGTCACAGTTTGACGATAAGAACCACATATTGAAACTGGAGATTAAAGGCGCTTCGCGCCTGGTGCTCTGTCTTGTACGACACTACGTACTTGTACGACACTACGTACTGAGTTGTTGTACTGCCCGGGAATGCTGTATGCAGCACCCGTATGGGGATATGCCTGTAAAACTACCATAGACTTATTAGAGACAAGACAAAACAAAACCCTAAGGATTATAAGGAAAGCCCCTAGATACTTAAGAAACTCGGTAATTAGGAAAGACTTCAAAATAAAAACTGTTAGAGCCCAAATCAAAAAGCTAGCGCTTAAATTCTACAAAAATCTGCCATCTGTCCCAAATGAACTATTATTTAATCTGCATGACTATGATCATCGCAAGGCTAAATCTCGTAAGAGACCCCGCTCGGTACTTAACTTTGATATTCGGTCGTCCCACCTTAATCAGTTGATATTAAAGAAAACTCGCGATCTTTGGTTTTCTACAAAATGTTTTAAATCTTAAACTGCTAAAATGCTAGGTTACCCTCAGATCTGCATCAACTCCCCCAAACTGCTTAAACTCTTAATGTGCAACAAACTGCCACACAAGGAGCTAGGACAAATAATAAAAACAGTAAATCAAAAACCTCGAATCTCCAACTATGGACCAATGAAATAATGTCACAGTATGAAGATAAGAACCACACCTAGAGATTGGAGATTAAAGGCGCTTCGCGCCTGGTGCTCTATTCTGGACGAAACTCTATGAGTTGTTGTACTTTAATAGGATCAAAAAACTTTGAATCCAGATAGCTGCGCCGAACAAGACCGTGCAGTTAATCGAAATAAGTAGACCGAATTTATCTTATTTCAATTAGAAAATAACTGGCTATGAGGAAAATTGTTACATGATATGGAAATTCTCTGATATCCTGCATAAAATTTAGCTAATGTTAATTTAGAGCCATTAAATATTATTTCGCTATTTTGTAAAAACGTTTCAATATTATACGCCTGTAATTTTTCTGCGGAGCTAACCAGTCGCATCGCGAGCTACATCCAAAATGTGAAATAATTTTGTTTCCGGTAAAATCAACACGATTTTAAATAAAACATTTTAAACACATTTAATTATTTGGATTTTCTAAAATTTCTGACTGAAGTTTGAACATAAATTTTAAAAAATCTGATGTGGGCAGCACATGGCTTTCCTTATATAATGCAATGAATTTACTACTTTTACAGCAGAAAAAAATTGGTTATCTTTATAGAAGACACTTATATTCATTCTTTCCAAGATATTGAATTTTCGTCAATTAGTCGTCATTTTCATTGATTTAGCATTATTTTTATCCATTTGGCGAGATTTTCGTTAATTTGGCAGCATTTAAAAATGTCGACAACTTGGCGACATTCCGCCAAATTCGTCGCCAAAATATCGTTATGGACGAAGAAATAAGTTATTCTTGTAGCAAATAAATGACTATTGGCGTTCAAATACAAAAGTATTATTCAAAGTATATATTCTCATGAATGGAAAGAGCTAGATCCACGAAAATGTTGTCACCCAATTTATTACATGATATTACATCTGAAACGTGAATAGGTTTCTCAACAGTTAATATATTTTTTTTTAATTTATGGGATTTCTTGATAAATTTATTTGAAAAATGTGCAATATTTCGAGAACGGTTCATGTTAGCGTTCTAAAGTTTATGTCAATCGTTTTCTAAGGAAAAATTATATAAGAAATGTCTATTTGCGTAACTTTATTAAAGGTTTTGATTTTTTGATGATTTTTTCAAAATTTCACTAGAAAATTTAGAGAGGTTCTGAACATTTGATTGCATTTAAAAACAATAGGCTTCCAGCATTCATGGATTGTGATTTTTGTACCAAATTTCATTCGAATCGCTCCATTCGTTCGTGAGATATCGTCTCCACAGATTCACTGACACACACCCACACACACATACTTTCACACACACACACACACACAGAGACATCACCTCAAAAATGTTTGATTCGTGATCAGGGATGCCTGAAACGTACTCTCCCGTTGAAAACTCGAATTCGAATTTTCGACCCCGTCACAATATGTATATAAGGAATTATTTCCTTATATACATATATTAATATATTTTTTTTTATTTTATGGGATTTCTTGATAAATTTTATGTATATAAGGAAACATTATGTATATAAGGAAAGTAGCATTTAAACGTGTCTTAAAGCGCATTGACATGACTTAATTGTAATCAATATTTCTAAAACATTCGTAAAATTTATTCGAACTGTTTTTACTATTTATTTAATTTTTCTTTTATTCTGTTTTTAAAACATGTTTTAATATTTACCAGCTGAAGTGTCCAAAGATAGAGTTTTTTTTTCCTTTAGCTGTCACTTTTTAGAGGTGACAGGCATTTTTATAGAGGCCCCAGAAAGCAATATACATGTCCACTGTGCTTGCGCAAGAAATCTGCAAACGATAAATGCTCAACTATAGTTCGCCAAAAGGAAAATCGTTCTATCAATATACCCGCTTTTACTCTCCCTATATAGTATAATTTGCCCATAGTAGTATAATGCATAGGGAGAGTATTGTGACGGGAATCAAAAATTCAAATTCGATTTTTCGACTGAAGAGAACGTTTCAAACATCCCTGAACTCGAATCGGACGCTTTTGAGGTGGTGCGCTATTGCGTGTCAGGGTCGTAGCCACACATGAAATTGAAGATGAGTAGGAGGGAAATTCAGGGGGGGCTCAACCGTCTTAAAGGAGGGGCTCACCAAAACACAATTAATCATTAGCATTTATAAACCATAATACTTACTATTATATATTTCAATTCATATAAATTATTAACAAATAGTTGCATATTTATATTTACAAGCTAAGCGCTGATTATTAATATCCATATATCTACTATACATCAATATTAATATATAATTATTAAAATTGATTTTAATATAAGCATTAACTAGTAATAAAGCTGTTAGTAATTTGTAGAAACACCAGCCGAATACCCGTTCAAAATCAACGGTCTCGCAATAAGCAAGCCCTGAATAATGTAAATTTTTGAATAATTTGCGTTTCACAATTATTTAGCAAATCGAGTATTTTGGTGTGCAGAATCCCCTAAAGAAGAAAAATTGGGAAACTTAAGTTGTGCATTTCTTCCTTTCGATCTATCTACCCGTATAAACCACATTACAGTCTATCTCATCCCGAAGCATGATATTTTATTATTTCCCCTTCCGAATAAGCACACCCATAAATGAACATTTTTGATAAACTCTGTTCGTCTTGGGTTTTTTATCAGATGAATGGCCCATATATCAAATATCAAGCCTCTATCATATTAAACAAAATCGTATCTCATTTATTCGGAAAATCGAACATATTGGTGTGCGGCACCCCCTAAAGTGGCAAATATTGGAAATCTGAAATTGTACACTTTCTTCCTTTCAAACTATCTACCCATATACCAAATTTGAGGTTTCTATCGCATCGTGAAGCATAGTTTTTCTATCACTTCACCTTTCGAATGTTTTTCTGTGTAACACCCCCTTAAATGAACATTTTCCAAAAACCATATTCATCTTGGGTATTTTTATCATATGATCAGCCCATATAGTAAATAAATATCAAGCCTCTATCACATTGTAAAGGAGACGTTTTTCATTGGTTCGTCAAATCGAATATTTTAGCGATCGGCACCCCTTACAATAGCAAATAATGGAAAACTGAAATTACACACTTTCTTTCTTTCCAACTATTTACTCGTACACCAAATTTGAAGTCTCTATCTCATCGCAAAGCTATGCTTTTTTATCGTTTCACCTTTCGAATGTTTTTGTGTGGAATACCCAATCCCTTAAATATACATTTTTGAAAAACTACATTCTTCTTGGGTTTTCTATTAAATGATTCGCACATATACCAAAGTAGTTATAAATTGGGGGTTCCAGTCCAAAGAGGGGAGGCGGCTCAGGAGGAGAGGCCCTCTTTGGAGCCGCCTCCCCTCTTTGGAGTGTCTTCCCTCTTTTGAGAGGAAGCTCCTCTCAGAGGGTCTTGAGACCCCCCGGAGGGAGGATGCCTCTCTTGAGAGGATCCTTTTTGGGAGGATGCCCCCCTCCCCTCTTTTGGAAGTTTGGTGAGGCGGTGCAGCACCCAATGCCTCTTTCGGAAGAGGACAATTGCGAAAGAGGCATGATGACTCATACGGAGTGAGTTTCACTCCGAGTCTTGAGAGGGAATGTCAAAATCGCTGACTGACCCTTGACCTGAGGAAGTGGTTTCAAGGGATGTCGCAATCGAACAATCTGGAAATGAAGTGTCACGCCTTGGAGCTCCTTAGCACACGTCCTCCATCTCTGCTGGTCAGCGACAGAGTGAAAGATCTTATCAGCGTGACGTAGTTAAAGCGCCCTCTGGCGAATTTTGATGAAGTGCTGCCATCTATCGGCATTTTTTTTCCAAAAGAAATTAATGTTTCACTGGTCAGGAGCTGGATTCGAACTTGGGCCCAACTGATTAGAAGCCGCGCGTCTTACCATCGTGCCAAAGCACCCGTGCTTTATAGGAAGTTAACTTCGAAGTGTACCTTATCAGTGGAAGCTAGATTATTTTTCAAAGTTCATTCGAATCGCTCGGTGAATAGCGATGCACTTTATAAAGGGTGCGTTTTAAAACAGAATGCTACGGAGTGAATATAAAATTGCGTATTATAACATTATGATTTTTTTTTAAAACAAATGTATACACAAACTTTAAAAACACGAATGTAATAATTAGCTAAAATTGTATTCAGTGGATTTTTTTTTTTTTTTTTTTAAATAAATCTAACTATCAATACGATTTTTATAATAATAACGAAATGATTTCGAATGTTTAAAAACAAATTGATTACGAATTTCCAATGAACACACAAATTGTGTTCAATGAATACGATTCGACCATTTTAAGTGTTGTGTATCTAAAAACAAATGTATACACAAACTTTAAAAACATGAATGTAATACATAGCTGAAATTATGTTTTGTGAACAGGATTCGACCATTCTAAGTGTGTGTGTGTGATTTTTTAAAAATAAATCTAACAGTATATAAAAATAATAATGAAAATTAGAACTCACAGAACGACCTCTTCACTACCCGCTGGGCAAACTCCAAATGAGTGAGACACTCTCATTACGCTATTAAAAATTAGGTCTTATCATCAACAGTATAAGGTGTTGCCACCTATTTTTTCTAATAATATATTTTTAATAGTTGGATACTTCAACGGTCTGATTTACTACACGTAATCTAAAACACATCACTTTAATGATATTGTGCATCGAATATGATTTGACCCTTTTCACATTGTAATTTTTACTACCATTATAGAACTTAGAAGTGAGTGTACATTATTTTTCCCTGACACAAACACTTTTAAAATCTATTGCAAGTTTGACTTAAAACCAAGTTTGACTTAAAAATAAATCTAACAACGTATATGACTATTATAATAACGAAATGATTTCAAATGTTTAAAAATATAATAGATTATGGATGAACACACAAAAATTGTGTTCAGTGGACACACAAATTGTGTTACATGAATAGCATTCAACCCTTTGTGTGTTGTGTATCTAAAAATTAATGTATTACTACATTGTACTTAGGCATTTTCAAAAATGGTGCGACAAGCTACTCACAATCTGAAAAGAAAGTTTCCACTAGAAAATATATGTTATTAAGAACTGTTACATATTATATAAGAGAAGAGTGTTAGAAAAAGTGGGAAAATGTTAGTAGAAGCAGAGAAAGTTTGTACACTTCCGACAGCCCCATGAGGTGGTGTACTCTGTCGTTTCGCTCTTTAAGGGCAGCGTTCCCCACCAGTCTGAAATGTTTTTTTTTTTTTATTAATTTAAATTATAATTTTATTTTACAAGATAAAATTTTATAAAGAATTTTAAAATAAGTAAAGTTAAATTCAAATACTTGTAATTTTACAAGATAAAGTTTTATAAAGAATTTAAAAATAAATCTGAATTTTTAAATTCAGATACTTGTAATTTTACAAGATAAAATTTTATAAAGAATTTTAATCTTTATTGTTTTTTTTAAAAACATTTTAAAATAAGTAAAGTTAAATTCAGATACTTGTAATTTTACAAGACAAAGTTTTATAAAGAATTTTAAAATAAATCTGAATTTTTAAATTCAGATACTTGTAATTTTACAAGATAAAGAATTTTAAAATAAATCTGAATTTTTAAACTCAGATGCATGTAATTTTACAAGACAAAGTTTTTAAAAAAATAAATCTGAATTTTTAAATTCAGATACTTGTAATGTTACAAGATAAAGTTTTAAAAATTAAATCTGAATTTTTAAATTCAGAAATTTATATTTTCTACTTTACAAGATAAAGTTTCATAAAGAATTTAAACTTAGCTGTTTTTAAACAGTGAAAAATTAATTTTAAATGTAAAGTAGTACACTTTCAAACTGGCAGGCCTATTTCCCAAACATAAAAATGTTTTAACATAAAAATGTTATATCAGTGGAAAAAAATCTTTCCACTGTACATAGATTTTTTTTTCTTTCCATTTTTTTTTTCTCAATTTTTACTTTTTTTTTTTTCATATCTCTATATCTTGCTTTGGTCTTCATCTTTCTTTCTTTGCTCTTCTCTTTTAATTTTGTGGTGGCCGTAAGCATAAGTATGCACGCCATCGTCCATTATGTAGCGTTTATCATCGTATGGAGAGAGTGACACCTTACACTGTTTTAGAGTGTATAATTTGTGACACTCACTCCCGATGCGATACTGAACGTGACGTGCAACTTTTTTATCAGTAAGACAACTTTTGTACATTTCATGTCTCAGTTGCTTACTGATAACTGATCGGGAGACCCCCTTTGCTGTCTTTTTTGTACCACTAACTGCCAGTAGTGAGTACATTTTAGACCTGAGCCCCACAAACTCAAGTCCCGGCTGCGCGTTCAGTTCATCCTTGAAACAACCAATCTTCTTTTTATTAACACCACTGAATGCCGGATGGTTCACGGGGAAATCAGAGGTGTCAAAGAGATGGCTGTTTTTCTGCATGTCCTGATAAAAATCACGACACTGCACCTCATAGGTTAAAGAATCAGTGTCAGTGAATAGTAACACAGCCTTTGCTCCATAGTACTTTTTCATGTAGCCATAATGAAATGTGTACATATGGAGTTTGCTCAGCTCCAGAATGGTGAATCCAACGTAAATCGGTCTATTAAAGACAATGCAGTTCTTCACCCGCTCAACCCCAACCAAGTCTTCATCAAAAATTTTGAAGCGCTTGAATGTAGGCGCCGCCACGAGCTTTTCACCCCGCCGCGTGTCGGTGACCAAATCTACATTAACTCTGTTACGCAGATTTTCCGTATACGGCGTTGTTCATGAGCTTGAAGAAGTCCTTCTCAAACCCCGATTGAGACCTCTTCCTCTGCTCGGTGTTGAAATCGATGTACGATCTCAACCAGGGCCGCTGATGGAAGCGAAGGACTTTGTGCACAGATGTTACGTGCAGCCCCAGTTCCAGGTACATTTTCAAGCATCTATAATGTACCACATAATTTTTCTTGTTGCAGAGATTTGGGACAAGTTTTTCTTGTTCTTGGAACTGGGGAACTCCAAGCTCCTCCATGATCTTTACCGTATACGGCGAGACATCTTCCTCTCGAATCAACATTCTTTCTGGCGCAACAGGGTAATCATTATGGAGATCGTGAAGTTCTGGCGGGTACTCCAAGTCGACCTCCAAAATGTAGCCAACCGATGCATGGTCGGGGCAAGACAGGATCCAATCCTCTGTCGCAATCGTGGGTGACACCCACTCAAACTTTCCATATGGAAGGGGCTGAGACATAGCCCACCCGTACAAGTTGTTAGCATCCAAATACATAATATACTGGGTGGGCTGTGCAGGGTCATACTTCGCCATGTAAGGATTATTTGCATGTGCCAAACGCTTCGTAATGACAGACACGCCACCCCTGATACCACGCTCAATGAAGAGATGCTGGTCAATCTCTGTCATTAGATCGAGGGGCTGCTTGCACATCTTGAGAGCAGCCTGCCATGCCAAGCCGGGTGCTGTCATCAGGTGGACACAATCCAACCCATAGTACTCCCTGCACAGGTGTCGAAACTGCTGAAATACGTCGGCCAACAGAAGAACATCACTTTTAACGTAGAGGTCGTGGTACTCCCCTAATGTTTTCAAGTTGAATGTTCTCCATACATTCTGAGCATGAGCATAATCGTCAGCGGTGGGGGTCTCATCCGTCAGAGTGCTATAAAAAGCCGAGAGTGGAGGTAATACCTGCTTATCGAATTTCGCCAACGAATTCATGTACTCGTAAGGGTACACTCCCTTGCGAAGCAGCAGCTCAAAATGGATGGGGATGTTTGCCTTCAAGATCTTGAATTTATCAGCTGGCAAATTGGCCACTAACTTCTCCAAGGAAGCATTCATGAATTGGAGGCTATCGATGAATTGCAGCCTCACACTCTCCTTTCCCTCATACAGGGAGATGGAGATATATCTCTCCATATTTTGTGGAATGACCTCTAAGCTGTGGTCTTTCAGCTTTCCAAGCCCCGACATTAAGAGGTGCGAATCATAGTTTTTCAAATTGTGAAACACTACAGGGACACTCTTGCGTAACTTGTATCTAAGATTACAATTCGAGTGTGCTGCACCCCTATAGTTTCCAACAATGTGACAATGATCGCGAACCTTCATAATGTACCGGTCACCGTCCTTTGCAAAGGCCCTCTTACACAGATAGCAGTGGGATGCACTGTTGAAGGCCAGTGCTTCACTCCTGGTAAGACGCATAGGTGCTATGCTATTAAAACGAACGGCCAGTTCGTCTCTTTCCAAGAGCATCCTCTGCAGAAAATGGGTTACGGCGTCAGGGCCCCGATAGCAATACACGGGCTTGTGTGATTCGCCTTGGGGTCCCACGACGACGTATGCGTAGCCGCAAGCCTCATGATGGGCTACCTTTTCTACAAAGGACCGACTATCGCTAGGCTGTGCGCTGGGCACTTCTACCAAAAGCGACTCAAAGTCGGCATATATCACGAACGGGACCGGGTGTTGATACTCCAAATTGGAGAATTTTAAACAACTTTTCTCGAGGCTTGGCATCTCAACACGTTGCGGTGCGTGCTCTTTGCAGTAGGGAGTGTGTGCCACGAGTAAATCTTCTCGGGAGAAGCGGTGGAGGCACCGATAGCATACGTGAGAAGCAGCACGATGTAGAGTCAAATCCCCCAGAAGTCTCGACATACTGCGGATCAGGCAGTAATGTTGTTGGGTATCCTGACTTATGAGGAGAAGGTTAATGCAGTCTGCATCGTCTCTTGCAGATACGTGCAGAGGAAACACTTCTTCATCCTCATAGCCGAAAACATTAATCCGGCAGTTGTTCAGCTTCTCTAGGGTACTAACCTTACTCACGGGTACCGGGCACTCCACATTCCCCAGGTTTATCTCATGCTCCCTAGGCAAATAATGAGTCATACGCCAAGGTTTTTCAGACCAATGCAAATTGAGTCTGTGAGCGAGAAGGCACCACACAAAACACTTCTGGTCGCTGTTTTCAATATTTAAGAGTGCTTTTTTGGCCGCAAGTTTGGGGGGCAGGGGCAGATAGCTTGCGGGGCGAAGAGGCCTGTACTTGCCCACGCAAACATCCATCTTCATGACGTGATCCAAAGACCACCCCGACCCCAACAGTTGGTAGTCCTCGAAAGCACTCTGAATCTTCAGGTACCCCTCACTCACATGTTGCTCAATCGTGTGAGAAATCAGGTCAATTCCACACCTACTATGAAAGTAGGCCGTCGTGCTCTCTTCCTCCCCCTCAGAATTCAGTCGGACCATCTTTGCGTAGAGGACCAGGTACCATTTAATCTGATTGGCCGAGAGTTCTTCACTCAACAAGGCAATCAGTGGTACACGCATCTCTTCTAACGCCAGTGTTAGATCCTGTCGATTCTCCTCAGTGGGCTCCAAAGTGTGGGTCGTGAAAACGCCCAAAGCTCGCTGTGTGCGACGAAGAGCTCTCATCGCCTGGGTGCTTCGTTTCTTTGTTATTCTATCAACATCGGCCGTCTTGCGTTTCACGCCCTTGGAGGAAGGGTGAGGGTGAGCACGGCGAATATGCTGTAACAACACGTCGCGTCGTGTGAATGCTTCATCACACAGTTCGCACTTGTGCTGTACAGTATTGTGGTGTCGCCTCGTGTGGCGAAGGAGGTCCATTCGGGACAAAAACGCTTCACCACACACACCACAATCTAAACTTGCTTCATGCATTTTAGCATGTCGTGTCAAATCATTTTTTCGATTGAAAGCCGTCTGGCACACTTCACAGACAAAGGGTTTTAGCCCTGTGTGGGTCTTCATATGTCGTGTCAAGCTAGTCTTTAGAGTGAAGTTCTTGTGGCAAGTGGGACATATCTATAAAATAGATAAAATGTCCATATTAGTTTTTTTTTTCTATAAAATTCCTAAAAACACGCTATAAAATCGCGAGTCAGCTGTTCCTTAAAATTATTAATTGCACTTCCTCTAAGAGAAATAACAGTTTCTGTAATAGAATACGATACAATCCTATACTCCCAGAAACAGCCGATTTTCCCCTTCCAAAAAAGGTGAAATAAAATAACTTACATGAATACCACTAGGTCCGGCCTTTCCCACCACGGTCGGTGTTGCATTGGCTTCCACAAGGGGTGCTGCCACAGGCAATGCAGCAGGTGTAACAGAAGCTTCCACAGTCATATCCTAAATATTAAAAACGCAAAACATGTAAAAGAGTGAAATGTGTATGAAGCTAATTTTTGTGTTGTACATTTTAAAAGTTCTTGTGTTATGAATGATAACAGAATTTATTGTGATATGAATTTTTTAAAATGTATCTTTATTTTTAATTCGAAAACATTTTGAACTCACTTTTGAAACAACCATCATTGTGGTAAATTCGTTTGTCGATATTTTAATAGAGAGGAGCAAATTAAAAGCACGTCTTTCCTAGCGCAAGTCTCGAGTCAAAGTGAGCTCCACGTAGCATGTATAGTGGGCGGAAACCTTATCTGGTTTGTCACGTGATTCCATACGTGGAACCTTGTGATTCGCTAACAAGATGTCACGTGATTCCATACGTGGAACCTTGTGATTCGCTAACAAGATGTCATGTAATACATCACATGATACGATAAGAAATATCATGTGATGTGTCACGTGATACGATAAGGAATATCATGTGACATGATGCGATAAGGAATATCATGTGCCACGATGCGATAAGGAATATCATGTGACATGATGCGATAAGAAATATCATATGATTTACAGATATGATGTGTCATGTGATACGATAAGAAATATCACGTGACATGTTACGATAAGGAATATTATTTAGATAAGAGTTCATTCGTTCAACGTTTGTTCTCCTAGAAGGTTGTCCTTGCTTATTTGTAAAAATGTCTATCTTTTTTAAACGCGAGAAGTTGAATGTAGAATATGTTCGCGAATTTTATTCAGTAAATGTAGCCGATTTAATTTTTCAAGAGTTGAAAAGTCTGCCCTTTCAACAATCACAAGGGGTGGTGCATGGTCATCCATACCAACCAGCTCAAAAAGCATATGCATTTGGAGACGGTGGAAACAGCTCTGAGGGATGGACACCTCTCTTATCGGAGATAAAATCACGTGTGGAAGAACATATGGGATACAGCTACAATTTTGTATTAGTAAACCACTATGTGGATGGATATGCTAAAATAGGACAACACAAGGACAATGAATCCTCCCTATGCTCTAAAACACCTATAGCGACTCTCAGTTTCGGTGCTACGAGATCTATCATTTTCGAAAGAAAAGGACAATCTCCTCTAAGTATTCCACTCCAACACGGATCGCTTTATGCGATGCATGTGCCAACCAACAAATTCTATTCTCACGGAATTGCTGCGGAACCCGAAGTCTCAGAAGCAAGAATAAGTCTAACATTTAGAAAAATTCTACCTAAAACGCCTGTACAGAAACGCAAGTGCGAGTTTCCAATGTATGTCCCGCCTGCAGCGCTTTCGCCTATACCTGAAATCGATTGGAGCCATATGCATACTCCATCTATACCTACTACAGATTCGCAAAGTGATTTGGTGTCGTCGGCTCTGAACTATGCTACTTCTCAAAGTGGATCGGTTTCGATAGAATTATCCTCATCTGAAAAGTTCCGTTACCATTTGGGCTGTAACATTTACGTTACCGTTCAACATTTTCGAGGAAATGTGAAAGTACACTTTCGTGTCTACAGGATGAATGCTTCTGATGTTATCGTGCCTACCCCTCATGGAGTAACACTCACGCCTAATACGTGGAGTGTATTTTTAAAACGCATTTCAAATATGGACAGTGAAAATTCATCTTTCACAATTAATAACGAACTCTTAGTTTGTGTGTGTGAAAGCAATCTATATTTACAACAATTACCACCTTGCACTGGACAGTTCAAAAAGAAATTAATCTTATTAAATCAGGATAATTTTCATACTCTTCAGTACATTAGTCAAGATGTTACTAAATGTGTTTTGGATCAGTTACTGACAAATATCCTACCCAATTGTATTGTGAAGTATCAAAAACCTGTCGAAGCACTACCGACTTTGCCACCCTATGAATTAAAACGTACTTTAATGCAATGTGTACATAAAAATTTATGTGCAGAGTTGTATAAATTATATCAACGCGAAACATGCAAAAGTCACGGGTGTACCGATTTGAAACACAAGTGCTGTACGCTATCCACTCATATGCAATTTGTGGATTATGAACTAGTCGATCACGAACTTTTAATGATAAACATTCAAGAAATTGCTCGAGAGTTTTGTGAAACAAATGAAAACAATGTTTCACCTGAATTTTTTAAAAGTCTCACCGTAAAGGACTATTATACAGCGATGATTGCGCTGTTCCATATGTGAAATACAAGTTAGTAGAATATTACTTTTGTAAAAATCTATGTATTATTAAAAATGTTTTTTCTTTAAACGTTGCTTCATTCTTAGTTTTATTTTAAGTTATGTGTTAAACTCATTATTTATTTAAATTTAAAAGTGTTATTAAAACCACATACTAAAATGTTGATATAAAAAAATTATAGTTGAAAGATATAATTTTTGGAAGTCCACACAAATCTATCACTAAAAAAAAAAAAAAAAAAAATGATTCCACTCCGATGGAAATAGCTTCATATTTTTCAAAGTACAATTAAACTGAATGGTTCAATATGTGAAACATTAAAAAATATGTGTGGGTCCTATTAAATGTTTTAATAAAGTCAGCGGTGGCTTCGCTCAGATGGAGCGTAAATGTTTATATTTTTCAAGGTTTAATTCAATTGTTGTGTTTAATTTCAAACTGTATTGAACAGTATTTTCACAAATGCGTAAAATTAAAACAAATACATTTTTCAATTAAAAAAATTATTAAAATAACTCACCTGATTTATATCGTCTTTGGTCGTGGGATTGTTTGCACAAATTAAATCCATCTCCTCAACTGGGATGCCGAAGTCGAACTGAAAATCCATAAAAAAAAAAAATAATTAATATAAAATTCAAGTGCTAATCGTCATATATAATAAATCATAAAATGTCATATATAATAAATCATAAAATAATGAAAATCAAAATTTTACTTACTTCAAATGCACGGGATGAAGACATCGTAAATATTCTCGTTATCGTATTTAATTCAAAAGCAAAGCACTGGCTGAAAAAAGAGCAGTTGACCATAGCTCGATAAGGACCGCATTTTATACCCTTTTCCGAGGGGACCTTTGCTTTGTGCTAAACAAACAGCGTCCTCCGAAAAGTCAGAAGCACATGATTTCCGATAAGCTGGAACATTCGATGGCCTTCTAGAAATGGCTAGAATTTGAATAGTTTTATTTTCGAACATAATTCATATCTACTTCTCTGATGTGTTTTATTTACATATATTCTCAATCTTTGGGTCGTCATTGCAATTTTAACTAATTATGTGTATTATTTAATGCAGTTAATTAAATATTAGTGATTAAATATTAGTATATATGTAACAGTTCGAAATAAGATGTATTTTCTAGTGGAAACTTTCTTTTCAGATTGTGAGTAGCTTGTCGCACCATTTTTGAAAATGCCTAAGTACAATGTAGTAATACATTAATTTTTAGATACACAACACACAAAGGGTTGAATGCTATTCATGTAACACAATTTGTGTGTCCACTGAACACAATTTTTGTGTGTTCATCCATAATCTATTATATTTTTAAACATTTGAAATCATTTCGTTATTATAATAGTCATATACGTTGTTAGATTTATTTTTAAGTCAAACTTGGTTTTAAGTCAAACTTGCAATAGATTTTAAAAGTGTTTGTGTCAGGGAAAAATAATGTACACTCACTTCTAAGTTCTATAATGGTAGTAAAAATTACAATGTGAAAAGGGTCAAATCATATTCGATGCACAATATCATTAAAGTGATGTGTTTTAGATTACGTGTAGTAAATCAGACCGTTGAAGTATCCAACTATTAAAAATATATTATTAGAAAAAATAGGTGGCAACACCTTATACTGTTGATGATAAGACCTAATTTTTAATAGCGTAATGAGAGTGTCTCACTCATTTGGAGTTTGCCCAGCGGGTAGTGAAGAGGTCGTTCTGTGAGTTCTAATTTTCATTATTATTTTTATATACTGTTAGATTTATTTTTAAAAAATCACACACACACACTTAGAATGGTCGAATCCTGTTCACAAAACATAATTTCAGCTATGTATTACATTCATGTTTTTAAAGTTTGTGTATACATTTGTTTTTAGATACACAACACTTAAAATGGTCGAATCGTATTCATTGAACACAATTTGTGTGTTCATTGGAAATTCGTAATCAATTTGTTTTTAAACATTCGAAATCATTTCGTTATTATTATAAAAATCGTATTGATAGTTAGATTTATTAAAAAAAAAAAAAAAAAAATCCACTGAATACAATTTTAGCTAATTATTACATTCGTGTTTTTAAAGTTTGTGTATACATTTGTTTTAAAAAAAAATCATAATGTTATAATACGCAATTTTATATTCACTCCGTAGCATTCTGTTTTAAAACGCACCCTTTATAAAGTGCATCGCTATTCACCGAGCGATTCGAATGAACTTTGAAAAATAATCTAGCTTCCACTGATAAGGTACACTTCGAAGTTAACTTCCTATAAAGCACGGGTGCTTTGGCACGATGGTAAGACGCGCGGCTTCTAATCAGTTGGGCCCAAGTTCGAATCCAGCTCCTGACCAGTGAAACATTAATTTCTTTTGGAAAAAAAAATGCCGATAGATGGCAGCACTTCATCAAAATTCGCCAGAGGGCGCTTTAACTACGTCACGCTGATAAGATCTTTCACTCTGTCGCTGACCAGCAGAGAGGGAGGACGTGTGCTAAGGAGCTCCAAGGCGCGACACGTCATTTCCAGATTGTTCGATTGCGACATCCCTTGAAACCACTTCCTCAGGTCAAGGGTCAGTCAGCGATTGTGACATTCCCTCTCAAGACTCGGAGTGAAACTCACTCCGTATGAGTCATCATGCCTCTTTCGCAATTGCCCTCTTCCGAAAGAGGCATTGGGTGCTGCACCGCCTCACCAAACTTCCAAAAGAGGGGAGGGGGGCATCCTCCCTCCGGGGGGTCTCAAGACCCTCTGAGAGGAGCTTCCTCTCAAAAGAGGGAAGACACTCCAAAGAGGGCCTCTCCTCCTGAGCCGCCTCCCCTCTTTGGACTGGAACCCCCAATTTATAACTACTTACCAAATATCAAGACTCTATCACGTTCTAATATTGGAAAGCTGAAATTGTACACTTTCTTCCTTCCAAACTATCTACCCGTACACCAAATTTCAAATCTCTATCGCATCCCGAAGCATGTTTTACTAACAATTCACCTTTCAAACGTTTTCCTCTGGAGCACCCCCTTAAACGAACATTTTTGAAAAACTATATCCTTCTTGGGTGTTTTCGTCAAATGATTAGTCCATATACCAAATTTCAAGCTTCTATCAAATTTTAAAGGAGCCTTTTCTAATTTATTCGGTAAATCGAACATATTGGTGTGCGGTATCCCCTTAAGTAGAAAATATTGAAAATCTGAAATTGCACACTTTCTTCTTTTCGAACGATTTACCCATGCACCAAATTTGAAGTATCTATCTAATCGCAAAGCATTCTTTCCTATTATTACACATTTCGAACGTTTTCGTGTGGAGCACCCCTTCTAGAGAAAGTTTTCGAAAAATTCGATTTTTCCCGGGGATTTTATCGAACGACTGAGCCGTGTACCAAATTGCAAGTCTCTACCTATTCAGGAAGTGCCTAAATAATGCGTGACAGGCGGACAGACAGAAGGACGGACTGACGGATAATTGGCAATTAGTATATATAGATTTCGAAAGTTTATACAAGTTAATGCTTAATACTAACTCTTAGCTACTTATCAGATGATTTTGTTCGGTATAACAGCAAACTCCACAATAATACAAAAGTATCCTACATGCTATTGTCATAATTTTTAAGCCTTTTTCAATTGAATATGTAAATAAATTGATCATTAGTATAATCACAAATTCATCTAAACTAAAAAACTTTAAAACGAAGTAATTTATAAAAAAAATCTCAAAGACATTTCTTATGCAAAATTTGAATGACATTTTATATGAAATTTCATACCACTACTAAAAATTTAATGTTTTTATCAGGGGCTGATACCTCTTGGAGGGAGGGGGGGGGGGGGAGCTGACCTCCACTGCCTATCTACGGCCCTATCTTACGAATGAATGGAGTGTTTCAAGTGAAATTTAGTGCAAATACTACAATGAGTGAATTCTGCAACCTTATCGTTTTTAAGGGCAATTGAATGCACGGCAGATCCCCAAATTTTTTCATGAAAATTTGCAAAAGAAAAACAGTAAAAAATCAGACTGTTCAATAACCTTACGTAACTGGTCATTTCTTGTGTAATTTTTCATTAGAAGATGAATGACATAAACTTCAGAAAGCTATAGCATGAACCGTTCTCAAGATATTGCACATTTTCAACTAAATTTATAAAAAAAAATCACATAAAGTGAAAAAAGTATTAAATATTGTGAAATATGTTCACTTTTAAAACGGAATATTGTGCTATAATTTTGTTAACATTATTTCCGTGGATCGTTCTCGTGGTTCGTTCTATTCCCGAAAAAAGTTACTTTGGGTAATAGTTCTTCATTTTAAGGCCTAACAATTGTCAGCTGTCATTATTTATAAGAAAAGCTCTTTTCTCCGTTTGTCTGTAAGGCCTGGCGATAAATTTAACCAACTTGGCAATATTATACCCAATATTAGCAAAAATATTGTCATAATTGCAAAAATGAACCTGAGTTAACGAAAATGATGCCAATTGATGAGTAAAAAAATCTTATGTGGGCAGCACATGACTTTCCTTATATAATGCAATGAATTTACTACTTTTACAGTTAAAAAAATGTTATTCTTATATTCTTTCAAATATATTGAATTTTCTTCAATTAGTCGTCATTTTCATTGATTTAGCGTCATTTTTATCCATTTGGCGAGATTCTCGTTAATTTGGCAACATTTAAAAATGTCGCCAACTTAGCGACATTCCGCCAAATTCGTCACCAAAATATCGCCAAGCGTTATGGACGGAGAAATAAGTTATTCTTACAACAGATAAATGACTATTGGCGTTCAAATACAAAAGTATTACTCAAAGTATCTTTTCTCATGAATGGAACGAGTTAGATACACGAGAATGGTGTCACCACATTTATCGCATGATATTACATATGAAAAGTGAACATGTTTCTTAACAGTTAATATATTTCTTTAATTTATAGGATTTTTTGATAAATTTATTTAAAAAATGTGCAATATCTCGAGAACGGTTCATGCTAGCGTTTTAAAATTTATGTCAATCGTTTTCTAAGGAAAAATTACATAAGAAATGTCTATTTGCGTAACTGAAAGTTTTGATTTTTTGATGATTTTTTCAAAATTTCACTCGAAAATTTAGGGGGATTCTGAACATTCGATTGTGTTTTAAAACAATAGGTTTCCAGTATTCACGGATTGTAATTTTGTACCAAATTTCATTCGAATCGCTCCATTCGTTCATGAGATATCGTCTCCACACACACACACACACTTCAAAAATGTTCGATTCGTGTTCAGGGATGCTTGAAACGTGCTCTCCCATCGAAATCTCGAATTTTCGACCCCGTCACAATACTTTCCTTATACATTATGTATATAAGGAAAGTAATATTAAAATATTTTGCATGTAGACTAAATTTGGAGTTGCGTGATATATAAGTTAATTCGGTACCTCGAGATAGTTTTAGGCGTTGTTATCAGAGAAAGCGACAAATGTGCAATTTAATGTTAAAATATTGTGCTGTGGATCATCATTTTATTCCTAATTTTTTTACTGCAAAAGAAGTAAATTCATTGTATCATATAGGGAAAGTCATATGCTGTCCGCATCAGATTATTTACTATAAGCAAACTAGTGTTATGACGTTTCCTCTCAAGTAGTGGGTGTACTCTCAGGATACAAAAAAAAAAAAAGAATCCGAATTTCTGGAAAACTAACGCTTTTATTTAAAATCACCGATAAGAGTAAACAATTTACAGCATTTATTTTTACATTTTTTATTTTATTTACTTTAAAAGAATGCAAGCCACAAGACAAAGTTCCATTAACAGCGTGCAAAATAAAATACAATACAACATATACAGATTAAAATATAATAAAATACATTAAAATGCAAACTATTGACAACAAATGAGCTTTAATAGCACTTGCATATGAATTAATACATTGAAATATTTGCTACACATGATTTTTAAAAGCAATTTCTGATGAATAAAAAACATTCAAGATTATCGGAGAAGCTGTTGTATAGTTTACAAAAATTATTTATCGCACAACAAAAACAAATATTACGTTCTGCATACGTTAATTATTTTACATACGTTATTTCTGCATACGTTAATTTACATTCTGGATACGTTAGAATTAGGCTTCGCTGTAGATATAATTAAAGTTTGATGATCATTTAAGCTCAAAAATATTATAATTGCGTTGACGCAGGAGAAAGATGCGCAGAAAAAAACCCCAATAAAAACGCGGTTTTAGGACGGATGCAACAGTAAATCTAAATTTAAAAGAACTTTAAAAATCACGATTTTTACTCCGGGAAAAAAGACGAATGCCATATTTTATTTTGAAGTGGGTCACGTGATCCCTTCATATCATATGGGTGAAATTATTATTTTAATTTTTATTTAAAAAACTATTGAACATATTTTGCTGACATTTTTTTTTTATATATTTTATAGGATAATTGGAATATTTTCTAAAATTTTCAAATTAATTTGTAAATTTTAACTTCGCTTAAAAAATGTTTGAAAATTTAGGTCCCGTAGGGTTTAATGCATTTCATTTTTTCAACTCGCTTTCAACTCAAAACTAATTGGGTGATATTATGTCCTACAGACCGTCTCAACAGCATACTAGAATTTCATTTTGATAAAGTCATTTTTAAGGCAGTTATAGTGCGAACGGACACACAGAATGACCAAAGTCATAAACACTTTTCAACTATGTTGTGAAATGTTAAAAAATAATTCCAAGACACACCCTGTGTACTAAATATCATAGCCATACGACGCCTAGGTTTCCCGCTACAAACGGCATATACAGATATCTTTTTTATGCAAGAAAAAAAAAATAAAACAGAAAATGTTAAAAATTCAAAATTTAATATTTAAAACATTCATTGGACTTCTTAATTATGTGTACATGCAAATCTGAGTATGATTCTATTCATACGATATATTATTTACTTTATATTTCTTAAAATTTATTATAAAATATTTTTTGCCAATGTTATTATATCTATAAGGTTGTCATGGTAATAAAATCAAGGTTATTATATCTTTGCTTTTTTGCTTTTACTTTGCGATATTTAAATTTTAATCAATACATTTTTCGTAAGAAATTTGTGGTAGTTCATGAAAAATCATATTAAAAACTAATTGTAAGGGAAAAAATTGAAGATTAAAACTTTGCGTCTGTCTTGATTAGCGGAACATAAAGGCCCAGAACGAACTGGGACATTTGCGGCAAACAGAGCGAAACTATTTTTCCCTCAAGAATTTTATTGAATAATAAAAGTGTTTCTTTGTTATTACTACAAATATACGGATTAAATTATTTGTGACTGATTAAACTGATTTTCATGGTAAATTGGATAACATTTGCCTGAACTGCCTGCACCGGTTTGACTCAAAGTCCGAATTTGAAATGACACTGTATCTTCGGGGCTGTATCACTTGTCTTCTCACTTAGCTCTAGTCACTAACCTCGTGACCTCTACTTCAGAATGTAAAAATTAAGACCCCCCCCCCCGAAAAAAAAGGAACAACTGGTTTTAGAAAGCTATATAAGCTACTTTACTTAATCAACTAAACTCAAAAAACATTCAATCAATCTACTAATCAAATACCATTGAAAATTACACGACTACTGAATAAAGAAGAATACAATAAAATATTAATGATAGCTTAAACGGCACTTGCAGATGCCATATGAGCTACTTTTACCAACTGAATTCAAATAACATTTTCGATTCAAACTGCATTTAAAATACCATTGAAAACAAAATACTGCGGAATGAAGAAGAATATAACAAAACATGAAACAACCAGTTTAAGAAGATATAGGAGCAACCTTCTTCAACTGAATTAAAGAGTATTCGAACAAACTATGTGTAAAAGATATCAATGAATAAAAGATTGCAGAATTAAGAAGAAAATAAGAAAAGTTGAAGAAAACAATTTGTTCTATTTCAACTATAAATTGAAATAGCACTTGAATAAACTAATTTAACAAAATCCCTGTTACTAATTACACACTCCTAAATTGTCCCGGCCGTCCAAATAGCTGCTCTTAGTCCTCTGGACGAGTCGGACGGTCTGGGTCTTCAACACTCCTAAATTGTGGGCGCGGTAGCCCATTGGTTAGCGCGCTGGAGTTGCACTCGGTAGGCCCGGGTTCGATTCCAACCACTGCCAAAACTGCCGCCGTGTTCATGCGGAGTACGATCACGTCAAACATGTGGATCCGAAAGTTCTTCCGAAAGGTTGGTGGTAGGGGAAGGAGGGTACGGTCCCTGTGGATGCCTCCCCCACTGGGTTCCGGTCTAAATTGGGTGGCACTTCCCGACCGTCCAAACAGTTACCTTACACCTTTCTGGTAGGTCGGACGGTCTGGGTTTCAACAACAACACTCCTAAATTGTAATAATTATAAACCAATAAAGTCAAAATATTCGCAGATTTAAAAATATAATTGCGCTTCCCTGCTGAGAAATAAATTGGGATTAAAAAATAAACCAATATTATCGTATCAGTAATTACGATCGATTAAACATTAATTTCAGAATACCAAATACTATCTTACATATAATTGCGCTTCCCTGCTGAGAAATAAATTGGGATTAAAAAATAAACCAATATTATCGTATCAGTAATTACGATCGATTAAACATTAATTTCAGAATACCAAATACTATCTTACTACTGCCACAATACTATAATAAATAAACGTTTAAATATAAATATAATATTTATCACACTCAACTATTACTTTTAATTAGTCGTTTCAATTGCAAAATGTGCCGGATTAATTAAAACGAGTACGAACAATTTGGAGAAACCATGGCGTATTGCGTAACCTCAAATATATCACGGGCCCCACCTCAAAACAAACCCATATTCCCTACACGTTTTGGAATCGCCTAAACCTGTATCACGTGGTTTCTGCTTGGGCCGAATCTTCAGCACTGGCGGGAAAACTGCCATAAAAGCTTCAAAAGCTTCAGCGAAATCTTCGTCTTTCGACGAGCGTTGACAAAGAAATAAATTTGAAGCTTTCAATAAACCTGTAAATTTCGCGTGATATTCCGAGTCATTCTATGTTGGATAACTCGCATATTTGAGCACTGAATTGTTTTTCTTCGAAGCTGTGGATATTTTGTTTAATCGGGTGTTCAACAATCTGGATTTGTAAAGGTAGGTTCTTCTTGAACGTACTTATGTTTACTGCACTGTTTTTGCTATTTTAAGGAATTCGTGGGTGTCTAACTTAATGTGTGTGTGTTGTTATGGCAACAGTATTAACCGAAGAATGATTTCCAACCACATCGTCCGATATCGAGATTCAGAAGTTATTGATTTTCTAGTAAAGAATTTGTAATTTGGACACTTTTTCTCGAGGGGGGGGGGGGGGGGCGCATTTGTTTATATACAAGTGGGTTAAAATTGCTAATTATTCAGTAACAGAATTTAAAAGCTAATACCTAGACATTAACTAACAGCTGATTGGTAAAATAATTATTAGCACAATATTATTTATTATATATTAAACTACTGTTTTCATCAGTATGTAGCATCTATTTCACTAACGATGTTAATAAACCAGTGTTTTAAAACGTTTTTAATCGCAGAACTCTCTTTTGAAATTTAATTTGATGGCGGTACCCCAAAATGAGAAAAAGTCAATCATGGTCCAAATTATGGATTCAAATATTACACTTTTGTTAATTTTAAGAAACGAAATCATCACCCTGCTAAACACACTTTGGAAACACTTCTGTAAACCATGATCAGTATCAACATAATAGTAATGAACTGCTCTGTTTTTAATTTTATACTAGCAGATACACCCAGCGTTGCTCGTGATTTAAAATATGTAAAAGTTTAAATACGCATTTATATTGCTTTCTAAAAAAATGCCATTGAAACATTGAATTTAATTCTTCTTTATAAAATAAAAAGTAAAAGTTCAGGCAAATCTGAGGAATAAAAAAACCCATTCTGGTCAAGTTTGTAAACCAGTGTGTACAAAAATATGGTAAGTTTGGTAACTACACGACAAAATAAAGGCGCCGAAATGGTAGCAAAAGTTTTTTTCCTTGTTTCCCGCCTTGTAATAACCATTTAAACACATTCTGAAATAAATAAAAAAAAATTTTTTTTTTTCAAAAATATAATCGTAATTAAACTTAATTCTCTTTAAAAAAGCATAATCTATGGTTTGGCTAAGATATTCCTGTACTATCTTCATCCCGTTTCAACGATTGCTTAAATATGTACTATAATAAAATAGTAAATATGAGTTTCAAAATCTTTGTCGCCCCCCCCCCCCTCTCCCACCGCCAAAAGATTCGAAAAAATGTAATATCGTTTATTTATAAAATTTATTTTTATATTCATGTTCTCCTTAAATCATATAAATAAAATAAAAATCGTCTGCCGAATAAACACAATTGATTTAGTTCCGTTGCTAAGTAACAATATACCATTTTCTTTAAATCATATTGCTGGAAACCGTCTGCATAATCTATTTCTATAGAAGTTTTTTTTTACATTAAATATTATCTAGACAATCTATGGTCTAAACACTCTTAATAACTATACAAAATTAAAAAAACAAAAAAAACCCATCAAAACTGGATTTGTGTACGGAACAGACATGCATTTCAATGAATTCTTAACCTAGTACTCATTAAGAGTCTTTTAATTAGTAATAGATGATATACAATGTATGTTTCTTAAAGTTCCATTTTATATTTTTTTAGTTATAGATATGTACGTGTATATATATATATTAACTAGTCATTAGTTTAGCATTGCAAAGTATTTCCAAAATATGTTCTAATGATGAGATTTAGATAATGTGAAAATTACACAGTAAAAGTACGAAAATATTGACCGTTTGATAATCAAGAGAGTCGGTTTCTCATATTTTTCAGATTATTAGCCGGTAATTTTAAAGTTTAAGGTAAAATACAGACGAAAAAAAGCATGAGAATGATGATAGTTTGTTTATTCTCTACGAAATACAGCGTTCTTGATTTTTGAAATCATTCATAAAATCGAATGTTTTCATAGAAAGCTACAAAAAGCAATAGCAGAAAAATTTCACTACAAAATATATTGTAATGCTTTTTATTTTTTTTTTAAAACTGGCATTTTTTTTATACACGAAGCAATTGACAGAAAACGAAAAAACAGGCTTTTTTTTTCTAGAAATGAAAAGGTTATCAAACGAAAGGTCAGAGGCTATTTTTTACAAATGAAAAGGTTACCGTCGAAAAGTTTTCCATGTAAAAGTTTGTACAAAAAATTCATTAGTCATCCAGAGAGAGAAACAACAAAAAAAAAACTTGGATGTCAAAAATCTTGTGAAGTTTAAATATGATTCTAATTTGAATATAATTGACATTATTGGTGGCCAACAAATGGCTTTCCCTACAAATTCGCCTATTTTGTAATTATAAGGATAACAATAACGGAGTTTTTTTTTTTTTTTAATTTTAGTTTTCGGAAATATTCAATATCCCGAGAACGGACTCTTGATAATTACTAAACAATGTGGTCGATTTATTTCATTGTTAAAAAAACAAAAGTACTTGCATTCACGCATTTGATAATAACAAACATTAATTATTATTTTTATTCTTCCATCTTATATAGTAAAAGATGACTCTCCCTCAAATTCGGCTTGTGCGCGCGGCCTTTAGTGTATATTTTCGACCTCCGGACTGCGCATGCTTCACCGACACAACGAGATTTAAGCCACGCCTACAGAAGAAGGAATCCTTTCGGAGGATCATTTATTTAATTTTTTTTTAGCTTTCAACGTTCATTAAGTGCTCTTTTCTCTTAAACTAAGGATTTCGTATTTTGTGGTGATTTGGATTAAAATTGATTTGCCGATTTGGAAACTGAAGTGGTATGAAAGTAGCAAGCGTTTATTAAGTGACTGTTAAATTAACATAATTTTTAATTTTTTGATCTCCAAAAAATTATTTTACAAAATGGAAAGCTTTCTCCTTATATGAACCTTTCTGAAAATCAGTAGCCCTCTGACTTTTGTTCTATTGCAGTAATCTTTACAAAATTAAATTCAATGATCCCAATTTGTTTACAGAGATATTATGCTCAGACCTGGATAGGCATTGAAAATAAAAGATTTTGTATGCAAGGATTATCTACTCAAAGCGTAAGCGTAGATGCTTTCTTCGATGCAAATTGAAGAACTCTTCCGTTTTAAGAATTATATTTCAACATAACTTTTTTTGAGTTACACAAGGGAAACTTCTTAAGAAACGGTGCAAGTTCGCTTAATGGAAATCCTAGCATATCGAAAAGCGAAACTCTTTCAATAGTAACGCTATAATCGAGACTGGTAGAGTAAGGACGGCGTGTTACACTTTTTTTTACACCCGCCAGTGAGTCGGATGAGGGAGTAGCTATCACTCCCCCAATAGTGGCGCTACAATTGAGATTGGGGGAAGTAGCTATCTCTCGCTCCAGTCCTTGCAGATCAGTGAATGAGGCCAGCGTGTTACACTTTTTCGTTATGCTTCCAGTTGTTTGCTACGCATCGAGTAAGTCTAGCGCGTGTTCCATATATTTTCGTCATATATTGTATACAGTCACATTGTGTTATTGTGATTTTCGATTACTGTATTAATTTAATAAATTAAGTAACTACATGCGGATATCTAGTACGAAACGGAATTTGAATCCTTAATAGAAAATTGTCATCTTGAAGGGTGTCGGTTAATCCTTATAACAGCTCTACGTTCTAATTGATCTGGACAGCTTGGGTAATAAATATAAAAGGGGTCACTGGAAGAAAATTATTGGAAAAACGAAGACAAAACTCTGTACTGTCGAGCCAGTTATGTTTATTATGAGGAAATTTGTTACAGTCATTTATTTCAGTCGGAAAACGTTAAAGGCATATTCATTTTTAAAGAAGTCATTCTTCTGGAAATCTCTATATCTCAAAACAATCGCTCTATCGAGAAGTTTCAGGAACATTTCGGAAGTCGCCAAATTGGCGATACATCGCCAAATTTGGAAACCCTTCTTCTAACTGGGAAATCCTGGCAACCCTGGACCCTCGTCCGACTGACGTCGTGGACTGTGTTTTCTTCGCCTGGCCTTCGAGACAAACGAAAGAGAAGGCTCCAAAGGGAATATTGCGCGTTCGCAACATATCAAGCGAAATATTTTTTCAAGCCCTTTAAAGTGAAAGGTAACACGCTGTAATTGTAATCATTTGGACCCATGATACTGATTTTTCAAACATTTTCTTGTAAAATTTGAAAAAAGAAAAAGTTTCTGGAAGGGTGAAAGACGAGTTGAACCACACTTCAGCTAATTTATTTAAAAGCTAATGACTCCATTTATAGACCCTAGTAGCCATCTCTCTCTCTATTCCACCTTGGATCTTCGATTTGCCGAGGGGATATTGGGCAGATGTCTTTTACGTGTGTGCTGAATCCTTAATTTTTCATCACTCACCTGCTGTTCGTTAATAAAAGCACGTCTTTGCGAATGTAACAGCAGTCGGGTTTTAGCCTGTCTGGTCACGCGTTCCTCTAATTACAACACGAGCATTTCTGTTTGGAATAGTGATGGGGGCCAAGTCTTGCAAGGCGTATCTTTACATATTCAGAAGTCTGTTTAGAAGGTTTGGATTGTTTTTTTCAGAACAATTTACGAAACTCCCCATTGAAAATCCTCTCGCAAAAAAATAAGGTGGCACATGACTTTATATTCAGGTTCAAATTCATTTTTTTTAATACAGGATAAGCATCCCAATAACTTTGTAAGGAAAGGTCCACGAGTGTACACATTAGGTGTACAGTAAAGTGACCATCGAATAAAAGTGATTACAGCGCCCCCTAGCAAAGAATTAAAAAAAAAGTTAGGAACACGAACTCGACAATAAAACTCGATAGACGAGAAAAAAAAAATCAATTACAAAGTTCTAAAGAATTGTGCAATTAGTAGGAACCAACATCAAGAGACATTATGAGATGCCAATTATGTAATGGATATATTTTCAATAAACCATATGTAAACAACATCAGGAGACAAAATAGAAACAAAATATCTTGTTTTCCATTTTTCCAAATATAATTTCTACGAGCTTCAATGGGTTCCTGGGGGTTATGCCCCCCCCTTCCTTTGGCGATGTCACTGTGCTAGAGTAACGTGTAAAGCTGTTTCAACAACAACAACCATGTATCACCCTTCTTAACAAGTTTACCATGTATCACCCTTACACCTTACACCTTTACCGTTACCTTACACCTTTCTGGTAGGTCGGACGGTCTGCGTTTCAATAACAACAACCATGTATCACCCTTCTTAACAAGTTTACCATGTATCACCCTTCTTAACAAGTTTACCATGTATCACTCTTCTTAACAAGTTTACCATGTATCAATCACCCCCATTTATCTATCTATCCATTTTGGTACAATATGCAAAAGGGGAATTAAAATAAAATTACATCATTGATCTACTATATGACATCATCAGTGGACAGTTATGTAATTTGTGTGGCCAGACAAAGCTATGATGTCACATGGGGCACCAAATGTCACATCCGATGACACACCAAAAGAGGTTTAGAGTAAGGTACTCGAAATTGTTGATTCCCCCATTACTTTGAACTATGCTATGACTGGTAAAAAAGAACACAAGACTGGCAAAAAGAATGCAAAGACTGGTAAAAAAGAACACAAATCGGATGCAAATCAACCGGCCACAAGGGCGTGACTGATAAAAAGAAGAAAAAAAAAATGTTCTTTTAAACGGAACCTCATAATAGAACAATTTTTCTTTCTGAAGGAAATGTATAGGAAAAGTTTTGAAATGGGGTTCGAAATTGAAGTGCGCGGGCGAATAAAATATGTCTTTTTTTTTTTTAAATGGCTCTCAAAAATATAAAAAAATGATTAAAAAAAAAGGAATAAATATTGTCAAATGAAAAATAAATATGTACGAGTGCATTAGTTAAATGCTTTTGTGTATATAATTTTATCGACAAAACGAATAAATCCAACCCTATTACTCTAAAATAATCCGTTCTCGAGATATTATTTTTATTTCTTTCTTTCTTGTAAATTGGCGCAATTAAATTATTTTTTTTTTCTAATCCTATGAATAAAAAAGAACATTATTTTATAACTGCAAATTGTATATAATTTCAAATTACCAATTTTATGTATTTTGAGCGATAAAACTTTAATAACTTGCATTGATGAAGAAAATTTATGAGTTTGTAAGCAAAGTCGTGTTATTCGTATCAGATTTTTACGATTATTTCCAAGTCAGAATCTCAAGACATTTTCAACAATTCTCAACTAAAATATATTTTATGTGCTGCGTTGGAAAGAGGTATACATTATATTTTTTATCGATAATACACAGACTACTCAACTCATTTGCCGGGGTAAAACGCAAAAACGATACTCGACATGTGTGGCTGTCACGTGATTTCCGGTTTCCTACACCCCACCACCGGAAAGGGGCCACTCCATTGAATCTTTTCCCCCAGCAGAATTTAATATACACTATTGCGGGGAAAATAAAAATTGTCTGCTTGTTGATACAATTGAGACCCATGCCCCCCCCCCCCCTACCCCCTTTATCGTTCCGAATCGAATAGCATGGGAGCGTGTCGCACACAAAAGAATTTAGAACGATAGTGGAGGAGTGGTCCTGCCAGTTATGTTTATTTTTCGCTGTGGGTATCTATATGGGCACTTAATAGAAAGAAGAGTAGCTGCTGGGGGGGGGGGGGGGGGGGGGGTATTTTATAAGAGTGCGTTTATAATAGGTTTGAAAGCTTTGTCGGAAACCGCAGAGTGCAGTACAGTTTTTTCAGTATTATTATTCACTTTATTCCATACTTAAAGATTTTAACGTTTTTAACACTTTACAACAAAGTTGAAAAGTGTTTATGACTTTGTTCATTCTGTCTGTCTGTCTGTCCGTTAGCACGATAACTGCCGTAAAAATGACTTTATCAAAATAAAATTTTAGTATGTTGTTCAGACGATCTGTGGGACCTATGGGAATATAAATGAATAATATCACACAAATAGTTTTGGATTGAACCCGGGGTGAAAAAATGTAATACTTGAACCCTATGGGACCTAATTTTTCAAATACTTTTTAAGCGGATTTAGAATTCACAAATTGCTTCGAAAGTTTTTGAAAACATTCAAATTATCCCATAAAATATGTAAAATAAATTTCACAAAATATATTCAGTAGTTATTTAAATAGAAATTAAAATAATAATTACACCTTTTATATGAAGTGATCATATGACCATTATATGAAGAAATCACGTGACCCACTTCCATGTGAGAGAGCCAGGCCATTTATATTTCGACGACGTCATTTGATTAAAGTTCATTAGTTTTCGATGAAGTTTTCAAATATAATAAGTTATTGTAGTATTATGATAATTTTAAAAATATTACCGAAGAATGTATCGTATTTTAGAGATGTTTAAACCAGGCAATTTATATTTCAATGCCATTATTTGAATGAAGTTCATTTATTTCTATGAAGTTTTAAGTTTTTAAATATAATAAATTAATGTAGTATTATGATAAATTTTATAATATTACCGAGAAATGTATCGCATTTTAGAGATGTTTAAATAAAATTGTATTGAAGTTGGAAAGTGTTTCATAGTCAATGCTTTATGCAGGATCGATCTTTCTTGTTGTACAATGCTGTAAGATCAGATCTGGTTATTTGTTGAATGGTATTTTAGTGCATTGGATTTAATCTTAAATTTCGCTGGCCTGAAAACCTGTTACAAAGTCACTTTAGGGTACTGACTTTAATCTTAAATTTCGTTAGTTTAATTTTGGGCTTGAATATTTGTTGAGAATTTAATTCTCTCTCCTTATTAATATAGATGGCGCTACGACCCCTCCGATTTATGCTAATTGTGTTTTGTTCAGTTAGTCATATGATCTGGTAAAGTTCGGAAGCCAGAGAGAATGTCCTCCCGGCTAATAATAAGTATAAATAAATGTAAATTATGTACATATGAATAAATGTTATGTGTTTTAATGATTGTGAGAGTGATTTAATGCCGGACTTACCCCAAGTTGGGATTGTTCTCTACCCCCCTCCCCCTCCCCCGATAATAAGTGAAGAACCGTGCGAGTTCATTAGAATCTATTTTACAATACTAAAGTTATAAAATCACTTTAGGGTACTGGCTTTAGTCTTAAATTTCTTTAGTTTAATTTTTGAGCTGAATACTAAAGTTACAAAGTCGCTTTAGTGTACTGGTTTTAATCTTAAATTTCGTCAGCCTTTTCCCGAATACTGAGGTTACACTAGTTACATGCACAGTTGCACATACACATTTAGTGGCATTGAAGGGGGGGGGGGGGAGCTATAACCTGTAACCTCCCGAAAAAGTTGCATTAGTTCTTCATAGGTTACATATTAGAAAACGAAATTCAACACTGTAAACTCCACTTCTTTTGGTCTTCCCTCCTCTTCCTTTCCATGAACCTGACTGCGCCTATGCACATACACAAGTGAACAAACAGTTTTCCAAAAATGTTATGAATGGCTCAAGAAGCAAAGTTCGTTGATTTAAATCAATTTATTGAACAAATCATTGATTTAAATTGGGTATATTATTCACGAGAGAAAAAAAAAATATTCTAATTGATTTGGAGAAATATATATTCACAAAATAAAATATAGTACTGAATCAAAAAAGATGCAAACAAAAACTGTTAATTATTTTTTTAAATTAACTAAACTTTATGTATATTTCGATTTTTAGAACTGTAAGCGTCAACCGAGAACTATTTTCATTCATATATTCATTTCTATTCTTGTAACCTTGCACTAGCAGCACTCAGTGAATCACGTGATGTTATTTATGTTCGACGCTTGATTCCCGTATTCGATGTTACGATATATATTTGGTTTATTACGATGCATTTAATAAATCTTTGTTAATTTATGTTATTCATTAAAAATCCTTCTGCCTGATACACCCCTTACAGAACTAATCACTTTTTACAAGTCTTAAAACAGTCTCTTGTTCAAATTTTCCTAGGAGTTCAAAATGTGAAATTTATCTAAGCTCCCCCCCCCCCCCTCCCCCCATCTTTTACAAGATTAGTAAGGTATTGGAACCTTCACAAAGTACTTTAATGCAAATCTTTAAAAGTCGTGTAATTTTTAAATAAAATACTCCATCACAAATGCATTTTGAATTATAACTATTAATTTTCAATATTACAGGTTATGCCCCTGATTATATAAATACAATGTGTAACTAATAAGTTGCATGAATATTTTATATGGTTTAATAATGTGTATAATAATGCGAAATAATGTGTTTAATAATGTGTATCTTTATATGGTTTAATAATGTGAAAAATCCCTTTACTTCATTTAAAAAATTACATAAATTTTCAGAAACTATTTACAAAATTTCACAGAATGGATATAAAATTAAAACATTATGTATACAATGTAGTTATGAAAAGTATTTATGAAATTATTGTAAAAGTTTAAAAAGAAATTCAATTTAAATAAAAAAAAATATGATATAAATAAAAAAAAAATTCTTTTATTAAAAATGAAAAATTACCAACTTTGTCAAGAAGTACGTGCTTATTCGTTACAATCTCGAATTCGAAAATTTTCGAAAAAAGTAATTTTTCTTTGTGCAACACAGTAAGAAAACAAAAATTATGTTTTGTTTTACAAAATTATGTTTTTTAGCAAATTATGCTTTTTTACAATTATGTTTTTTTTTTTACAAATAAAAATGTTATTTATGTTTTTGATTGAGGGTCTGAAAGTTCGAAAATGTTTTATATTCCCAGAAAACCATGTAAACCCAGGGAATTTCTTTCTCATTTTTAAACCCGGAAACCTGCCACAGCCCCCTTAATATTAAAATCAGTTAAACTTCCAATTCAATATTTGTTTCAGCAGACCCTCTGAATTCCAAAATCTTCCAAAATCGAGAACGAAAGAACCGTGAATTCCGCTGTAAACGCTTAGCAAGATTCTAAACATTCCTAATAAAATTGGGGATGCTTGCTCCTCGGGTTGTGCGATTCCGGAGAAATCGATCGAAACTGGACCCGCGTGGGAGGGCGTGGGAGGTAAAGACTCCAGCTTACTTGTTGACCTGGCCACATCGTGTTTTTCGAAATGTCTACCAGGGGTTTTGCTATTCATTGAGATCCCTATTGGAAAGTTGTTGTAGTTGAACTTGCAATAATGGTAGTATATAACTTTCAATACTTATCTTTTTAAAGAAAGCAAAATTAGGTGACTCCAAAAAGTAAACAGGCATAAAAAAACAAAAAATATTAATCTTGCATAAAGCGTTGACTATGAAACACTTTTCAACTAAAATGCAATTTTATTTAAACATTTCTAAAATGCTATACATTTAGCACTGATACAATATTTATTACTACAATATGTACTACAATAATATGTACTACAAATATGTATTAAAAATGTACTAAAATATGTAAAAAAATAAAAAATATGTAAAAATTAATATGTACTAAAATATGTAAAAAAACATATTTGTAAAAAAAGCATAATTTGCTAAAAATCATAATTTTGTAAAACAAAACATAATTTTTGTTTTCTCACTGTGTTGCACAAAGAAAAATTACTTTTTTCGAAAATTTTCGAATTCGAGATTGTAACGAATAAGCATGTACTTCTTGACAAAGTTGGTAATTTTTTATTTTTAATAAAAGAAATTTTTTTTTATTTATATCATATTTTTTTTATTTAAATTGAAATTTTTTTTAATGTAAATGTATGTATATAAATATGTACTACAATATTTATTTTACTTGGAAACTTGAAACTTCGCCGATGTGGTGGCCGAGCGGTCAAAGAGGCAGGCGTTTCCTCGTGATGGCTCGGCTGCCAGATTGCGGGTTCGAGTCCCGCCTACGGGCATGGATGTTGTGATGTCTTATTTGGGGCAGAAGTCAGACTTCTACCTTCGGGTGCCCCGGGTCATTAGACTAAACAGAAGCAGTGCACACATTCTTCCTTAAAAATGTAATGTTAGGGACACGACAACAACAATAACTTAAAACTTTATCAGAAAGGCAATGCTATAAAATGGCCTGCTTCTTTATGTAAAATCAATGAGTAATTCATTCATATCACTTACATTCCAGACTCCAGAGCTAAATAATGTTGCGTTAAAAACATTCAGCAATTTTTATACAACTCATCTTACAATCGCTTAATCTGTTTACATTCTGCATACGTTAAAATTAGGCTTCGTTGTAGAAATAATCAAAGTGTAACGATCATTTAAACTAAGAAATAATGTAATTGCGTAAGCACAAAATTTAGATGCACAGATAATATGCAAAAATAAAGCGGTTTTAGAACGGATGCAACACTAAATATAAATATAAATGTTCCTTAAAAATCACGATTTTCACTAAGCGAAAAAAAAATGGTTGCCATATTTTATTTTGCAATGATTCATGTGATTTCTTCATATAATATGGGTGTAATTATTATTTCAATTATTATTTAAAAAACTACTTCACATATTTTGATGCAATTTTTTTTTATAAATTTTACGTGATAATTTGAATATTTCCTAAAACTTTTAAAGCAATTTGTGAATTTTAATTCCTCTTAAATGTTTGAAAAATTAGATCCCATAGGGTTCAATGCATTTCATTTTTTCAACCCGGGTTCAATCCAAAACTAATTGGGTGATATTATTCTTTTACATTCCCATATGTTCCACAGACCGTTTCAAAAGCATACTAAAATTTCATTTATATAAAGTCCTTCTTACAGCAGTTATCGTGCGAACGGGCAGGCAGACAGACAGAATGAACAAAGCCATAAATACTTTACAACTATGTTGGAAAGTGTTAAAATTTTATTAAAATTATTATTTTAATTCCCCTAAAAATATAAGAATCATTATTCTTACTATGCAAAACAATCTGCAGAGGCAGATCTTACAAAAAATACATCCTGGTCAATTAAAAAGAAGTGGATGGTTGGTCAACATACATTAAAATGAAAACGCTGGCAATGCTAGCCTTTGCCATTTTTTTAATCTTGTTGCAAAAATCGGTTAATAAAAAAATTATGGATTTTGAAAAATCTTTATTACACTATAAAATAGTATGAATTGAATAAAGATTGTCTGCTGTGTAAACACATTTGCTTAAATTCAGTTGCTAAGCAATACGATATATATATATATATATATATATATATATATATATATATATTATGTATATATATACTTTTTTATCAAATAAATTTTCCTGAAACAAATCGTCTGGATAATTATTTCTATGAATGATTAAATTTTGCATTTCTATTTTTTTAACACTTTACAACATAGTTGAAAAGAGTTTATGACTTTGCTAATTAATATCGAGATAAAACCTAGTCCTAGAAACTCGAAAAGTTAACATGGTTGTCTAAAGTGAAATGGTAGAGAATATCAACACCATATAAAAAATCAGCCAAACACTGTGGACTTATATTAGCACAACAGGTAAATAAACAGATTTTCATTTTTATATACTAAACTGTAGGAAAAGTTTTAAAAATTCCAATAATTTTGAGAATACTTTTCGAAAAACGGTAAAAAAAAAAAAAATTGGAATTCCCGACTATTTAGCTCGACTACAATGGGAGACACAACAATCGCATTCCTTCGCGGTAATTGCTAGAAAAGGAACTGTGTAGGCGGGTTTTCATTTTTCACGCAGGTGCGGGGTTCTTTCAAAGAGATGACGTGATATAGTGATCTAAGTGCTAGTGAGCTATAGTGATTTATCTGCACGCACCGAAAATTTGACTCATGCCCGATCGTAGCATTGCCTGCTTTGCTGGAATGACCACTATCTTATTTAACTGAAAAGGGCTCGTTTTGCTTTTGAAACCGGTTGATATTCTTAGTTTTGTTTTATTATTTTATGCAGTTTTATTAACGACGATTTTTATCCATAAAAATGCATGTATTGTATTTATAACAGGGGTTGGCTAGAAAAAAACGCCGAACAAATATGTCAAAAAGAATAAAAGAAAAAAAAAAACCGCTTCCATAGAAATAGCAAAGTGCAGACGATTATCTTTTGAAACTTTATTTTGAAAAAAAGAAAAAAAAAAATAATAAATATATAAAATGATATGTCGCTTAGCAACGGAGTTAATATTAATGTGTTTATGCAGCAGACGATTTTCATTTAGTCTATTTATAATAATTTAACTGATAAAAAATAAATATAAAAATAAATTTTATAAATGAATAGTATATTTTTGGAATCTTCTTAAAGCATTGATGGGGGGGGGGGGGATATTAAGATTCCGGGTATGATTGATATTTTCAATTTTTCTGTTTTCTTTGAACAGAGATTTTTATACTCAAACTCTTGTATTTAACTGATTAAAGAAAAATAATAATAATAAATAAATAAATAAAATGATATGTCACTTAGCAACGGAGTTAATGTGAATGTGTTTATACAGCAGACGATTTTCTTTTAGTCCATCTATAATAATTTAACTGATAAAAAATAAATATAAAAATAAATTTTATAAATGAATAGTATATTTTTGGAATCTTCTTAAAGCATTGGTGGTGGTGGTGGTGTGTGTGTGTGTGTGTGTGGGGGGGGGGGGATATTAAGATTCCGGGTATGATTGATATTTTCAATTTTTCTGTTTTCTTTGAACAGAGATTTTTATACTCAAACTCTTATATTTAACTGATTAAAGAAAAATAATAATAATAAATAAATAAATAAAATGATATGTCACTTAGCAACGGAGTTAATGTGAATGTGTTTATACAGCAGACGATTTTCTTTTAGTCCATCTATAATAATTTAACTGATAAAAAATAAATATAAAAATAAATTTTATAAATGAATAGTATATTTTTGGAATCTTCTTAAAGCATTGGTGGTGGTGGTGGTGTGTGTGTGTGTGTGTGGGGGGGGGGGGGATATTAAGATTCCGGGTATGATTGATATTTTCAATTTTTCTGTTTTCTTTGAACAAAGATTTTTATACTCAAACTCTTGTGTTTAACTGATTAACTGTTTAACTCTTATTGTTGTGTAAAAATGGTACAGGTATACGTTTTATATTTTTAGCGTGTCAATTTCGACATATGGTGAGCAACTTCTAATTTTTTTACAAATTTGTTTACAAATCGGACCCCGATGTTTTCAGATTTGCCAATGCAGATAATTTTGTATCGATAGAACATGGATTAAACCTTTTTAGGAGAATTTGATATTTAAAAAATTATTGTGAAGAACAATATTATTTAGAATACCATTGACTAGAATATGCACATTTTTAATCACGAGCAACGCTGAGTATAACTGCTAGTACATATATCTGTATTACTTTAAAAGAATATAAATATATTTTATTGATAAATAGTCAACTACAAAAGAGCGAGCATATGCTAAGGGAAAGCAGAGAACTAGCTGCATAACAACACATTAATATTTAAGAAAGAAAATTATTGATGCCTCAATTTCAAATTTAATTATATTAAACTTTTATGAACGAAATAGCATCATGGGTCATTTTCTCTAAACGGCCTTTTCATCTTTCTTGTTATAATATATTTTCTTTTCTATTTTTCAACCTGTTTTCTGTATTATATTTTAACATGAGTTGTTTAAACTCATGTTAAAATGTAGCAGCGATCATTTTGGGAAATAGAAAAGGCAAATTAAATAGAAAATACAAATTTTTATTTTCAAGACAAGTAAATGACCGCATGACAGGGGAATGACACTTAATATAGGCTTTATTTTTAATAGTATGTATTGCAATATATCATTAGAAAAGTAAAAAATTTGTTCTGCTTTAATTGCAATCTTATATTTAGAACTAACTTCTTATTTGTTTTATCTTCTAAAAAGAAAATCTAATTTAAATGTAATTCACCTGTTCTAATGTCATTCCCTTGTCTACCAAGAAGACAGGGGAATGACAAATCATGTAATTTTACTTTCTGAGTATATGAGTTTTATTTGCATTTAAGCCTAACTTGATATGTTATAGTTTGCTACACTAACTGGGCTCACATATATGTTAAAAAAAAAAATTATCTACTTTTTTATTCTGGGAAGAATTCCAAGACAGGTGAAGGACAAGGAATAGAAATATTTACTCAAAATTGTTCAGTTTTATAATATTTCCGTGTACAGAATGATAGCTAGAACATAGTCCAACTCTTGAAATCTGGCGAATATAGACTTTAGTAAAAGGAAATAAGGCTATAATTATATTTTATTGTCATCTATGTACAGAAAGAGCTGTTGAAATTTAAAAACAGGTGAATGACAAAAAAGCTAGGGGACAATTGTAAAAACTTATATAAAAATCTGATGTGGGCAACACATGACTTTCCTTATATAATGCAATGAATTTACTACTTTTATAGTTAAAAAATTTTTTTATTCTTATAGTAGATACTTCTATTCTTTCCAAGATATTGAATTTTCTTCAATTAGTCGTCATTTTCATTGATTTAGCGTCATTTTTATCAATTTGGCAAGATTTTTGTTAATTTGGCAACAATTAAAAATGTCGCCAAGTTGGCGACATTTCGCCAAATTCGTCGCCAAAATCTCGCCAAGCGTTATGGATGGAGAAATAAGTTATTCTTACAGCAGATAAATGACTATTGGCGTTCAAATACAAAAGTATTACTCAAAGTATCTTTTTTCATGAATGGAACGAGCTAGATCAACGAGAATGATGTCACCAATTTTATCGCATGGTATTCCATATGAAAAGTGAACATGTTTCTCATAGGAAATATTTTTTTTTATTTTATATAACTTTTTGATAATTTTTTTTTAAAATGTGCAATATCTCGCGAACAGTTCATGTTAGCGTTCTAAAATTTATGACAATCGTTTTCTTATGAAAAATTACATAAGAAATGTCTATTTGCGTAACTTTATTAGCGGTTTTGATTTTTTGACGATTTTTTCAAAATTTCACTCGAAAATTTAGGGGGGGTTCTGAACATTCGATTGCGTATAAAAACAATAGGCTTCCAGTGTTTACGGATTGTAATTTTTGTACCAAATTTCGTTCGAATCGGTCCATTCGTTCATCAGTTATCGTCTCCACAGACTCACTGACACACATACACACACACATACTTTCACACACACACACAGACGTCACTTCAAAAATGTTTGATTCGTGATCAGGGATGCTTGAAACGTGCTCTCCCGTCGAAAACTCAAATTCGAATTTTCGACCTCGTCACAATACTTTCCTTATACATTATGTATATAAGGAAAGTAAAAATATTGCTGTAATAGTTTTAAAAACTTATTATAAAATTTTGCTCTAATTCATAGTGGATTTTTTATTACTGGTTGCATTTTAAATTGTCTAATTTAATATAAAACATCAAATTAAAGGAAAACTAGAAAATGAAGGCTTGTAAATGAAGCTGTGATTTTATTATTTGACTGTTGGGTCACACAGGGGAATGGCATCTAATAAAAAAAACTACAATTTTAAATATTAAGAATATAAATTGCTTTTTTAGCTAATGGGTGACATATGAACCACAATATAGTAAAACTGATCAGTGTCTAAAATCAGTTCCAAGTCATGCAAACTTTTATTAAAACACCTGGGACATGTAAAAGTTCCGTTTACAGAAAATGACCCATATAACTTGACGAAAAAGACACACACACACACACATATATATATATATATATATATATATATATATATATATATAATAATAGAAGTTTGAAAATCCAATGAACGAAAAGTAAGAAGATGTAACACGATAAACCTAACTTTTTAAAAACACCCACAGAATAAAATATAATACAGCAAATCATCAATCAAATGGATTAAAAATACAAAACACTAGCTATCAAGTTACAGAAAATCAACCAAATTAAAAGGTATGGAAACAAAAAAAGAAAAACTTAAACTAAATTCAACTATCTAACTGGCGTACAAAACAAATGTAAAAATCAATTAATCCTCAAGCATATGGAAAAAATAAAAAAATTAATATCGAATCAACAAGTCAATGAAAAATATAATACAAAGGTATGGAATCGAAATAAGTATAACAAACGAAATCAAGCACAAACGCCTTACACGTGGACGAGGCTCTAAGCCTAAATCATGAATTGTTAACCTCTACAAAAATCTAATCATGTCCAAGTTTTTTGTAGAAGCAAACTCAAAAATGTATGTTTCTGAAGAAATAGATAGATTAAATCTATGAACTATTTCTACTTGGACGACATACATAAAGATGGAATAAAAAAGAAAAAATGAATACCTGGAAAAAGCACAGCGTGTGTACAGTCGATTCAATACAGGGATCGAGGGAACACTGATAGAAGAGACCAGTGTTGCCATTCGTAAAGAAAAAATAAAAAACCATTTACTGTTGCCATTCATAAGAATTGAAAAACTGTGAAGCGAAATGTAAAGAAAAAGTATTAATATACAAAAAGAGCATATATATATATATATATATATATATATATATATATATATATATATATATATATATATATATATATATATATATATATATATTAAACAAAATACCGTAGCAAACTTTAAAAATTATGAAAACTTTGCAATTATCCATTTGCTTGAGGATTTGTTGATTTATACTTTTATTTCGTAAGCCTGTTAGATATTTGAATTTTCGTGTTACAGATTCTCACTTTTCTTTCATTGGATCTTCAAACCTTTTTTTCTTATATATATATATATATATATATATATATATATGAATTTTAATCTCGAACTTTTAATCTTTTAATGTTTTATCAATTTTTAATATATATATATATATATATATATATATATATATATATATATACACATATGAGATTTAAAGCACAAAAAATGGAATATTTTGAAGATAAGTTTACATTTTAGCTCTAAAAGTCTTAATGCAAAATTTTACATGCTGAAAAAATTTCGAGACACTAGTGTTTCGGTGCATAAGACTGATACATTTGGGCGAACTTTAGTCGGGAGGGCGAGGGTACAAAAGTGGGGTGGAGGGGGCCTGTCAGTAGAATTACTTTCCCCCTAAAAAAGGAGATATAGTCTTCCAAATTTCATCTCTTAGCAGGGATTTATTGTGACAGATAAGCTCCTGATCTCCGGAAGACAAATCATATGCACCCTTTCATAGATTTAAGTGCTAGATCAAAACCGACTGAGGAGGAGAAACAGAAAGTTTGCGGATACAAATATACTGCCTGAGTCATGTGATGACGCATAAGTCTTGGAAGAGCAACAGTTATGTTGTTTAGCGTTTTGTTGGGGGACACATACGAAATTTAGTATTTTTAAGACAAGCCTGTTCATGATTTTCGCGAAAATTAGTATGCATTTTTCTGTAATATATTTTTAACACGGTTTTATTTTATAACTTTTTTTCGATTTTCGAAATATTGAAGACTTATTCCTAATCTATTTAATTTAGTCAGGAAATCAATGGAACTTTGACATGCATCCATGAATAACTAAATCCATGACATCCATGACATAAATACATCCATGACATCGACTAAAATAACTTGTATCTTACTTTTCATTCGATTTGCTTACCCGTAGAATTCGGTCTATTCTTCCACCCAAATGTGATGGAAAACATAGACCTATTGCATAAAATGCAGAAAGGAGGGGAACTAGGGATATTTTGCTACAAGAAACGCGTAGAATTCCGTCGATCCGCGCTCTCAAATGAGGAAAATCACGGGAGAGAAGGGGGGGGGGGGGTCGCTGACTCAAAATTATCTGTTAAAAGAAACAATCGATTATTCGATTATCAATAAAAATTTTATTCGAAGACGAAATATTTTTTCGATGTTTGGGGGGGGGGGGGGGGTCATGGGATTTTTAAGAATTTCAAAGTGAGACAAAAAATATGGGGAGGACGTTTTTACTAGGACGACAAATCAACGAAATTCTACAGTCATTCATTCAAGATGTGGCGCTTCTTAGACATTATTGACAAATGGTCAATAGGTATTCAGAGATGTCCAAAACATGTAAATCCATCGAAATGAGGGAGTCTGATTTTCTTCCACCATCACAAAATTTTTCCTCTTACACATATTATGCATTGCAAGTAAAATACAAAAGTTTTTAAACTTCTTGTTTTGAGAACAATACTACTAGTTCCCTACAACACTTAATATGAGCACTAAAAAAAGAACAACTAAGATTTTTTTTTGTTTTGTTTTGTTAACATTCATCTGCTTTATAACGAGCAGCGAAGATTACATAATTTGACATCCCCCTCTTATTCCTTCGCTTATATTCGTCGAAAAGAAGATTAAACATGGGACGAAAGACAGCGCATTTCCTCTGGATCGCTAATAAGCGTTAGTGCGACTTCTTCCCTCCTCTACTTCAGCTTATTCAGAGGTCGCAAGATTCGAATTAAAATGATTCCTCTTCATATGTTCGCCCATTATCCTTTAATACGACCACTTTTCTTAACGATGATTAATAAGTTCTTAGCAAGAATCCTGCTCTGATTGGAACGGTCCTGTTTTTTTTTTTTTTTCTTTTTTACTTTCTCTATGATATATTTTGATCTAAATATTTTGTTATTTAATTAATTTGTTCTGATTTCCACAATTTCTTTATTTTATGCGTTGCTCCTTTCCTTTAATATCGATCTATGGCTGACCAACCGATTCCTAGAATTTGCCAGGGAATAGGAACTAGCTCAACACGATGCATAACGTCATAGGGTGGTATCTAAAATTCTATACGATTACTATTACTCTTCTAAAAATATTACTTTCTAATTATATCTTTAGTTAGACTTCAGTTGCCGATCTCTCACTTATTTTCGACCTGATCCTATTTAGGAGAACTATTTGACAATCCAGGTATTTTAATATTACCACCAAAATAATACACGCGTCACAACTGTATGTAATATTTTGTGTGACCCGTGCCCCCCCCCCCCCCCATCCGAATAAACCCCCGCTGTTTAGGCCCAACCCACCTTAGAAAGATATTTAGACCGTTTTGGAAGAAAATGTACGATATCTATTATATGGGATATCTACGGTGATTTTAGGCAGTACGCATACCTCCCCCCCCCCCTCTCGAGAAGAAATACTTTCTATCATTCAAATAAGGCAATCCCTTCACGGCTGCCCTTAGCCGCCTATGTCACGGATGCATTTCTTGCAAATCTGTACGAAATCGCGGAGTCCTTCACAGATGAAATGTTGAGAAGTGAGAAAAAACATGCGCACAAAAAAAGTTCCTAGAAGTCGGTAAGTCACGTATGATAAATAACTCTTAACAGTAGGCGAAATCTTGAAGGTTAATTGTTGTCATATTCTATTATTTTTGGATATTTTTGTTTAAGCGATGTTTGAATATCAGGAGCGAAAACAGGTCTTCATTCGTAATGAACAAAGAAGCATTAATTAGACAATTTCTCAAAATTCCTCTTCAACATTGAATAAATAAGAAACTCAATTGCATTAAAAGAAAGTTAATATGTCTCCTGTTTAGGGGTTCTCTGAAGCATCTCTGTACCAAATTTCGCAGTTGTACGTCTCTTAGATTTTTCGCTGTAGGACACACACACACACTAACATTACCTACCTTATACAGATGAATATATAAGAAGATAAGAAACTCGTACCGGATATTTTGTTTTCAGGAGCAAAAATGAATGTTACAGAAATAAGCATTTAAAATATCACCAAGGTCGTTTAATATCTTAAAAACAGACTTGAAATAAATACTCCGCTGCGTAATTAATTTTCGCCTAATTAAGTTTTCGTATAATGAGCTGTATATATAATTGCATCGCTCTCCTTTTTTTCAGTGGAGCGGGGGGGGGGATATACTTTCCCGCTGAAATACATCTCGAGTGATTAGGCAATTTTTGTTTTCGCGTACATTTTAAATTCTAATTCTTTCAGAAATGAAAATGGCAGAAATTTGCACATTTATTAATTTAATTTGACACCTTAATGATTCAGAGTGAGGATTACTTCTATGAATGTCATCTTTTTTAGTTATCCCCCCCCCCAACCCCCGGATCTTAATTTTTAATCTAAAAATTAAACTGAGATTATCTTTAAAAGAAATATTTACACAGAAAATTAAATGCTTCGTTAGACGGCAGAATAATAAAGGTCGAATAAATTGTTTCGAAATATTGAGTGCCAGAGAAATTATGGCGAGGCTGAGACAACATTTTAATCCGTTGTTCTTTCTAGTGAGTTCGGATTAGATGTAAAATTACTGAGGACGAGATTAACTCTTCGCCTTCTCCCGTTTATTTGATTTTACCTTTTTAATGCTTTCCCACAATACATATAGTGAATATGTAAAGAAAAAGCATTATGACGGGGTCAAACATCTTACACTTGATATTTGCATACATTTTCTGAATGTCCCAGAATATAAACAGTGAGATCTGCTAAATCGTTTATTCACAAGCACAAAGTAAACAGGAACAATATACAGTCAAACAGCACTTAAATGCTCCACTCATTTTACAGAATGAGCGATAATATTCTTAAAATACTGGCGAAAATAATTTTACTAAACAACGGCTGCTATTCTCAAAACATTGACAAAAGTCACAGTTCACTGTAGCTCATATATTATAAACATGTCAACTGAATTCTCCGATTCAGTGATGACTTCTATTCATAGTTTCTCCATAGAAATTTCGGGAAATCTCTATATCTCAAAGAATAATCGTTCTATCGAGAAGTTTCTGGTACATTCCGGAAGGCGCCAAATTGGCGATAAATCGCCAAATTTGGCAACAGTTGTTCTAACTGGGAAACCCTGGGCTCACGTCATGGACTGTGTTCTCTTCGCCTGGTCTTCGAGACAGACGAAAAAGGAGGCGACAAAGGGAAGGGAATATTGCGCGTTTGCAACAATATAATAATTGTATAACGTGTTTTTTCTCTTTAAAAGGCTGAAATTTTGCACATTTATAGTATCGACCACGGAACATAATCTCGATTTTATAGATTTTTTTAAGATGACTTTTTTTTTGTGTGTGTGTGCAAATTTCGCAAGAAAAATATTGAAAAATTTATATCGTTGGTCCAGATGATCACAATTACAAGCATGTCACTCCTTCATTTTAAAGGGCTTGAAAAATTCTTTGGATTCATACAAAGTTTGACAATGTACCCCCTCGGGGTAGGATAACTTGCCCCCCCCCCCCCCCCCTCGGAGGCTAATGATGCCTCGAACACAAAAGTTGCATCGCGGCTATTTTTCACTGCAGTAATTGAAGACGTTAAGTTTCGTGATCATAGAGCACAAGAAATCAATCACAGACAGACTGACTGGCATCACTCTAAAAATAGTCAAATTGTGTTTAGGAGCTCCTGAAACATATATTGGCATTGAAATCGAAAGTTTTCGTGAATACAGTACTTTTTCTATGATATATTTATTCTATAGCATGAGAAATCAAAAATTGTAACTTTATAATGTTTTAAGTGTTAATAATACCCTGTCTGGCAGAATTTACCTGTCGCTGATAATTTGATGTAGTCGAACAAAATTGAGTAGGATTGTTTCACTCTGTAAGCGCTAAAGGTCTATAGCAGCATTTGAAGGTTCAATAAGGTATCAACCGGTTTCAAAAACAGTGAAGAACCTTCTTCGCCAGGGTGATACAAAGCAGCAGTTCAGTACCAACAAAGAAGGTAATGGTGCTCTGTTTGTTTCATTTTCTTTATAGCATTTGAAACTAGTTGATATTAGTGATGCAACGGATGTCAGTTTGACCGCATGCCGGATATTTAACCTGAATTTAAAACTGGACATCCGGGATATCCGGCCGACAGTATAATTTTCTTTTATAAATCCTAAATAGTTACTATTTCATTATTCCTATTTATAGGTGCAACCAGGGGATGGTTTTCAAAGTTAAAAAAAAAAAATCTCCCCCAGAAGCCCTCAATTTATATGAAGAAATATTAATTTTTGTGCTAATTTCAAGGTTGTAACCCTTTATTGAGCGAATACCCCCTCCCTAGAAGAAATTTTTGGTTGCGCTACTGTTCCTATTTAATTTTTCTTCTCATTTGTCTGTTTTTTTTTTACATGATTATAGCTAAATTAAATTCTTAATTCAGAAGAAATACATATTTTAAAATTATTATATTTTAAAGCAACTAATACAAATCAAAACCAGCAGTAGCCACTAGACTATTAAAACTTTTAAAATGTTCATTAAAACTTAAGCGTTAAGTGTTTATATATTTAATGATTATCAACTGGTATAATTACACTTCTTAACTTACTAATACACACCTGTACTTACTTCTTCCTAATACACCTGTCCCCCGCTTTACACGAAGATAGGTTTTGCACAAAACTGTGTAAATTGAAATCTTGGATTTTGCTAAGTAAAATCGTGTAAAACGAAAATAACCCCAAAATGTGCATGATTCAGTCATTTATTTAAGTAAAATAAAAGTAAGACATCTTAGAAAACTTAAAATTATACCTAGTCTATAAAATAACAAACATATGAATGTAGTAATATAACATATTTAATTTATTTTACATTAGGGACAAAGAACAAAAAAACAAAAGACCCTTAAAAATTAATTATAAGTTTAATCACTGCCCTATCATGTACTATCAATCTTTTCTTTCTGATAGGTATGATGTCACTTTCATCACTTGAGCTTTCTTGATGCGATTCTGGCTCAATGGTTGACGAATTAGGCAAGATCTCGGGTTGACAAGACTTGAAAGACTCATGAAATCGGTAATTAACAATTGCGTAGGTTTTTTTGCTAAATCTTTATAGACCTCTTCATATTGATTTAAGCATTTACGAAGGTCTCGCTGGAATCGGAGAGCTCGATCAACATTTGTGTCATATTGTAAGAAATGGTTGGCCAATTTTCTTCCCAAATCAAGTCCTACGCTTATGATTCTTGCTGTGAACGCAACTGGTTCAGATTGCTCTTCATCAGAATCATTGTCTTCATCATGTTTGTTTCACGAATCATGTTAATTAAATCATCTTCATTCAATTCTTCATCAGCCATTATTTCTTCAATATCTGCCTGAGCTAAATCTTCAAAACCTTCTCCTCCTATAGTATGGGCCAACTCAGTGATCTGAGAATATTCATGCTCTATTGGTGATTTATGGCGAAAATTTTATTAGTGAAAATTTATTGGTGAAAATGTCATCAAATCTTTGTATAGGCGTATATGGAGCGGAATATACATTTTTATCAATGTTTTGAAATCTGTTAATTTATAAACCGTGTAAAAGCGAAATCGTGTAAAAGAAGTGCCGTGTAAATCGGGGGGATAAGTGTATTTAGTAGCCACTGCTTAAAATAAAATTCCAGTTTTGATTATAGCAACTAAGAATTTAAAAACCTTATTACCCTTTAAATTCCTATGTAATATCAGAGATAACTTGATAAAATAATAGAAATAGAAATCATAAGTACTTTTAATTCCAACATTATAATTTGTTGTAATGATATCAATAAATTAATTATAAAATTTTTAGGGGAAAGAAATAAGCTTTGTTTTAAAATTGAATTCATTTTCACCAACAAAGATTATTCTAAAAATACTACCTCCCCCCGCACCCCCCCCCCCCCTTTTTTTAAGTAATCTATATCTCGTCACTTATCACTAACTAAGTAATGAAATATTTGAGAATGCCACATTTGGAAAATAATGATTTCATTCTTATTATATTTATGTGTAAAACAAACTTGGCATGTTGGCAATTATCTATGTTTAAATAGTATGTTTCTTCTGAATGTTTAATTTCTAATTTAAAAAAAAAAATCTGTTGTGGGCAACACATAACTTTCCTTATATAATGCAATGCATTTACTACTCTTACAGTAAAAAAATAGGTTTTTCTTATAGTAGATACTTATATTCTTTCCCAGATATTGAATTTTCGACGATTAGTCGTCATTTTCATTGATTTAGCGTCATTTTTATCCATTTGGCGATATTTTCGTTAATTTGGCAAGATTTAAAAAGTCGCCAAGTCGGCGACATTCCTCCAAAATCTCGCCAAGCGTTATGGACGGAGAAATAAGCTATTCTTATAGCAGATAAATGACTATTGGCGTTCATATACAAAAGTATTACTCAAAGTACCTTTTCTCAGGAATAGAACGAGTTAGATCCACGAGAATGATGTCACCAAATTTATCGCATGATATTACATATGAAAAGTGAACATATTTTTCAACAGTTAATATTTTTTTTTTTAATTTATGGGATTTTTTGATAAATTTTTTTGAAAAATATGCAATATCTCGAGAACGGTTCATGCTAGCGTTCTAAAGTTTATGTCAATCGTTTTCTAAGGTAAAATTACATAAGAAATGTCTATTTGCGTAACTTTATTAAAGGTTTTGATTTTTTGATGATTTTTTCAAACTTTCACTAGAAGATTTAGGGAGATTCTGAACATTTGATTACGTTTAAAATCAATAGGCTTCCAGTATTCACGGATTGTGATTTTTGTACCAAATTCCATTTCGAATCGCTCCATTCGTTCGTGAGATATCGTCTCCACAGACTCACATACACACAGCTATCACCTCAAAAATGTTTGATTCGTGATTAGGGATGTTTGAAATGTGCTCTCCCGTCGAAAACTCGAATTCGAATTTTCGACCCTGTCACAATACTTATACATTTTGTATATAAGGAAAGTAATATGGCATCCATCTTTTTTTCTCGATGTAAAAATCGTGATTTTTAAAGTTCTTTTACATTTATATTTAGTGTTGCATCCGCCCTAAAACCGCTTTATTTTTTCGTATTTTCTGTGCATTTATATTCTGCGCCAACGCAATTACAATATTTTCGAGTTTAAATGATCATCAAACTTTGATTATTTCTGAAACGAAGCTTAATTTTAATGGATGCAAAATGTAAACAAGTGATTGTAAGATAAATTGTATAAGAATTGCTGAATTTTTTTCACGCAAAATTATTTAGCTCTAGAGTCTGGAATAAAAGTGATATGAATGAAATATTCATTGATTTTACATAAAGAAGCAGACGATTTTATAGCATTGTCTGTTTTGATGAAGTTTTAAGTTTCCAAGTAAAATAAATTATTGGACTGTGATAATTTTTAAAATATCATTGCTGAATGTATTGTATTTTAGAAATGTTTAAAAAAAAATTGCATTTCAGTTAGAAAGTGTTTCAAAATCATGCTGTATAAATGATTGATCTTTCTTGTTTTTATTAATCACAATGTAATGCCACAATTCTATGCTTCCACCGAGCTGCTTATCCTGTCGTTTGTGCGTATAGAATTGCACAGATATGCTGCGGTTGCGTTACTCATTTCGTCAGATTTCGTGTTTTTCGTCATCGTATTTTGAAAGAATGCATAAAACATGACCGCAGAACGCCATTTTGATTGCATTACCATGGTGATCCTAAGGTTAAAGAGATACACTTTTTACGCATAATAGAAAAGAGAAATCGTCTGTCTGCTTGTCGAATTAGATTTTGTTCTGTGTTCAACAGTCTTGTAACGGATGAAGAATCTCTAGGATATATTTTGTTTTAAAATGGAGTTCGTTTTCGAAACTTTTGTTCGAAAAAAAAAAAGAAATACAAGAAATAGATGGCTTCTTGTAAATTTTACTCTTTCTCTACATACATATGTAAAGGAAAATATATAAATTATTGTAATAGAATTTAAAATCCAACTGTTGAATTTAGATAGATTTACTTGATTTGAACATCTCTGGATGTTAACCGTTCATCGTTGGCAAAATTTTAGCCGAAATGTTTTTATTAAAGCTTTCTTAGAACCACCTATTTGTCAGGATTAATATACATTGTAAAAAAGAAGCACCACGATGCAGTAAGAACTACTAGTAATTCTGGCGCCGGGGAATCTTTGCTGTAAATTTTAGAGTACTACTGTAAAATTCTACTAGACTTTTAGCTGTTATTTTCAACGCTTATTTTACAACTCTTATTTTACTTTACAACGTTTTATACTGTGAATATTACAAAAAAACGGAAGTTTTTACGGCAATTTTTACTGCATTACTTTCCTTATATACATATGATGTATAAGGAAAGTATTGTGACCGGGTCGAAATTTCGAATTCCGAGTTTTCGACGGAAAAGCACGTTTCAAGCATCCCTGAACACGAATCAGACGTTTTTGAGGTGAGGTCTGTGTGTGTCAGTGAGTCTGTGGAGACGATAACTGACGAACGAATGGACCGATTCAAACGAAATTTGGTACAAAAATTGCAATCCGTTAATACTGGAAGACTATTGTTTTTAAACGCAATCGAATGTTCAGAACCCCCTAAATTTTCGAGTGAAATTTTGAAAAAATCATCAAAAAATTAAAACCTTTAATAAAAGTTACGTAAATAGACATTTATTATGTAATTTTTCCTTAGAAAACGATTAACATAAACTTTAAAACGCTAGTACGAACCGTTCTCGAGATATTGCACATTCTTCAAATAAATTTATCAAAATATCCCATAAATTAAAAAAAATATTAACTGTTAAGAAACATGTTCACTTTTCATATGTAATATCATACGATAAATTTGGTGACATTATTCTTGTGGATCTAACTCGTTCCATACACGAGAAAAGATACTTTGAATAATACTTTTGTATTTGAACGCCAATAATCATTTATCTGCTGTAAGAATAACTTATTTCTCCGTCCATAACGCTTGGCGAGATTTTGGCGACGAATTTAGAGGAATGTCGCCAACTTGTCGACATTTTTAAATGTTGCCAAATTAACGAAAATTTCGCCAATTGGATAAAAATGACACTAAATCAATGAAAATGAGGACTAATTGAAGAAAATTCAATATTTTGGAAAGAATTTAAGTAAATAGGTACTATAATAATAACATTTTTTTAACTCTAAAAATAGTAAATTCATTGCATTATATAAGGAAAGTCATGTGCTGCCCACATCAGATTTTTTACAGTGTGTTATACTGTATAACATACAGTACTCCTGTAAAATTGCACTACACGTTTTGCTCCCGGCCACACAATTTGTTACCATAAACCCCTGGGTTGGCCGTGTGGTCTGGGCCTTCAACTACACGTTTTGCTGAATTTTTTACAATGTTTTATACTGTATACATTACAAACAACTATTATTTTTACTGCAATTTTTACTGTATTTTTGTGCTTTATATGGTATATTTTACAATAGTGCCGTAAAATTCTATTACAGTTTTTGCAGCGTTTTATACGACGGTAAATTGTACAATATATATATATATATATATATATATATATATTGTAAATTTTACATCTATAGATAGAGATTACATGATGATTAAATCCACTATCTAATTCAGGAGTCTTCACTGTGAATTTCCTGATGTTCTTTTTTTCAAAATTGGCTATAGATTGAGCTTAGATGATGACATATGAATTCAGCAATTCAGTAGAAGGTATAGGCTTCACTAAGATTTCCTATTCTTTTTCCATTTCCTGCTGAAAATTGAAACATCTATTTCTCAAAATAGTCTTAGATGATGACTTATGTGAATTCAGCAATAAATTTCGGAGGTTTCAGGGGATTTCCTCTTCCGGTTCTGGATGTCACATCCGGTTTTGCCGAAAATTCGTACGACTGTACGATATAAGTATGTGAAAAGAGAATACAAATGCTTAACAGTTCCGCCAAAACTGAATTGCACACATCATTTCCTACCCTATGAAGGCTCCTGTACAAATTTCCTGTTCTTTTAATGATGTTTGTGAGCACGATATCACTAGGAAATTGAACAAATCGAATGAAATTCGATGCACATTATTTTAGTCGATAATCTTCGTAGTCCTATTGATTTTCGGGTGAAACTAAACGGCCAATTTTTTCATAAAGAATTTTCAAAACTCAAAAAGTTATATATATATATATATATATATATATATATAAGTAGAGTCAGGTGGGGTAAAATAGGTCACTTTCTAGCTATTTTCACATTCAAAGTTTTGTAGCAATAAAACCATAAATTTTTCCTGATTTTTTTTTCCATTGCACCGTGACATTACATTCTTTCAAGACATTTTGGTGTAATTTTAGTAAACATTTTTTAATTATAAATTTATTAAACTTAATTTGAAAAGTTTTGACTCATTTTACTCCATCTTGGGGAGGTAAAATGGATCATAATGCAAAATGATGCCTATAGATTATATTTATTACGAAATACATTAAAATAAGAAAAGTAGGTCAATTGCATATTCTGCTAAACAATACAATTTTCAAATTTCAAAATAATATTGCTCACGGTTATTGCAAAATGGCTCTTCTAAAACTCTTATTTTTTCTACTATAACAATGTCCTCATTTTCAGGGAATCAGAGACATAAAAATCCCCTATTTTTGATTTGATTACATACTTCACATGTATATATATCATCACCAGCAATATGTGTGATTTGGCCAACAAATCTTTTCGTAGACTTTTCCCTTTATATTCAATAACTACACATTTTCCAGGTATAAGTTCTCTTGTATTCTTGAGCATCTTGCAATCAGGTCGTTTTGTAGTGGACTGAGATTTTTTCTGTTCATGTTCTGACTGTGGCAGTTCAAAGTTCTTATTTTTCTTTTTCATTTGTTCTAATTCTTCTTCATGAACACGTTCCATTACAATAGAAAATAAATAGGCTAACAAACATTGTTTAAGTTTAACGTTGTTTAAATGTAACAATTTAAAATTAAATTTCAAAATAATAGCCTAACAAAAATTGTTTAAATTTACCATTGTTTAAATATAACAATATAAAACTGAATTTCAAGAAAATAAATAACAAACATTGTTTAAATTTAACGAAACTTACTGCAGTAGGCCTATACAAAACAAAAAAAAATCACTAAGCCTAACTGTGACCCATCTTACCCCAACTAAAAAAATTGAAATGAAAAAAATATTCAATATTTTTCTTACTTGATTGGCTTAAGATGTTGTCTAGAGCTTCTTTTATAAGAAAATACTTCAAACTTGCACTGTTATTTATTAAAATATAATGATTTTCAGAAGTTAGTAAATCATGTGTTTTGCACACCACCATCCACAGCTTGTAAAATGTTTTTTTTTTTTTTGCGTTGCTATATTCATGAACCTAACTTTTTTGGAATTGAAAAATGTTGTCAACAAACTGAAAAATATTATTACAAATATTGGTTAAAAAAATTCAATTTGAATTTTATTTACATTGAGTTACTTATAAAATGACCCATTTTACCCCACCCTATCCCTTATTTTTCTCGTTGTAGTTCATTGCTATATTGGCGTCAAGAATGATGATAATATGTATGGATTTTAATTTCTATTTGCATCCTTATTAATTAGTATTATATTTAGTTTTTGTACTATCATCCTCCCTTTTCCATTTTATTCTTAGTATTTCCATTATTATTTCTATTTTTTATAATGTATCGGATTTTTTTATGATGTTTCAACCACGTGGTTGCATCATAATATGAAACACATTTAGAACTTCAATGGATATAAAGATACTTGAAAAATAGCATCTATAGAGGTTCTACACAATTCCATCTATTCAAATTTACATCTTTTCTTTATAAATTTTTGTCATTTTAATATTTTGGGCCTCCAGCATTTGCCATTTCTGTGACGCACGTGTTTAGATTGTATGTATCACTCTTATAAACTGTTAATTTAATTCCCATGTTTTATTACTTATATTACCTTTTAGTATAAAATTAAGATCAATTTTAATTCTCTCGTATCAATGTTTCACTTTTGTTAGATATTATACATATTTCAAATTTATATTTCATATTTTTAATGTTTGACATTACATGTTGAGTTTATTCATAATTTTCTGAATGAAATACTTGTCTATCCTGTGTTCTTATTACCTCTTAGCAATTGGCCTATTTGTAATTTAACTTGCTCTTTTTCTCCCCCCCCCCCTATTTATTTTATTTTATTTTATTATTATTATTATTTTTTTTTTTTTTTTTTTTTTTTTTTTTTTTTTTAATTTTTACTTATATATATGTTTATATATGTATATAAATGGATATGTATTCTTATTTATGTGTGTATATGTATTTATATATAATTTTATACATCTTAATTTTAGTTACTTTAATGTTCCTATACTGTCTTTTATTTCCTGTAATTAAATTTGATTATTTTATTTTAGTACTGTTCAAATACTGTAGTATCTCATACCCTCTCTTTCCTTACTTGTTGTCCCCCTTTAGGCATATCTTAGTGATAATTTGAATTTCATGTTAGTTTTGGGTAAAAATGCACTTATCAGTGCAGCTCTCTCTCTTTATCTTTTAGTGCTCTTTGCCTCTAAGTAATTTGAGTGTATATATATTATAATAATCAAGTTTATATTTATATTAATATATATTAATATTTATATTTAGTTTTATATATATTCAAGAAATTATATATTCTCATTTATTTATAATTAAATATTGGATCTAACCTTTATACTTTGTACATTTATTAACTCTATGAAAATCTCTACTATGATTAGTTTTATTATTTTTAGTTAGCGCCTGGCAAAATAGTGTAATTGTTAATCAATACATTAGTGCCCGGTAACCTATATAAATTGGGATATAGGGGATCGATATCAAGCAACCAATTATTTCTCTTTCATGTTTTGTAGACACTCTTCGATGTCAAGCCATCATTACTCACCAAAACTCATGTATTTTCGTTCTTGCCGGGATAAACGATGTAAGACCTGTCCTTTAGCTTTACCCTCTCAGATTAATAATAATAACCCTAAATATTTAACTTTTTGTAAAGTGTATAACTGCATATACAAATTAACTTGTGTATCTTGTAATATCTCATATATTGGACAAACAAGCACCCCTCTTCACCTTCGTTTTAATGTTCATCGTAACCATATTAAGAAATTTAGTTCTCGCGCATCACTCAATACACAACTTCCTCCTCCTGCATATCATCACACTGGTAATAATTTTGAATATGCCCACTTTGACCATCATGGTATTGATAATATTTCAATTTCGATTCTAGATATGGTAAAGAATCCGGCTGATAGATTATATTTTGAAAATTCACTAATCAAACAGCATAAAACTATTTTTCCATATGGATTAAATCAAATGTATAATAATAAAAATGTAGTAAAAACTACCTATAAAAATCCAAATTTTGATATCTCTATATTTAACATCCTTAATTATAATTCGTTTAGTGCCTCATCAAAAAGATCTAAGCGAGGAAATTACAACAACAAAAAGTGTCAAAATCTGAACATAAAAGCTAAAATTACTGAGTTAAGAAAAAACTTTAAATCTTCATGTAACATAAATTCTTTAAAAACCTGGGTATTCAATATTAAAAAACAAATATTAAATCAAGTTTATAATATATTCTTAAAGTCATTTAATCAGGATGAGCATTTTTCACACCTTTTATATGATCTAATTATAACAAGAGCTTATTTTATAAACCTCCATCTGTACATTCAACCCTTTTCTACCTCTAATTATCATCCAAATAAAACATATAATACTTATTGTGTAATTAATTACAAAAATTCCCTTTACAATAATATAAATTTTAATTATTTATTTAAGCAATATAAACACTGCTTTCCTGTTCCTAATACTCAAATTTTCAAAACATTTAAATATAATACCCCTTTAGGTAGGCAAATTTTCAATTACAATGATATATCTAAATCTATTATAAATCAAAATTCCTCTCCCAATTTAATATGTGTCTGTAACCAGCCAAACTATTCTAAATATATAGACAGCAATCATAAACACATAATTACTGGTGATCTCAATATTGTTCAAAATGTAGCACTTAAAAATCTTATGCTTTATGATACCAAATTCCGAATCCAAAATACATTAAATCACTCTCTTTTAATTAAACAACTAAATATTGATCTAGAAAAATTCATATACAAAATTGCTTGCAGTAAAAACTATCCTATTGAAGCTTTCGATATGTGGAAGGTTAGCATTCTGACAAACATCAAACATCTTTTAAGTAACTTGCCTATAACTAAACCTACATTTAACTATACAAACTTGAAGCAGGAAATTAATGAATTAAAATCACAATTTGTCATCACATATGTGGATAAAGCTGCCAACAATTACGCCATCATATGTAAAAAATATTATGTACAAATCTTAAACGATTTCTTAAATCACAATGATATTTTTAAAAAAATTGATTCTTCAGCAACATCCATATCTAAGAAAATTATTGCTTTTCATAAATTATTAAAATTACCTTGCAACAATCTTAAATTCCCTTATATTGTCATGATCCCAAAATTTCATAAAAATCCTATCTCTTTTAGATCTGTAACTATAGGACATAAATCTTATGCAACTGTCGCTAGTAAATCTCTTTTGGTTATTCTTAATAAAATCATCTCTAATATAAATGATAATTCAACTTCTCATATTATTAATAACAGTTATCAATTAATTCAAAAGTTGGATACGATTAATATTTTGGGTTTTAAAACGTATGACTTTAAGGACCTTTTCAACAATATTGACATAAAAGATCTATATAAAGTAACTTGGGATATTATTAAATCTTTCTATAATAGACAAAATTTAGATATAGATCATTCTTTCGTGCACCACCTTCTCAAGTGTGTAATTTTTAATAATTACTTGATGCAAGGCAATAAAATTTATATGCAAATTAAGGGTGTTCCACAGGGTGGCTCTGCCAGTTCAGCTCTCGCAAATCTTTATCTACACTTCTACGAGTCAAATTTTATGAACTCTGCATATACATTCTACAGATATATTGACGATGTTATTCTCATTAAAATAGCTCCCTCATCTAATGATATAGATTTTGATTTTTATCCTCCAAATTTATCCCTTTTACCAAACGAAAGCAACTTCTCGTCTAGCGTTAATTTCTTAGATGTAACTCTATCTCTTGATAATAAATATTCATTTTTGTCAAACATTTATGATAAAAGAAAAAGTTTTCCTTTTAAAATTCACAAGATAATCAATTTTAACTCATGTATGAGTAAACAGGTATATAAAAATATTTTAATAAATCAATTTCATAGGATTTTTAGGTTATGTGAAAATACACAATACAGTAACCATCTTGCAGATTTATTTCGATACTGTAAGACTGAATCATATCCAGTTAATTTTGTTAAATATCACTTTAGAAATTTTGAATACTATTTATAATATATTATTTATTGTTTTAGTCTAATTTGAAATTGCTATTGTATACTTTGAACATTAAAATATTCTTTGAGATTTTAATGTCTTAGTAATAAATTTTGGATACATATTATATAATTGTTAATTATTAATTATTAATGAGTTTATTGCGTATTTTTTTATTTTATTATTTTAAATTTATTTTTATTTATTTATTTTATCTTTATATCTCTATTTTTTGGGTTTGAAACTTATAAATATGTATAGTTAAACATGCAGAAGTATTTCCTATAATTCACATCAGATGGCGCTCTCTTATACTCTTTCCTAATACTTTGTTTAGTGTAACGAAAATGTGTCTTGTATAATGGTGAAGAAAGGTATGACTTTAATTCTATCCGAATCATTGTGGATTGTTGGTTAGATTGCTTATATGTTTGCTTAATGCACTTTCATTATATTCCTTCCAATTTCCTTTTGCTTATTTTTTGTCATTTTCGTTTATGTTATAGTCTGGAAATGTGTCGGATCTTTTGACGTTATTTCAGCCATGTGGCTGTATCGTTAAGCGAAACACATTTGGAACCTCTGTGGATGCAAAGATCCTTGATAAGCTGGATTCACAGAGCTTCTATCCTATTTCATATTTTCGGATTGTATCATTTCTCTTATTTTGTCATTTTAATATTTTGAGCCTCCAGATTTTGATAATGCTTTGTTGTTTGAACTTGATTAGTATGCTTCGCTCTTGAATGTTGATAAATTCATGTGTATTATTCATATTTAAAATTTAGATCTTTTTGTCTGTTATGGTAGCATTGTTTTCCTTTTGTCTGATATTTCCTATCATATCATAATTAATTAATTTTCCTCCGTATTGTATTTGAACCAGGGTATGACACTGATCATGTTTTAAATTAGTATAACTATTTTAATTTTATTTTTAATTTTATCTTATTTATTTATTATATATATATATATATATATATATATATATATATATATATATATATATATATATATATATATATATATATATATATATATATATATATATATATATAAATAATATCACCCTAAAATATTCAACATTTTTTTTAATTACTATTCATTTCATGTCATGCTATATATATATATATATATATATATATATATATATATATATATATATAAATAAAAATTGAAGGATTTTAATCGAAAATTATGCATAAACTACTGTATGTACAAAAAAAAAAAAAAAAACCATCTCTAGCATATCTGTTACAAATGAGTAATTATAAGCCAAGACTAAGGATAAAGATAGAAGGTAACATATCACTACAATGGAAAGGGGGATGAGAAGAATATTAGGATTCAAAAATCACAATTAAAAGTATATAAAAGTAAATAAAAATAAAACTCGGCAAAAATGAGAATAGGCAATAATAATCAGCTCAAGATAAGAGATTAAGAATAGAGAACGATCAATTGAAACTACACAAAAAATGGCGGTTTGTTCGAAATTGCATTCTCATCAGGACAGCCATACAATTCGAATTAAAACCGATAGAATAGCCAGTTTCTGACAATGGCGATAGTATTTAACTATAGACACCATTGGAACTGTCTACTGGCTAGTGGAAGGAGAAAAATAAATCAATTGAATTATACAAAGCTGAAAAACAATACCTCCTCGAACTGTAATATGAAATCACAAGAATAGCACCACGTGTAAGATAAACTAGTGACTGTGCATTTCACCTCACTTCGTCAAAGCGAGTGGGCGAGCATTTCACCTCACTTCGTCAATGCGAGTGGGAATGAATACAATTGAACGATACATAATATGTATGGAGACTTTCGAAAATAGTAAACAGTATAGGACTCAGGACAAGCGGAAAATAGTCATTCGAAAATAGTAAACAGTATTAGACTCAGTCCAAGTGGTAAGTGAGGTGATAAGAATGGGTGAATTTTCAAAAATGAGTTAACCAATCAAAGATAAATAATGCATGTGTAAAATTATTACGTGGTATATTTGAAATTATTAATAATATTATTTACAAATACTTCCGGATATAGGTAGTTTTGACAAATGCGTTTAAGATTATTGATGTGGAGAAAGTGAAACTGAGGATCAGAAAGTCGATGTATTCGAAATAGCTGGTTTAAAATGATGTTTCTAAACAATTGAATAGAATTACAAGAATGATATGATAGCAGCTTTATGATAGTGAAGTTGTAAGAATCTTTTTTATCATATAGATTGGTGATTACATGATTATTGAGGGTATCTAAATTTAGGTCTAAAAAATTAACAGTTTGACTAACGCAAGGCTCATTAGGAATTAATTCTAGGTTAGACGGGTAAAAATCAATATTAATGGGATAGGAATCATCAATGATAATACAAATTAAGTCGTCAACATATCTATATATAATATATGAATTAGAGTTAAAATGACATTCATAATAATAAAGATATAAGTTAGCGAGTATACTACTACTGCAGCCACCTTGTGGTACACCAGATGTTTGTAAATAAATGTTATCACCTTGGATAATATAATTGTTGTATAACACAAAGTGCAAGAGCATAGGAAAATTTTTGACATTAAAAGCATCCTGATTGGAAGATATATAGTCATGATAAAGAGAGATAATAACTTTATGTAAATCTTTAATGACAATATTATTAAATAGGTCTTTAAAATCAAAGGTTTGGAAACCAAGAATTTGTGGTAACTTGCTAAGGTGATTAACTAAATCAAAACTATTGTTCAAAATGAAATATCCTGAATTCCTGAATTTAAGAGATTCATTAATTCGATTTAAACAGTTAAGCAAGTACTTACTAGCTGTAGTGGTAAAGGTATTATGTCCACAAGTGACTGTTCTAAAACTGAGAGGTGATTTGTGGAATTTAGGAACCAAAGTAACATAAGGAAATTTAAAAAACTTACAATTAATATTTAATTGTGTATATAATTTTAGCATTTTAGTTTTGATTTGGATAGACTGATTATGAATGGGTTTAAAAATTTGATTATCTTTTAAGTAATTCTGTAACAGAGAAACATAATATTTTTTACAAATGATGGCATAATTATTAGAAGCTTTATCTACATAAGTTATTACAAAATGTTGTTGTAGTTCTTTGATAGCAGATAGGAGTTGTTTATAAGGATACCTAGGCCTCGTTAATTTAGTGTTTATAATAACATTTTTAAGTAGATGTAAGGTCGTATACTTCCATAGATTGAATGCTTCAATAGGAATAGAATGTGAACAAGCAAGTTGATATATGAATTTATCAAAATCAAATGATAGAGACTGAAGAAGTTGTTTAGGGTGATGGCAGAATGGAATGCGAAATTTAGACCCTTTATTCATAATATCCCTAAGTATATCATCCTGAACTATACTGAGATCCCCAGTAATAATGTGACCATGAGTGGAGTTGACAAAAGGGGCAAGATTTTGATTGCTGCATACACATGATGTAAGATCATCGGAGTTTAATGTCCTAGAAACTTCATTGTAATTGTAAATAGTTCTACCAATTGGTAAATTATATTTGAATGATTTTTGTATTTTGATATCATTTACTGGTAACAAATGCTGATGTTTTGCAAATAAATTATTGAAGTTAAGAGAATTAAGAATAGGGTGTTTAAAAGAAATTACACTGTAAGCTATTTTAGTATGTGGATTTGGTGAATGGAGTAGGTGGTAATTTAAGAAATTTGTACGTGAAAGAAGCAAATCAAAAAATAAATGTTTAAAATGCTCATGAGTTAATTTTAATTTTAAAAAATTAGTATAAACAATACTTAATTTGCTTTTTCTGACTTTATATAACCATGTTCTAACAGGTATAAAATTGAAAGTTTGAGAATAATTATATTGTAATTTTAAAATGTCTGCTTTGTAATCAATAGTTTTACTTAAGTTACTTTTTCCTTTGCCACGCTTATATCGCTTTTTACTAGGAGATGATGACTTTGAATAATGAAAAAGATGTTTATATACTGAAGATTTATGAGAATTGTATTCAAAACTATTGTTAACAACATTATTATTATTATAAATTTGATTTAAGCCATAGGGGAAGAGAGTTTTATATTTTTTAATGTAATAATTTTCAAATACTAATCTATCCGTGAGTGAAATTTTAATATCTAAAATATGAAGGGATACATTTTTAAATCCGTGTGTAGCAAAGTGCTGATATTCAAATTGATTTTTGGTAGGGAGGTCATTAAAGACTTTATGGTCAAATTTTTTAGTATGATCCCTGTGGACATTCATTCTCAGATGTAAAGGGTTGCTGGTTTGGCCAATATAGGATAAGTTACAAATAGTACAATTAAGTTTGTATATGCAATTAAAAACTTTGCAGAATTTTTGTGAAGTGGAATTATTATTAATTTGTAATGGGTCAGCATAAGGACAAGTTTTGCACCTAAGATTGTTGCATATATATATATATAAATAATATCACCCTAAAATATTCAACATGGTGGTACTATTTTTAAACAACAGTTTGGTATCCCTCAAGGGGGATGTTCCTCATCATTATTAGCTAATATGTATTTATTCTTTTTTGAAAAGAACATTAATCCAGAATTGAATAATATGCAGATGTTTAGATATATAGATGACATATTATGTGTATCCCATAATAATATCCCTATAGTATTTAACTTTTATCTTTTATTTTAACTTTTATCCTAATAATTTACAATTAAATGCAAGTAATAATGATTCTAATGTTGCAAACTTTTTAGATTTACATTTAGATTTCCAAAATTGTAATCTGGTTATAAATTTATATGATAAAAGACAAGATTTTAAATTTAAAACATCAAAAACTCAACACTTTGGCTCTTGTTTTCATATATCAGTTTTTAGAAATATTATAATAAACCAGATTCTTAGAATCAATAAAATTTGTGAGGAAAATTATAAATTAGCACATTTTATGGAATTATTGAGTACATCGTCTGATAATGTATTTCCTCCCAAATTCGTTATTAAAATTATCAACTCAGTGTATCAACTTCCACACTCGATAACATCCAAGACAACTTTCCCTGTTATAGTGGATAATAACTAAAAAAATTAGAAAAATAAAAAATCGGAAAATAAAATACATTAATATTAATGTTTTAAATTTTATTTTCGCTAAAAAATTGTAACTTTAGCCAGTTTGATACTACGATTTGAGCGCCCTTATAATGGTGTATTGTGGCATTCTCGTTTATCCATTTCTTCTATGAATCACTTGTTTAGTAAGAATTTTCATCTATGCTTCATGTTCATATTCTGTTTTACTTATATGGGTAATTGTCCTGTCTCCTGCTCTGACTCATTGGACGGGTCTGGGAGGGTCGCTGTGAACGTTTGTTCTGCCTCCTAGCTGTATTTTATCATGTTCTATCCGGTGCTTCTCGATGTTTTCCATACTGTTGCGGTTGAGCGCATTTATACGTGGTGACAGAAGAAGGGTTCCTGTCTCATGGTAATAATAGATTTCCTAATTTTTCTTATCTTCAATTTTTCATCTTTTGGTGCCTGTAGTCTGAGTTTGGGTATTTATAGTAATGTACTATTTCCCAATCTGAAACAGGCATTTGTTTGGGTTAATTAGAATTAAATACTCAGATCTGAAGATGAATTTAATTCTGGTTAATCTTCGAATTTAAGCCGGTGCTGTTCTTTTCCATTATCGGCATTAAGACCGTGATTTTGCTTCTATAGTGATGTTAATAATTCACGATTACTTGAATTGATTATTTTTATTATTACATGTTTCTAATATATATATATATATATATATAATATATATATATATATATATATATAATATATATATATATATAATATAGTTAAAAAGTCCTTTAATTCTCCTAATGAAGACCATAATATTTATAATTCCTTCAACAATCATAAAAGTAAATCAAAAAGAACTAAAAGAGCAAGTAAATATAATAAAAAATTGCCATCATTATCTGAACTAAAAAATGCCATCCTTCAGCAACATGCAAACTTTAAAATTACTTTTGATTGGAAACAATGTAAAAACTGGATTTTCGCAATTAAAAAACAGCAATTAAATATGGTATATAACATTTTTCTAAGTACTGCATTTGATAACGTTCATTTTAAACATTTATTCTATGATTTGCTCATTACCAGAAGTAAAAATCTTAATGGTTATTTATATGTCACAGACTTAAACTTTAATGACGAATCAAAACAAAATACTAAAATAAACGAATATTGTACCTTGAATTTTACTAATTCTGTCTTAAATAATCTGAAGATAAATAATTTTTTTAAATCGGTTTCCAATTACTTTCCAGTCAAACATGTAAATCCTAAAATTGCTTATAAATATGATAAACCGCTAGGACGTTATATTTTCAACTATAATCAAATTGCCAAATCAGTAGATATTAATCAAAACTATGAATTGGATAAAGAGTCATATTGCCACTGTCATTTAGAAAAATACAAAGACTTCGTAGATAAACACCATGGGCATGTTATAACGGGAAATCTAAATATTATTAATTATGATGCACTAAGATCACTGATGTTTCTGGGTACTAAGTACCGTATACCTACTAAATTTAAATATAAATTAATATGTAAAGGTTTATTTCTTGACTTAAATAAATTTATCTATAAAATCAGTTATAAATATCAAATCCCTGTAGAAGCCTTTAAACCCTAGAGAGTCTTAATAGAGCAATACTTAAATCATTATATATATAATCAGAAAATTAATAATTCATATAAACTTAATTCAATTAAAAATGATATTAAAGAAATACAAAATGATTTTGTCATTACATATGTCGATAAGGCAAGTGGAAACTACTCAATTATATGTAAATCTATATAAATAAAAATGAAAATCTGTCTGTCTGTCTGTCTGTCTGTCTGTCTGTCTGTCTGTTTGTCACACCATCACGGGAGAACGGCTGAACCGAATTTGATGAAATTTTGTGGGTAGCCCAGAAATAGCCCCACTTAAAATTATATCCGTGTTTTAAGTTTCTACGACCAGTGGTTCTCGAGATATTAGTAAAAAACGAAATTTTCGTTTGTCTCATCATCACGGAAAAACGGCTGAACCGAATTTAATGAAATTTGGTGAATAGCCTTGAAATATCCCCCGATAAATTTTGTCCAAGTTTCGAGTTTCTAAGACCTGGGGTTGTCGAGATATTAATGAAAAACGGAACTTTTTCCTAGGAGTTCTACTCCCTAACTCCGTGGTTTATCCAAACGAAAAGCTTGAAAATCGTTTGAAAGTGAATTAAAATTTAATCTCTGAGTTTGATGGGAGATTTTTTGCGTTAATTAGTCACTTTCTGAAAACATGAATTGTTTGAAACATGATTTAAAGGGGAAATCTATCTCCATGGTTCATGGTTTATTTAAAACACGCTTTTACGGAACAATGAGAAGTATAGAGAAATCAAAATCGTTATTTAATTTCGCAGTTTATGTTATAAGACATGACATATTTAACATGTTATAAGATTCTATCTTATATCATGTTACTCAGAAACGCAATTAAATTAAATCTGTCTGTTAATTTTAATAATTATTTTTTCGATTTGAATAATAAATAAATGGATATAAAAATTTAGAAAAGAACGATTTGATTTTTCTTATAGCATTTTTGACTGGATAATATCAATTACGGTCTTCAGGTTTAAAAATTATTATTATTTATATTTTCGGGGATTATTGATTCAAGGATTATTGATATTTTCAAGTTATTATGCAATTATTTTATTATGACAAAAATTGTTTAAATTCATATATTTTATGTTGTACGAATCTTCTACAAATACACGTGTATATCTTTTAATCTACGAGAATATAAGTAGTACAGGTATATTGACATATGTTTTGATATATATTGGCATACATTGGAATCAATTACGACCTTCTGGTATAAAGAGTACGGATATTATTGATGTTTTCAATTTATTACGTCATCTCTTTTATTTTGGCAAATATTTTTGAGACGCATATTGTAATACGGGTAATCTTCTACTAACACATTGGCATATTTTCTGATCTGCGACAATATAATTAGTACGGGGTTGCATATATTCATTCAATTCCTATTTTTTCTTCTGTAAATTTGCTTACAAAAGAGGGCAGGATGTTTTATTCTTCAGATCTGATCGTGAAGATAATTTTGCATAGTGAGATCATATATTCTTAAACTTCTCTTTAGGAGCAATAAATTTAATATTTTAACAGAATTTGCACATGATTGCGAACTTTAAGTTTCTTTAAATTATACACTCCGTACGAATAACGGGTGTGTTGTTAGTGGTTAATAAATTTTAACATTTTAGGAGGATATATCATGTTGCTCGGCATCGCAATTAAATTAAATGTGTTTGTTAATGTTTTTATTATTTTTTTTCGATTTAAATAATAAATAAATGGATAAATGGATATAAAAGTATATCTTATGAATGGACGGTTTGATTTTTCTTTTAATTATATTAATTGCTGACTGCGTACATCAATTGCATTTATTTTGGCAAAGAGTTTTCAAGCTTATATCGTATTTAGCTACTAAACTCATATATTGTGTTTAGCCAATAAATTCATATAGCCGATTGTTGAAACAGAAAAAGAGTAGAGCGGGTATATCTTCTAATAAAATTGTAGTGTTTTCATTTAGTATATTGAAACGGGATAAGAATGTTTCATTCAGATCTGCAAATTCAAAGCTACGAATTTGGAGGGATATCGCTAATTTGACAACTTTTCTTAAACTTTGCCAAATTGATGGAAATGTCGCCAAATTGATATAAACGACACACAAACAGCTGCCATAAACCTTCGGGTTGGTCGTGTGGCTTGGGTCTTCTACATATCAATGAAATTTTTTTTTGTTTTGTTAGAAGAGAGTACTAAAATGATGTTTGGTTAGCATTTATTTGTCAGACCAACCATCCTACTTAGTAATACATTTAGCGAATTTTTAAAATGTCACCAAATTGATAAAAATGTTTTCAAATCTATAAAAATATCTTGAAATTGATAAAATTGCGCTACATAAATGATATTAATTGTTTTTTGTTAGGGGATAGTATTGTGATGATATTTCGTCAATTTGTCGCAAAGTGGAACTGTCAGTTCTACAGTCCCACTTGGCGATAAATTTGGCGATTTTTTAAAATGTCGCTAATTTGACGAAACTGTCGCCAAATGTTCCATAGAAATATAACTATTTAGACGATATTTTTTCTACCAATTTATTTGAAGCAAATGATATGTCGCTTAGCAACGGATTTAAATCCAATGTGTTTATGCGGCAGACGATTTTTATTAAATCCTTTCCGATTTGAATAATGAAGATATGTATATAAAATAAATTTCATTGCCATTTCATTTTGGACTGGATAATATCAATTATACTCTTCAGGTTTAAACATTATTATTATTGATATTTTCCGGAATTATTGATTCAGTGATTATTGATATTTTTAAGTTATTACGCCATTGTTTTATTGCGGCAAAAATTGCTGACACACGCATATTGTACGTTGTACGAGTAATCTTCTAGGAATGCACGGGTATATCTTCTAACCTACGAGAATATAAGTAGTACAGGTATATTGGCATATATTTTGACATATATTGGCATATATATTGGAATCAAGTACAGTCTTCTGGTATGAAGATTAAGGGGATTAATTATATATTCAATTTATTACGTCGTCTGTTGTATTTTACCAAAAAACATTTGTGACTCATATTGCAGAACGGGTAATCTACTAATAATCGGACATTACAAGTAGAACGTGTATATCTTCCCATATAATTTTAGCACTTTAATTTTGACATATATTGGAATAAATGACTGTCTTCAGATTTAAAGATTACGGGTTTATTGGTATTTTCAATTTATACATGTAATCTACTAATACAGGTTATATTTTCTAATATTCGCGTATATAATTAGTACGGGTCCCATACAACTTTAACGCTTTTATTTTGCATATATTGATTCATTTCCATATTTTTTTTTATATTTGCTTACATAAGGGGTCCAAGATGTTTTATTCTTCAGATATGTCCATGAAGATAATTTTATATAGCGAGAACAGAGATTCTTAAACTTCTTTTTTAGGAGCATTATATTAAATATTTTAACAGAATATTTTGATTAAACATGTCATTTAGTATACTATAAGAATTTGGGCATGATTATGAATTTCAAGTTTCTTTATATTATATACTCCGTACGAAGAACGGGTATGCTGCTAGTCTATATAAATAAAAATGAAAATCTGTCTGTCTGTCTGTCACACCATCACGGGAGAACGGCTGAACCGAATTTGATGAAATTTTGTGGGTAGCCCAGAAATAGCCCCACTTAAAATTATATCCGTGTTTTGAGTTTCTACGACCAGTGGTTCTCGAGATATTAGTAAAAAACGAAATTTTCGTTTGTCTCATCATCACGGAAAAACGGCGGAACCGAATTTAATGAAATTTGGTGAATAGCCTTGAAATATCCCCCCATAAATTTTGTCCAAGTTTCGAGTTTCTAAGACCTGGGGTTGTCGAGATATTAATGAAAAACGGAACTTTTTCCTAGGAGTTCTACTCCCTAACTCCGTGGTTTATCCAAACGAAAAGCTTGAAAATCGTTTGAAAGTGAATTAAAATTTAATCTCTGAGTTTGATGGGAGATTTTTTGCGTTAATTAGTCACTTTCTGAAAAAATGAATTGTTTGAAACATGATTTAAAGGGGAAATCTATCTCCATGGTTCATGGTTTATTTAAAACAAGCTTTTACGGAACAATGAGAAGAGTAGTTATAAATTGGGGGTTCTGCGGCGGATCGGGGAGGCGGCTCAGAAGGAGAGGCCCTCTTTGGGAGGAGGGTCCCTCTTTGGGAGGATGCCTCTCTTGAGCCGCCTCCCCTCTTTGGAGTGTCTTCCCTCTTTTGAGAGGAAGCCCCTCTTAGAGGGTCTTGAGACCCCCAGGATGCCTCTCAGTGCCCCCCTCCCCTCTTTTGGAAGTTTGGTGAGGTGGCACAGCACCGGATGCCTCTCTTGGGAGGATGCCTCTTTCCTAGTATTGCGAAAGATGTCAAGAGGGCAATTGCGAAAGTCTTTCACGGAGTGAGTTTCACTCTTGAGAGGGAATGTCACAATCGCTGACCTGAGGAAGTGGTTTCAAGCGATGTCGCAATCAGCGACTAACCTTTGACCTGAGGAAGAAGTTTCAAGGGATGTCGCAATCGAACAATCTGGAAATGACGTGTCGCGATTGATAACCTTAGAAGTGACCTTTGACAAGAACACACGTCCTCCCTCTCTGCTGGTCAGCGACAGACTGAAAGATCTTATCAGCAGGATGTAATTAAAGCGCCCTCTGGCGAATTTTGATGAAGTGCTGCCATCTATCGGCATTTTTTTTTTTTTTTCCAAAAGAAATTAATGTTTCACTTGTCAGGAGCTGGATTCGATCTTGGGTCCAACTGATTAGAAGTCGCGCGTCTTACCATCGTGCCAAAGCACCCGTGCTTTATAGGCAGTTAACTTCGAAGTGTACCTTATCAGTGGAAGTTAGATTATTTTTCAAAGTTCATTCGAATAGCGATGCAAGGGTGCGTTTTAAAACAGAATGCTACGGACTGAATATAAATATGTATATTATAACACAATGATTTTTTTTTTAAAACAAATGTATACACAAACTTTAAAAACACGAATGTAATAATTAGCTAAAATTGTATTCAGTGGATTTTTTTTTTTTTTTTTTTTAAATAAATCAATACGATTTTTATAATAATAACGAAATGATTTCGAATGTTTAAAAACAAATTGATTACGGATTTCCAATGAACACACAAATTGTGTTCAGTGGACACAAAAATTGTGTTCAGTGGACACACAAATTGTGTTCCGTGGACACAAAAATGGTGTTACATGAATACGATTCAACCCTTTATGTGTTGTGTATCTAAAAACAAGTGTATACACAAACTTTAAAAACATGAATGTAATACATAGCTAAAATTGTGTTCAATGAACACACAAATTATGTTTTGTGAACAGGATTTGACCATTCTAAGTGTGATTTTTGAAAAATAAATCTAACAGTATAGAAAAATAATATTAATGAAAATTAGAACTCACAGAACGACCTCTTCACTACTCGCTGGTCAAACTCCAAATGAGTGAGACACTCTCATTACGCTATTAAAAATTAGATCTTATCATCACCAGTATGAGGTGTTGCCACCTATTTTTTCTAATAATATATTTTTAATAGTTGGATACTTCAAGGGTTTGATACAAAATAATGACGTCAGCAGTATGAGGTGTTGCCAACTATTTTTATAATAATATATTTCTACTAACTGGATACTTCAAGGGTCTGATACAAAATAAACAAGTTTGAATGAGATTGATATATAATTTCAGATGTATATTCGATTTTTTTTTTTTTTTTTTTTTAAATAAATCTAACTATCAATATAATTTTTTTTTAAAAATGATTTGAATACACCCAAGTATAGTTACGCATTTTCAAAATAGTGTTAAGTGAATAGCATTCGACCATTCTGAGCGTTGTGTATTTAAAAACATGAATGTAATACATAGCTAAAATTGTGTTCAATGAACACACAAATTATGTTTTGTGAACACGATTTGACCATTCTAAGTGTGATTTTTGAAAAATAAATCTAACAGTATAGAAAAATAATAATGAAAATTAGAACTCACAGAACGACCTCTTCACTACCCACTAGTCAAACTTCAAATGAGTGATACACTCTCATTACGCTATTAAAAATTAGATATTATCTATAATGACGTCAGCAGTATGAGGTGTTGCCACCTATTTTTTCTAATAATATATTTTAATAGTTGGATACTTCAAGGGTCTGATTTGGTACACGTAATCTGAAATACATCATTTTAATGATATTACGCATTGAATATGATTCGGCCATTTTTAAAATGGTGGATGTAATTGAAATATCGAAGTTTAGAATTTAACAAACTAACGAATTTTCACCCCCAAAAATTTTAGCATTCAGTTTAAATAAAACCCAATGAATATGATATCACCATTTTAACATCGTAATTTTACTACCATTATAGAACTTAGAAGTGAGTGTACATTATTTTTTTCAGGACACCAACACATTTTAAAATCTATTGAATAGGAATAGACCATTTTGCACATACATGTACCTAGATTTCAACACCCGGTATTAAAACCTGCTAAACATGAAACGAGTAAGTATTGTGTGAGATTTTATCACACTAACTTTCAAACTTTTTAAATTTTTAAAAATGTCCGAAATAGTTGTATTTCATCGGTAGACATAAATTGTATGGAACACATTTTTATGAAAAAAATATCTGTTTCGACAGCTTTTAAAAATAGATTTCTACAGTTGTACACTATGGTTCTAGAATTTTCTAAATACGAATCGACTGTTTGAATGGTGGTTTTACCGATGCAAATATTTACAGGACAAATATTTCAATGAAACCGAACTTAGTTGAAGCTTCTAAGTTTGAATATTTAGAATCATTTCATATAATTTTTATATTCACATTGAAAATAGTTAACAAAATTGGAACTCACGGAGCGACAACTTACTGTCCACACTCCAAATGAGTGATACACTCTTATTACATTATTAAAAATTAGATCTTATCTATAATGATGTCATTATGTTGCCGTATTGCCACCACACAATTATTCTTTCCAAATTATGCATTTTTTTTCTTTTTTCTTTTTAATAACTTGCTACTGTCTTATGCTATCCATTTTTTTTTTTTTCATATAAGCAGATATTCCATATACCTTCTAAATGTTAAGTTGTAATTTAAAAAAAAAAGCATTAGAGGTGTATTTTACGTCTGAATTCGTCCAAGTGGAAATCCGACAATTGCAAATGCATGATTGCATCCTCACATTTCAATAGACACCACTAAAATGTGTGGATCTTATTTTGAAAAAGCTGCTCTCAGAAAGAATATGTATATGAATACATATTTTCCATAAATATACCCCCCCCCCCCCCCCACAATACACACAACATGCAGGCCAAAGACTCACCCAAAATACATTCCAAATCGGCTCTATAGCTTATCGCGCTTATCAGTGTAACAGATAGTGACCCAATGTTCATGTTCGCAAAGCGAGTTAATTGCAATGTTATTGTTTTAAGCAGTTCCCATATTTAAATGAAAAATTTATCAAATTATACAATACATACAAGAGCTGGAAGATCATAGCATTTCAATAGTATAGAATACTCACGAATGTTTTTTTTTTGTCCCCATTTAAAATTATCAAATTTTAATGCAATTTGACAAAAATTGCACAATACTTAGTGTATGACTATCAAATAAGAGCTAGGTTTTATTGTTACAACAACGTTTAAGATCATTAAACGAGTATATATATATATATATTTTTTTTTTTAAAAAGAAGAATAGTATATAACTTACTGTTTTTAAGGATAGGTGATTGTTAACATTGAATTTAAATGAAAGAGTGACCCTCTGAGACAAGTACAGTACATTGCAATATCATTAAAAAATATGAAAGATATGCAATTAACACCTTAAAAGAAACATGTAATGAGTTATCTTAATACGAGACATTATTGACATGCACATAGAAATGTCACAATTTTGTGGCTGTAGGTGCTCCATAAGACCTCTCTGCTCTTAATAAATGATCCCATTTGAGTGTACATATTTAACAACACACAGAAAATGACAGGACCACAACAAAATTTTACACCTATTACAGAATAACTCCCAACTTCGTAGATTTTTAAGAAACTACAGTCGAATTTTCACCGATTCTTAGAGATTGAAACACAACATTGTTTATGAATCTTCATACTTTAGAGAATGGAACATAAATTAGCATTTATTTTGAATGAATTCAGAATTTTGACATTGATTATAAATTTATGATTTAAACTCTGTAAAGTGTAAATATCTTTTGTCATGAAACTCACACTGTAGACATTTGATATGATTCGAATAAATCTATTTTTAATTTTTTATATTTTATTTTAAAAAGTGAGATTAGTAAACCTGTTACACTTGAATGCATAGATACATAACTCACAACAATATAACATTTCTTAAATGGAACATGCTAAAAAAAAAAAAAAAAAAAAATAGCTAATGAGTATAAATAAGGAATTCAATTTGAAAGATAACAACCATTTAATGAATCTATTATTAATGAAATACACATTAACCATTATCACTTGTACATTTAAACAAATAAGTTAAAATAATTTCCTTATCGCACTTTCATAGTCCTCTGATTTGAATGACTCGAAAAAATTTCTATCATAGCAGTAAAAGACTTCTTCACCACGCAACAAAACTTTCTTAGCAATGTTATTAATGTCAAGATTTAGAAGTACTTGTTCAGACACTCTGTCAAACATTTGTAATGGAGTGCTGTAAAGACATTCATGGTAACTTAAATCTGCAACTTGACCAACACAGCCAACACATTTGAAAAGTTTTCTTACATGACACATGACGTTGTCATGAATACAAGAGATTAATTGTTCGAATGCAAAATTTTTGTCACAAATAAGTGATGGTAGAAAGGTTATAGTGTTCTTTATTTTTAATATTTGAGCAGGAAGCCACTCTATAAATATACTTTCTCGAAGATGTATACTAATGTTGTTAACACTATTCTGTAAACATGCTATTTGATTTTTATCTAAGGTAATATGACACTGTGTTAGACAAAATTTTGAATCATATAATTGAATTATTTTCTGCAGATGCAATTTTCCGTTGTCATTGAAACAGAACAACTCATTGCGACTGACGAAAGAGGTATCTGCATATAGAATATTGAACGACCACAATTTTTGAGAAAATTCACTCCATGTAGCCGGTGACAGTGTAACACCTTCACGCGTAGGCTGTAATTCATTTCGATCGTTAGAGAGATATTTCCATATATACACTTTTAACTTCCCATGACGAAGTTTCAAATACACATACACATTAGAACCTAAATGCCAACGACGGAGTGCATCTTGCATAAAATCTGAAGAAGTAGATTCAGTCGAAACTGATTCTGCATTGGAAGATAACAGTCCACTATGTGTTAGAGCACAAGAAAGCAGATCATGAGTTGAGTTTTGAACCTCGGTGAGAACTTGTGAATTGACAACGGTAGATGTTTCTGCTGGGGTTTTGGAAGACATAAGATAGGTTTCTAACCAATCCACAGCAAATTTTTGTGAGGGTGAATTAATCACATCTGAGACAATGTCCACAGATTTTGTTTCTTCTAGGGCAGGAACAGTCAACTCCGCACTATTTACACTAGAAATTATTTGCTCGAGTGATGGCATACTTTGAATTTTAGACATTCTTTTTAGATAGTAACATCCAACTACGACATTCACAGTATAAGATTTATTTTTAAAACACTAACATCTTAAAACATTATAATTTTGTCACAGCTATGAGCGAAGCAAACCTATCCACACAACCTCCAAAGTTGAAATGACTTATCAAACAACTTCATAAGTATAATCACGTAACCTAAATCGAGTGTCGTGTGCAAACAGATCACATAAGATATGAAGTGATTAGAACTTATAATTTTTAATGAATCGTACAACATTAGATTGTGGTAAATACAATTGTTATCTACATGAGAAAATTTCTATATTATTTCATTCAGCTTCGAAATCATAGAGTGAAAATATGTACCAAACTTACTTAAAGTTCCGAATTTTAAATCACATTAACATTATATACTTAGAAAAATTTTATATATATTTTTATAACTTTAGGTGATATGTATCACGCGGAATATACAAGAATAACTACCAAAAACACGAAAATAACTAACACTATGAGGCCTTCACAAGTCGGCATCCAAACTAGAAATGAACGATAAACACACTAATTGCAACAATTAGATGAGAGCTTATCAGTTCTTATCTTATCTAAGATTCCACATAAAATGACGTCATCACTCCAAAGTTCACAAGATGACGTCATTGGTCCAAGGTTCGCAAGATAGCCATTTGGCCTTTTAAAATTAAGAAGTAATTAAAATTTTACTATCGATTTTGGCCAAAAAACACCACTTCATAGCCAAATGGCTATCTTGCGAACCTTGGACCAATGACGTCATCTTGTGAACTTTGGAGTGATGACGTCATTTTATGTGGCATCTTAGATAAGATAAGAACTGATAAGCTCTCATCTAATTGTTGCAATTAGTGTGTTTATCGTTCATTTCTAGTTTGGATGCCGACTTGTGAAGGCCTCATAGTGTTAGTTATTTTCGTGTTTTTGGTAGTTATTCTTGTATATTCCGCGTGATACATATCACCTAAAGTTATAAAAATATATATAAAATTTTTCTAAGTATATAATGTTAATGTGATTTAAAATTCGGAACTTTAAGTAAGTTTGGTACATATTTTCACTCTATGATTTCGAAGCTGAATGAAATAATATAGAAATTTTCTCATGTAGATAACAATTGTATTTACCACAATCTAATGTTGTACGATTCATTAAAAATTATAAGTTCTAATCACTTCATATCTTATGTGATCTGTTTGCACACGACACTCGATTTAGGTTACGTGATTATACTTATGAAGTTGTTTGATAAGTCATTTCAACTTTGGAGGTTGTGTGGATAGGTTTGCTTCGCTCATAGCTGTGACAAAATTATAATGTTTTAAGATGTTAGTGTTTTAAAAATAAATCTTATACTGTGAATGTCGTAGTTGGATGTTACTATCTAAAAAGAATGTCTAAAATTCAAAGTATGCCATCACTCGAGCAAATAATTTCTAGTGTAAATAGTGCGGAGTTGACTGTTCCTGCCCTAGAAGAAACAAAATCTGTGGACATTGTCTCAGATGTGATTAATTCACCCTCACAAAAATTTGCTGTGGATTGGTTAGAAACCTATCTTATGTCTTCCAAAACCCCAGCAGAAACATCTACCGTTGTCAATTCACAAGTTCTCACCGAGGTTCAAAACTCAACTCATGATCTGCTTTCTTGTGCTCTAACACATAGTGGACTGTTATCTTCCAATGCAGAATCAGTTTCGACTGAATCTACTTCTTCAGATTTTATGCAAGATGCACTCCGTCGTTGGCATTTAGGTTCTAATGTGTATGTGTATTTGAAACTTCGTCATGGGAAGTTAAAAGTGTATATATGGAAATATCTCTCTAACGATCGAAATGAATTACAGCCTACGCGTGAAGGTGTTACACTGTCACCGGCTACATGGAGTGAATTTTCTCAAAAATTGTGGTCGTTCAATATTCTATATGCAGATACCTCTTTCGTCAGTCGCAATGAGTTGTTCTGTTTCAATGACAACGGAAAATTGCATCTGCAGAAAATAATTCAATTATATGATTCAAAATTTTGTCTAACACAGTGTCATATTACCTTAGATAAAAATCAAATAGCATGTTTACAGAATAGTGTTAACAACATTAGTATACATCTTCGAGAAAGTATATTTATAGAGTGGCTTCCTGCTCAAATATTAAAAATAAAGAACACTATAACCTTTCTACCATCACTTATTTGTGACAAAAATTTTGCATTCGAACAATTAATCTCTTGTATTCATGACAACGTCATGTGTCATGTAAGAAAACTTTTCAAATGTGTTGGCTGTGTTGGTCAAGTTGCAGATTTAAGTTACCATGAATGTCTTTACAGCACTCCATTACAAATGTTTGACAGAGTGTCTGAACAAGTACTTCTAAATCTTGACATTAATAACATTGCTAAGAAAGTTTTGTTGCGTGGTGAAGAAGTCTTTTACTGCTATGATAGAAATTTTTTCGAGTCATTCAAATCAGAGGACTATGAAAGTGCGATAAGGAAATTATTTTAACTTATTTGTTTAAATGTACAAGTGATAATGGTTAATGTGTATTTCATTAATAATAGATTCATTAAATGGTTGTTATCTTTCAAATTGAATTCCTTATTTATACTCATTAGCTATTTTTTTTTTTTTTTTTTTTTAGCATGTTCCATTTAAGAAATGTTATATTGTTGTGAGTTATGTATCTATGCATTCAAGTGTAACAGGTTTACTAATCTCACTTTTTAAAATAAAATATAAAAAATTAAAAATAGATTTATTCGAATCATATCAAATGTCTACAGTGTGAGTTTCATGACAAAAGATATTTACACTTTACAGAGTTTAAATCATAAATTTATAATCAATGTCAAAATTCTGAATTCATTCAAAATAAATGCTAATTTATGTTCCATTCTCTAAAGTATGAAGATTCATAAACAATGTTGTGTTTCAATCTCTAAGAATCGGTGAAAATTCGACTGTAGTTTCTTAAAAATCTACGAAGTTGGGAGTTATTCTGTAATAGGTGTAAAATTTTGTTGTGGTCCTGTCATTTTCTGTGTGTTGTTAAATATGTACACTCAAATGGGATCATTTATTAAGAGCAGAGAGGTCTTATGGAGCACCTACAGCCACAAAATTGTGACATTTCTATGTGCATGTCAATAATGTCTCGTATTAAGATAACTCATTACATGTTTCTTTTAAGGTGTTAATTGCATATCTTTCATATTTTTTAATGATATTGCAATGTACTGTACTTGTCTCAGAGGGTCACTCTTTCATTTAAATTCAATGTTAACAATCACCTATCCTTAAAAACAGTAAGTTATATACTATTCTTCTTTTTAAAAAAAAAAATATATATATATATATACTCGTTTAATGATCTTAAACGTTGTTGTAACAATAAAACCTAGCTCTTATTTGATAGTCATACACTAAGTATTGTGCAATTTTTGTCAAATTGCATTAAAATTTGATAATTTTAAATGGGGAAAAAAAAAAAACATTCGTGAGTATTCTATAATATTGAAATGCTATGATCTTCCAGCTCTTGTATGTATTGTATAATTTGATAAATTTTTCATTTAAATATGGGAACTGCTTAAAACAATAACATTGCAATTAACTCGCTTTGCGAACATGAACATTGGGTCACTATCTGTTACACTGATAAGCGCGATAAGCTATAGAGCCGATTTGGAATGTATTTTGGGTGAGTCTTTGGCCTGCATGTTGTGTGTATTGTGGGGGGGGGGGGGGGAGGGGGTATATTTATGGAAAATATGTATTCATATACATATTCTTTCTGAGAGCAGCTTTTTCAAAATAAGATCCACACATTTTAGTGGTGTCTATTGAAATGTGAGGATGCAATCATGCATTTGCAATTGTCGGATTTCCACTTGGACGAATTCAGACGTAAAATACACCTCTAATGCTTTTTTTTTTAAATTACAACTTAACATTTAGAAGGTATATGGAATATCTGCTTATATGAAAAAAAAAAAAATGGATAGCATAAGACAGTAGCAAGTTATTAAAAAGAAAAAAGAAAAAAAATGCATAATTTGGAAAGAATAATTGTGTGGTGGCAATACGGCAACATAATGACATCATTATAGATAAGATCTAATTTTTAATAATGTAATAAGAGTGTATCACACATTTGGAGTGTGGACAGTAAGTTGTCGCTCCGTGAGTTCCAATTTTGTTAACTATTTTCAATGTGAATATAAAAATTATATGAAATGATTCTAAATATTCAAACTTAGAAGCTTCAACTAAGTTCGGTTTCATTGAAATATTTGTCCTGTAAATATTTGCATCGGTAAAACCACCATTCAAACAGTCGATTCGTATTTAGAAAATTCTAGAACCATAGTGTACAACTGTAGAAATCTATTTTTAAAAGCTGTCGAAACAGATATTTTTTTCATAAAAATGTGTTCCATACAATTTATGTCTACCGATGAAATACAACTATTTCGGACATTTTTAAAAATTTAAAAAGTTTGAAAGTTAGTGTGATAAAATCTCACACAATACTTACTCGTTTCATGTTTAGCAGGTTTTAATACTGGGTGTTGAAATCTAGGTACATGTATGTGCAAAATGGTCTATTCCTATTCAATAGATTTTAAAATGTGTTGGTGTCCTGAAAAAAATAATGTACACTCACTTCTAAGTTCTATAATGGTAGTAAAATTACGATGTTAAAATGGTGATATCATATTCATTGGGTTTTATTTAAACTGAATGCTAAAATTTTTGGGGGTGAAAATTCGTTAGTTTGTTAAATTCTAAACTTCGATATTTCAATTACATCCACCATTTTAAAAATGGCCGAATCATATTCAATGCGTAATATCATTAAAATGATGTATTTCAGATTACGTGTACCAAATCAGACCCTTGAAGTATCCAACTATTAAAATATATTATTAGAAAAAATAGGTGGCAACACCTCATACTGCTGACGTCATTATAGATAATATCTAATTTTTAATAGCGTAATGAGAGTGTATCACTCATTTGAAGTTTGACTAGTGGGTAGTGAAGAGGTCGTTCTGTGAGTTCTAATTTTCATTATTATTTTTCTATACTGTTAGATTTATTTTTCAAAAATCACACTTAGAATGGTCAAATCGTGTTCACAAAACATAATTTGTGTGTTCATTGAACACAATTTTAGCTATGTATTACATTCATGTTTTTAAATACACAACGCTCAGAATGGTCGAATGCTATTCACTTAACACTATTTTGAAAATGCGTAACTATACTTGGGTGTATTCAAATCATTTTTAAAAAAAAATTATATTGATAGTTAGATTTATTTAAAAAAAAAAAAAAAAAAAATCGAATATACATCTGAAATTATATATCAATCTCATTCAAACTTGTTTATTTTGTATCAGACCCTTGAAGTATCCAGTTAGTAGAAATATATTATTATAAAAATAGTTGGCAACACCTCATACTGCTGACGTCATTATTTTGTATCAAACCCTTGAAGTATCCAACTATTAAAAATATATTATTAGAAAAAATAGGTGGCAACACCTCATACTGGTGATGATAAGATCTAATTTTTAATAGCGTAATGAGAGTGTCTCACTCATTTGGAGTTTGACCAGCGAGTAGTGAAGAGGTCGTTCTGTGAGTTCTAATTTTCATTAATATTATTTTTCTATACTGTTAGATTTATTTTTCAAAAATCACACTTAGAATGGTCAAATCCTGTTCACAAAACATAATTTGTGTGTTCATTGAACACAATTTTAGCTATGTATTACATTCATGTTTTTAAAGTTTGTGTATACACTTGTTTTTAGATACACAACACATAAAGGGTTGAATCGTATTCATGTAACACCATTTTTGTGTCCACGGAACACAATTTGTGTGTCCACTGAACACAATTTTTGTGTCCACTGAACACAATTTGTGTGTTCATTGGAAATCCGTAATCAATTTGTTTTTAAACATTCGAAATCATTTCGTTATTATTATAAAAATCGTATTGATTTATTTAAAAAAAAAAAAAAAAAAAATCCACTGAATACAATTTTAGCTAATTATTACATTCGTGTTTTTAAAGTTTGTGTATACATTTGTTTTAAAAAAAAAATCATTGTGTTATAATATACATATTTATATTCAGTCCGTAGCATTCTGTTTTAAAACGCACCCTTGCATCGCTATTCGAATGAACTTTGAAAAATAATCTAACTTCCACTGATAAGGTACACTTCGAAGTTAACTGCCTATAAAGCACGGGTGCTTTGGCACGATGGTAAGACGCGCGACTTCTAATCAGTTGGACCCAAGATCGAATCCAGCTCCTGACAAGTGAAACATTAATTTCTTTTGGAAAAAAAAAAAAAAAATGCCGATAGATGGCAGCACTTCATCAAAATTCGCCAGAGGGCGCTTTAATTACATCCTGCTGATAAGATCTTTCAGTCTGTCGCTGACCAGCAGCGAGGGAGGACGTGTGTTCTTGTCAAAGGTCACTTCTAAGGTTATCAATCGCGACACGTCATTTCCAGATTGTTCGATTGCGACATCCCTTGAAACTTCTTCCTCAGGTCAAAGGTTAGTCGCTGATTGCGACATCGCTTGAAACCACTTCCTCAGGTCAGCGATTGTGACATTCCCTCTCAAGAGTGAAACTCACTCCGTGAAAGACTTTCGCAATTGCCCTCTTGACATCTTTCGCAATACTAGGAAAGAGGCATCCTCCCAAGAGAGGCATCCGGTGCTGTGCCACCTCACCAAACTTCCAAAAGAGGGGAGGGGGGCACTGAGAGGCATCCTGGGGGTCTCAAGACCCTCTAAGAGGGGCTTCCTCTCAAAAGAGGGAAGACACTCCAAAGAGGGGAGGCGGCTCAAGAGAGGCATCCTCCCAAAGAGGGACCCTCCTCCCAAAGAGGGCCTCTCCTCCTGAGCCGCACTGAGCCGCCTCCCCGATCCGCCGCAGAACCCCCAATTTATAACTACTGAGAAGTATAGAGAAATCAAAATCGTTATTTAATTTCGCAGTTTATGTTATAAGACATGACATATTTAACATGTTATAAGATTCTATCTTATATCATGTTACTCAGAAACGCAATTAAATTAAATCTGTCTGTTAATTTTAATAATTATTTTTTCGATTTGAATAATAAATAAATGGATATAAAAATATATTTTAGAAAAGAACGATTTGATTTTTCTTACAGCATTTTTGACTGGATAATATCAATTACGGTCTTCAGGTTTAAAAATTATTATTATTTATATTTTCGGGGATTATTGATTCAAGGATTATTGATATTTTCAAGTTATTATGCAATTATTTTATTATGACAAAAATTGTTTAAACTCATATATTGTATGTTGTACGAATCTTCTACAAATACACGTGTATATCTTTTAATCTACGAGAATATAAGTAGTACAGGTATATTGACATATGTTTTGATATATTTTGGCATATATTGGAATCAATTACGACCTTCTGGTATAAAGAGTACGGATATTATTGATGTTTTCAATTTATTACGTCATCTCTTTTATTTTGGCAAATATTTTTGAGACGCATATTGTAATACGGGTAATCTTCTACTAACACATTGGCATATTTTCTGATCTGCGACAATATAATTAGTACGGGGTTGCATATATTCATTCAATTTCTATTTTTTCTTCTGTAAATTTGCTTACGAAAGGGGGCAGGATGTTTTATTCTTCAGATCTGATCGTGAAGATAATTTTGCATAGTGTGAACATATATTCTTAAACTTCTCTTTAGGAGCAATAAATTTAATATTTTAACAGAATTCGCACATGATTGCGAAATTTAAGTTTCTTTAAATTATACACTCCGTACGAATAACGGGTGTGCTGTTAGTGGTTAATAAATTTTAACATTTTAGGAGGATATATCATGTTGCTCGGCATCGCAATTAAATTAAATGTGTTTGTTAATGTTTTTATTATTTTTTTTCGATTTAAATAATAAATAAATGGATAAATGGATATAAAAGTATATCTTATGAATGGACGGTTTGATTTTTCTTTTAATTATATTAATTGCTGACTGCGTACATCAATTTTATTTATTTTGGCAAAGAGTTTTCAAGCTTATATCGTATTTAGCTACTAAACTCATATATTGTGTTTAGCCAATAAATTCATATAGCCGATTGTTGAAACAGAAAAAGAGTAGAGCGGGTATATCTTCTAATACAATTGTAGTGTTTTCATTTAGTATATTGAAACGGGATAAGAATGTTTCATTCAGATCTGCAAATTCAAAGCTACGAATTTGGAGGGATATCGCTAATTTGACAACTTTTCTTAAACTTTGCCAAATTGACGGAAATGTCGCCAAATTGATATAAACGACACACAAACAGCTGCCATAAACCTTCGGGTTGGTCGTGTGGCTTGGGTCTTCTACATATCAATGAAATTTTTTTTTGTTTTGTTAGAAGAGAGTACTGAAATGATGTTTGGTTAGCATTTATCTGTCAGACCAACCATCCTACTTAGTAATACATTTAGCGAATTTTTAAAATGTCACCAAATTGATAAAAATGTTTTCAAATCTATAAAAATATCTTGAAATTGATAAAATTGCGCTACATAAATGATATTAATTGTTTTTTGTTAGGGGATAGTATTGTGATGATATTTCGTCAATTTGTCGCAAAGTGGAACTGTCAGTTCTACAGTCCCACTTGGCGATAAATTTGGCGATTTTTTAAAATGTCGCTAATTTGACGAAACTGTCGCCAAATGTTCCATAGAAATATAACTATTTAGACGATATTTTTTCTACCAATTTATTTGAAGCAAATGATATCATGTCGCTTAGCAACGGATTTAAATCCAATGTGTTTATGCGGCAGACGATTTTTATTAAATCCTTTCCGATTTGAATAATGAAGATATGTATATAAAATAAATTTCATTGCCATTTCATTTTGGACTGGATAATATCAATTATACTCTTCAGGTTTAAACATTATTATTATTGATATTTTCCGGAATTATTGATTCAGTGATTATTGATATTTTTAAGTTATTACGCCATTGTTTTATTGCGGCAAAAATTGCGGACACACGCATATTAGTAGGGGATTAGGGAGAGTTCAGCGCCACTTCAGAGGCGGTGAATCCGTATACTTTAACATGGGGAACCCTCCGAGGCCAGAAAATGAGTGCATCAACAGAGGCGGTGGTAAAGTCCCATGCTTTAACATAGGGGTTCTCAGAAGTCGGTGTGAGGCAGCACAGTTCCATAAGGTGACGTCACAGAAGAGAGTGGAGTTTATGACGTATATTGTTTTTTCTTTTTTTTTTTTTGTTTTTACTAACAAAATTTCGTAAATACAAGTTTTTTTTTCTTATATTTTTTCGCAAATGTAAGTTTTTTACTTTTCAAAAACCACACTTGTGCCGTTTTCTCTATGGAAATTAACATAGGTTTTCACACTTGTGCTATTTTTTAACGTTTTTTCACAAAAAACATACTTTTTACTAACAAAATTTCGTAAATACAAGTTTTTTTCTTAAATTTTTTCGCAAATGTAAGTTTTTTACTTTTCAAAAACCACACTTGTGCCGTTTTCTCTATGGAAATTAACATAGGTTTTCGCACTTGTGCTATTTTTTAACGTTTTTTCACAAAAACGCGATTTTTACTAACAAAATTTCGTAAATGCAAGTTTTTTTCTTATATTTTTTCGCAAATGTAAGTTTTTTACTTTTCAAAAACCACACTTGTGCCGTTTTCTCTATGGAAATTAACATAGGTTTTCGCACTTGTGCTATTTTTTAACGTTTTTTCACAAAAACGCGATTTTTACTAACAAAATTTCGTAAATGCAAGTTTTTTTCTTATATTTTTTCGCAAATGTAAGTTTTTTACTTTTCAAAAACCACACTTGTGCCGTTTTCTCTATGGGAATTAACATAGGTTTTCACACTTGTGCTATTTTTTAACGTTTTTTCACAAAAACGCGATTTTTACTAACAAAATTTCGTAAATGCAAGTTTTTTTCTTATATTTTTTCGCAAATGTAAGTTTTTTACTTTTCAAAAACCGCACTTGTGCTGTTTTCTCTATGGAATTTAACATAGGTTTTCGCACTTGTGCTATTTTTTAACGTTTTTTCACAAAAACATACTTTTTACTTGTAAAAAACTAACAAAAACGCGTTTTTAAAGTAGCAGAATCGCGTGAATTGGTGTTTTAAAGTAGTAGAATCGCGTGAATTGGTGTTTTAAAGTAGCAGAATCGCGTGAATTGGTGTTTTAAAGTAGCAGAATCGCGTGAATTGGTGTTTCAAAGTAGCAGAATTTCGGGAATCTCGGGAATCTCGAGAATCTCGGGAATCTCGGGGATTGGGTGTATGGGAGGGGGTATGTTTCCCCAATCCTTTCGTCTTGGATTTCAAAATTTAAATGCAGTAATGTCTCTTTAAGAAATTAGATGCTGTTAGAAAAAATATATTATTTTTTTTATTGTGGTCCCACCTCCACCCGGTGTATAGGATACACCGCCACAATTTCTATTTTTTTTTTTCTTTTTTTTCCTTCTTTTTTTTCCTTCTTTCTCTTTTTCCTTTTATTATTTTTTTATTTTAAAGTGTCCGTAGGCATAACTTGTAATGCCGTCCTCGAGTAAATATCTTTTGTCATCAATGGGTGACAAAGCCACCTTGTTCTGGCATACAGTGAATAGTTTATGATGGCTACTATCAATTCTAATCTGTTCTTCCATGGTAGGTCTAACACTCAACAGGCATTGTCTATAGTCATTGTGTGTAATTTTCCGTGCAACCACATGTGTAGAAACACCTTTAGCTCTTTTCTTTTCTCCAGCAGCTGATAGAATAGAGTACATTTTAGGTCTAAGTCCTATAAACTCTTGAATGGGGGTTGAATTCAGTTCATCTTTAAAATATCCAATACGCTTTTTATTGTCTTCACTGAAGAGGGGATGATCCTTGGGATAGTCAGAAAAATCATACAGGTGTTTATGTTGGTTCATATCTTCATAAATATCAGCAGTTTGGATTTCATAAGCCAATGAATCAGTATCGGTGAAGAGAAGCGAAGCTTTTTCACCATATTGGCTTTTAATATGTTTATAATGAAACTCATACATCAGGAGTTTAGATAACTCCAAGATAGCAAAGCCAACGTATATAGGCCGGTTCATTAAAATGCAATTCCTTACACGTTCAACACCCACCAGATCTTCGCTAAAAATCCTGATAGCTCTAAAAGCTGGAGATGCCACCACCTTCAGGGCCCGCTTTGAAGAATTCACTAGTTCAATATTCACTCGATTTCGAAGATTCTCCATCGTTTTTCCAAACACAGCGTTATTAAGCAATTTAAAAAAGTCTTTCTCAAAATTAGTTTTTGCCTTTTTTCTTTCTTCTGTGTTAAATTGGATGTATTTCTCCAACCAGGGCTTCTGATTAAATTTTAAGGTCTTGTGAATTTTCTTGAGTCTTAAACCTAATGATAGGTATAGCTGAAGGTTACGATAGTGAACAATATAATGTTTCTTGTCATGCAGATTGGGTACCAATTTCGTAGTACTAACAAAATGTTCATGATGTAATTGTTGAACCAGTCGTTCAGCATAGGGGGATAGCATTTCTCGTTCAATCTTCACCCTTTCAGGGGCTAGAGGGTATTCATTATGGTAATCATGTAAGGATTCAGGATACTCCAGATCCACTTCAAATATATACCCCTCTTGGGCATTATCCTTTAGACTCATTATCCAGGATTCAATCAAATTTTCTGTAGATATCCATTCAAATCCACCATAGGGCAATGGTTGAGACATGGCCCAACCATATAGGTTATTAGCATCAAGATAGATAATGTGCTTATCAGGCTTAGTAGAATCGTAATTTTCCAAATAACGATTATTAGCCTCGGATCTACGCTGACTTATCATACATATGCCACCGCGGATTCCACGTTCTATAAACAGTAACATATTTTCATCTGTGAGTAGTTCTAAGGTTTGCTCAGTCATTTTCAAAGAGGCCTGCCAAGCCAGTCCAGGGGCGGTCATCATATGAGCGGCATCTAAATCATAGTTCCTCTTGCAAATTTTTCGAAAATTCTCAAATACATCGGCTAATAGTAGCACATCTGTTTTCACATACAGGTCGTGATATTCTCCCAAGTTCTTTATGTTAAAGGTATCCCATACAGTTTGGGCATGCCGATAATCTTCACTCTTAATATCTTCGCCTTTAATATCATTATGAAATGCAGAAGGGGGAGGGAGCACATTTTCATCAAATTTTTGAAAGGATGTCATATAGCTATAGGGATATACTCCTTTCCTAATAAGAGCATCCTGTTGTACTATATCAGGGAAATGTTCTCTGAGAATATGAAATTCACTCAAGTCTAAATTGGAAACTAGCTTTTCCAGGGAAGCATTCAGAAACTGTAGGCTATCAATAAATTGTAAACAGACACGGGGCCCCTCTTTCTTTAAAATCTTAAAAGATATGTATTTTTCCATATTAGTGGCAATCACATCAATTTTATGGTCTTGCAATTTCCCAAAACTCAGCATAATATGATGAGAGTCATAATTTTTTAAATTATGAAACACTACAGGAATATTAATACTTTGCCTATAGTTAAGATTACAGGCATTATGCAGGGCACCTCTATAGGCTCCAGTCACGTGATTATGATCACGCACACGATCTGTTTTCAGTTCACGATGGCACACGTTACAATGGGTAGCTCTTTCAAAGTCAACTTCATTCTCTTTAGTCATTCGCAGTGGTTTAACATAACGTAATTTTTCTCCAAGATACTGTTTCTCCATTATCAAGTTGTTAAGAAAATGATTCACAGGGTCGATACCTCGATACACAGTAGCTTGTTTCAGGCATTTTCCATCAGGTCCTATGATAACATAAGCATATCCACAAGGTTCATGAATTGCTAGTCTATGCGTGTAAGATCTAATATTCGAGGGTTTAGTAGTGTCTTCTTTAACGATCAGGACTTCAAAGTCAGCATAAATGATGAAAGGGATAGAATGCTGATACTGTTTGTTCGTGAATTGGAGATATTTCTGATCTTCCGAGGGCATTTTAATGCGCTGAGGTGCATGTTCTTTACAATATTGAGCATGATCTTGCAAAAGATCGTCTCTACTGTAACGATGTAAACATCTATAACATATATATTGGGCTCCATTGTGCTTAGTTATATCTCCCAGCAAGCGTGACATATTCCTTATGAGAGTATAGTGTTGCTTATCTTCATCACTAATCAGCAGGAGATTCACACAGTCTTCATCTTCACGTTTGGATATATGCAAAGGAAAAATATCTTCATCTTCGTATCCATATACATTTATTCGTATATTATTCAATTTTTCAATCTGGGGAATCTTCACAACTGAGATAGGGTATTGAATATCTCCAAGTTTAATGTCATTTTCAAAACTTTTATAATGTGACACTCTTTCAGGCTTATATTCACGGGATATATAGTATTTGTGGGCTAATAGGCACCACACCAGGCATTTCTCGTCTTCATTTCGAATATTGAGTAAAGCTTTCTTGGCTGCAAGTTTTGTTGGCAAGGGTATATAGCTAGAAGCTGCAAGAGGCTTATACTTTGCACAGAAAACATCTATCTTTCGCATCTTTTGTAAAGTCCATCCAGAGCCTCGGCTGACAAATTCTTCGAATAACTTCAAGATTTGTGAAAAAGCTTCTTCAGCATTGTTGGGAGGGGTATCATCACGAAGTTCTGTCACAACATCTGTTCTAAAATATGAGCTGGATACCTGTTGGCCATTTGCAACGTCACGAATAAATTGCACATCCGCAATAAGATACCACTTAATAGATCTGTATGCATCAAGTTCGTCTTTTAATATCTTCAATAGCTGAGGGCGAATTTCATCAAAACATAGCATAAGATCCCTCTCTACACTTTCAGTAGGTTCCAGAGTGTGTACAGAGAATACATCTAAACCCTTCTTCTTCTTCGCTGCAATCTTGGGGCGCTTATTAGAAGTTGAGGCTAAAGCAGGAGCTTTTCTCTTTTTAGAACCATGTTCAATACGCTGATGGCGCAGGGCATCACTTTTCTTGCTGAATATAAGTTCACAATGCATGCATTTCACACCATCCTTCAGATGAAGTAACAGGTGGCGCTTCAGGTTATCTCGTCTAGTAAACTGTATGGAGCATTGAGTGCATTCAAACACTTTAACGGGAGAATGCATATTCGCATGTCTAGCCAAGTCTTCCTTACGAACAAATGCACGTTCGCATACTTTACATCGATAAGTCAAGGCATCATCGTCAGAATGAATCTTCATATGTCTTGCTAAGGCATCTTTTCTGGAAAAGTGCTTATTACAAGATAAACACACCTGCAAGAGATAAAAAAATACAAGACCTTAGTATAAACACGCTATTCTCGGTAACAATGTAATACATTTCAGATGTATATATATCATTACAAATGTATATAAAGTAATCGCTAATCCATTATACTATCCCCATTAGAAATAATAAAATTCCTGGATTAAAGAATATATCCATACAGGACATTTCATGTAAGATCCCCAAGACATTTCATTAAATTCATAAAAACACTCATTAAAAAGTTGTTACGCATCATAAAAATACAAAGTTTAATAAAATAATAGAATAAAATCACATTAAAACAAGTACTTACATGTCCAATCCTGTTCAAAAAGGGTGTATTACGCACGTCAGTAACGGTAGGGATAGTACCTCCGATATCACTTTCTAAGGCAAACATACTCGCAGAGCAACTTCAAACACGACTTAACAGCACGAAACTCACAACAGAAATGATAAAATCGCTGCTTAAAGACCACCTACACCCATTCATAAAAAAATAGTTCCTGGTGTATCCTTCCGCCAAGATGACCCCAAGGTTATTCCTAAAGAGTTCTTCGTGTATCCATCCGCCAAGGTCACATGATAGTTATATCACGGTTACCGTTAAACTTGCAACACACGAATGTAATTATGCACACATCCGATAAAAAATAAACAATTCGTTCAACATCGCAATCGATTATATCCTTTTTAATAATCGTAATCGATACATTAAATAAATTCACATCTTAAAAATAATAGATTTTAATAAAATAATGAAAGAAAATCCCTTTGCGAGACCCCCTAAAACCTCCAATCCTTAAACAATACAGCAACGCGCAAGCATAAAAACCCCGAATAACATACTCCTCTCTCCCCCTCCCTCCCCGAGACATCAACACTCACTTCCCCATACACTAAACGTAACCCATAGCAACCGGAATCCATAATAAAACATTCACCTTCACCCCCAACGTACATCCAAATACACAGTCATTCAACGTGAAACCCGTATTTTTACAGCAAAAATCACTTTACAGGGATTCATAGAACAAAAAATCATAAAAAATCAACAAATTCACCCAGAAACTAGCTAAAACCCTCAAATTACTTATAATTATCATCTACATATGCTATATAACCATTTATAACCTTAAAAAGGTGAGTATGCTAGTAGTAAGAAAAGGAGAGTTCACCAACAAAGGCGGAGCAATGCGGAGCGCGGAGCAAAATGGCCGCCATCTTGGATTTTCGTAATCCTGGACGGGGGTGTAAAAGGGGGAAAATGAAAAAAGGTGGGGGTAAAAATTTTTCGAAACTTTTTTTGTCGGGTGGCAACGATGTCGTAGTCTTGTACGAGGGGTTGAGGGGGAAATAAATTTTTTGGAACGAGATTTTTTCTAAGTACGGAAGAAACTTTTTTCTGGATGGCAACGGCTGAGGTTCTGCGACAAAGGCGGAGCAGTGCCATCAGCGCCCCCTAGCGACAGAAAGGGGTACTAATGGGAAAATTAGGAATTTTGTGAAAATTAATAAAAAAATTGAGTTTTTAAAATTTTTTAAAAACTTTTATAATTTTACCAAAATATAACATAGAGGATACTTTCTGGAAATACCAAAAAATATTTATTTTTTCTTTCCAGAAACTATTTTAGGCGGCATTACTCCAACCACATTCTGGCGAACACCCCTATTCTTACTACTAGCATACTCACCTTTTTAAGGTTATAAATGGTTATATAGCATATGTAGATGATAATTATAAGTAATTTGAGGGTTTTAGCTAGTTTCTGGGTGAATTTGTTGATTTTTTATGATTTTTTGTTCTATGAATCCCTGTAAAGTGATTTTTGCTGTAAAAATACGGGTTTCACGTTGAATGACTGTGTATTTGGATGTACGTTGGGGGTGAAGGTGAATGTTTTATTATGGATTCCGGTTGCTATGGGTTACGTTTAGTGTATGGGGAAGTGAGTGTTGATGTCTCGGGGAGGGAGGGGGAGAGAGGGGTATGTTATTCGGGGTTTTTTATGCTTGCAAGGAATAGCGCGTTGCTGTATTGTTTAAGGATTGGAGGTTTTAGGGGGTCTCGCAAAGGGATTTTCTTTCATTATTTTATTAAAATCTATTATTTTTAAGATGTGAATTTATTTAATGTATCGATTACGATTATTAAAAAGGATATAATCGATTGCGATGTTGAACGAATTGTTTATTTTTTATCGGATGTGTGCATAATTACATTCGTGTGTTGCAAGTTTAACGGTAACCGTGATATAACTATCATGTGACCTTGGCGGATGGATACACGAAGAACTCTTTAGGAATAACCTTGGGGTCATCTTGGCGGAAGGATACACCAGGAACTATTTTTTTATGAATGGGTGTAGGTGGTCTTTAAGCAGCGATTTTATCATTTCTGCTGTGGATTTCGTGCTGTTAAGTCGTGTTTGAAGTTGCTCTGCGAGTATGTTTGCCTTAGAAAGTGATATCGGAGGTACTATCCCTACCGTTACTGACGTGCGTAATACACCCTTTTTGAACAGGATTGGACATGTAAGTACTTGTTTTAATGTGATTTTATTCTATTATTTTATTAAACTTTGTATTTTTATGATGCGTAACAACTTTTTAATGAGTGTTTTTATGAATTTAATGAAATGTCTTGGGGATCTTACATGAAATGTCCTGTATGGATATATTCTTATATGGATATATTCTTTAATCCAGGAATTTTATTATTTCTAATGGGGATAGTATAATGGATTAGCGATTACTTTATATACATTTGTAATGATATATATACATCTGAAATGTATTACATTGTTACCGAGAATAGCGTGTTTATACTAAGGTCTTGTATTTTTTTATCTCTTGCAGGTGTGTTTATCTTGTAATAAGCACTTTTCCAGAAAAGATGCCTTAGCAAGACATATGAAGATTCATTCTGACGATGATGCCTTGACTTATCGATGTAAAGTATGCGAACGTGCATTTGTTCGTAAGGAAGACTTGGCTAGACATGCGAATATGCATTCTCCCGTTAAAGTGTTTGAATGCACTCAATGCTCCATACAGTTTACTAGACGAGATAACCTGAAGCGCCACCTGTTACTTCATCTGAAGGATGGTGTGAAATGCATGCATTGTGAACTTATATTCAGCAAGAAAAGTGATGCCCTGCGCCATCAGCGTATTGAACATGGTTCTAAAAAGAGAAAAGCTCCTGCTTTAGCCTCAACTTCTAATAAGCGCCCCAAGATTGCAGCGAAGAAGAAGAAGGGTTTAGATGTATTCTCTGTACACACTCTGGAACCTACTGAAAGTGTAGAGAGGGATCTTATGCTATGTTTTGATGAAATTCGCCCTCAGCTATTGAAGATATTAAAAGACGAACTTGATGCATACAGATCTATTAAGTGGTATCTTATTGCGGATGTGCAATTTATTCGTGACGTTGCAAATGGCCAACAGGTATCCAGCTCATATTTTAGAACAGATGTTGTGACAGAACTTCGTGATGATACCCCTCCCAACAATGCTGAAGAAGCTTTTTCACAAATCTTGAAGTTATTCGAAGAATTTGTCAGCCGAGGCTCTGGATGGACTTTACAAAAGATGCGAAAGATAGATGTTTTCTGTGCAAAGTATAAGCCTCTTGCAGCTTCTAGCTATATACCCTTGCCAACAAAACTTGCAGCCAAGAAAGCTTTACTCAATATTCGAAATGAAGACGAGAAATGCCTGGTGTGGTGCCTATTAGCCCACAAATACTATATATCCCGTGAATATAAGCCTGAAAGAGTGTCACATTATAAAAGTTTTGAAAATGACATTAAACTTGGAGATATTCAATACCCTATCTCAGTTGTGAAGATTCCCCAGATTGAAAAATTGAATAATATACGAATAAATGTATATGGATACGAAGATGAAGATATTTTTCCTTTGCATATATCCAAACGTGAAGATGAAGACTGTGTGAATCTCCTGCTGATTAGTGATGAAGATAAACAACACTATACTCTCATAAGGAATATGTCACGCTTGCTGGGAGATATAACTAAGCACAATGGAGCCCAATATATATGTTATAGATGTTTACATCGTTACAGTAGAGACGATCTTTTGCAAGATCATGCTCAATATTGTAAAGAACATGCACCTCAGCGCATTAAAATGCCCTCGGAAGATCAGAAATATCTCCAATTCACGAACAAACAGTATCAGCATTCTATCCCTTTCATCATTTATGCTGACTTTGAAGTCCTGATCGTTAAAGAAGACACTACTAAACCCTCGAATATTAGATCTTACACGCATAGACTAGCAATTCATGAACCTTGTGGATATGCTTATGTTATCATAGGACCTGATGGAAAATGCCTGAAACAAGCTACTGTGTATCGAGGTATCGACCCTGTGAATCATTTTCTTAACAACTTGATAATGGAGAAACAGTATCTTGGAGAAAAATTACGTTATGTTAAACCACTGCGAATGACTAAAGAGAATGAAGTTGACTTTGAAAGAGCTACCCATTGTAACGTGTGCCATCGTGAACTGAAAACAGATCGTGTGCGTGATCATAATCACGTGACTGGAGCCTATAGAGGTGCCCTGCATAATGCCTGTAATCTTAACTATAGGCAAAGTATTAATATTCCTGTAGTGTTTCATAATTTAAAAAATTATGACTCTCATCATATTATGCTGAGTTTTGGGAAATTGCAAGACCATAAAATTGATGTGATTGCCACTAATATGGAAAAATACATATCTTTTAAGATTTTAAAGAAAGAGGGGCCCCGTGTCTGTTTACAATTTATTGATAGCCTACAGTTTCTGAATGCTTCCCTGGAAAAGCTAGTTTCCAATTTAGACTTGAGTGAATTTCATATTCTCAGAGAACATTTCCCTGATATAGTACAACAGAATGCTCTTATTAGGAAAGGAGTATATCCCTATAGCTATATGACATCCTTTCAAAAATTTGATGAAAATGTGCTCCCTCCCCCTTCTGCATTTCATAATGATATTAAAGGCGAAGATATTAAGAGTGAAGATTATCGGCATGCCCAAACTGTATGGGATACCTTTAACATAAAGAACTTGGGAGAATATCACGACCTGTATGTGAAAACAGATGTGCTACTATTAGCCGATGTATTTGAGAATTTTCGAAAAATTTGCAAGAGGAACTATGATTTAGATGCCGCTCATATGATGACCGCCCCTGGACTGGCTTGGCAGGCCTCTTTGAAAATGACTGAGCAAACCTTAGAACTACTCACAGATGAAAATATGTTACTGTTTATAGAACGTGGAATCCGCGGTGGCATATGTATGATAAGTCAGCGTAGATCCGAGGCTAATAATCGTTATTTGGAAAATTACGATTCTACTAAGCCTGATAAGCACATTATCTATCTTGATGCTAATAACCTATATGGTTGGGCCATGTCTCAACCATTGCCCTATGGTGGATTTGAATGGATATCTACAGAAAATTTGATTGAATCCTGGATAATGAGTCTAAAGGATAATGCCCAAGAGGGGTATATATTTGAAGTGGATCTGGAGTATCCTGAATCCTTACATGATTACCATAATGAATACCCTCTAGCCCCTGAAAGGGTGAAGATTGAACGAGAAATGCTATCCCCCTATGCTGAACGACTGGTTCAACAATTACATCATGAACATTTTGTTAGTACTACGAAATTGGTACCCAATCTGCATGACAAGAAACATTATATTGTTCACTATCGTAACCTTCAGCTATACCTATCATTAGGTTTAAGACTCAAGAAAATTCACAAGACCTTAAAATTTAATCAGAAGCCCTGGTTGGAGAAATACATCCAATTTAACACAGAAGAAAGAAAAAAGGCAAAAACTAATTTTGAGAAAGACTTTTTTAAATTGCTTAATAACGCTGTGTTTGGAAAAACGATGGAGAATCTTCGAAATCGAGTGAATATTGAACTAGTGAATTCTTCAAAGCGGGCCCTGAAGGTGGTGGCATCTCCAGCTTTTAGAGCTATCAGGATTTTTAGCGAAGATCTGGTGGGTGTTGAACGTGTAAGGAATTGCATTTTAATGAACCGGCCTATATACGTTGGCTTTGCTATCTTGGAGTTATCTAAACTCCTGATGTATGAGTTTCATTATAAACATATTAAAAGCCAATATGGTGAAAAAGCTTCGCTTCTCTTCACCGATACTGATTCATTGGCTTATGAAATCCAAACTGCTGATATTTATGAAGATATGAACCAACATAAACACCTGTATGATTTTTCTGACTATCCCAAGGATCATCCCCTCTTCAGTGAAGACAATAAAAAGCGTATTGGATATTTTAAAGATGAACTGAATTCAACCCCCATTCAAGAGTTTATAGGACTTAGACCTAAAATGTACTCTATTCTATCAGCTGCTGGAGAAAAGAAAAGAGCTAAAGGTGTTTCTACACATGTGGTTGCACGGAAAATTACACACAATGACTATAGACAATGCCTGTTGAGTGTTAGACCTACCATGGAAGAACAGATTAGAATTGATAGTAGCCATCATAAACTATTCACTGTATGCCAGAACAAGGTGGCTTTGTCACCCATTGATGACAAAAGATATTTACTCGAGGACGGCATTACAAGTTATGCCTACGGACACTTTAAAATAAAAAAATAATAAAAGGAAAAAGAGAAAGAAGGAAAAAAAAGAAAAAAAAAATAGAAATTGTGGCGGTGTATCCTATACACCGGGTGGAGGTGGGACCACAATAAAAAAAATAATATATTTTTTCTAACAGCATCTAATTTCTTAAAGAGACATTACTGCATTTAAATTTTGAAATCCAAGACGAAAGGATTGGGGAAACATACCCCCTCCCATACACCCAATCCCCGAGATTCCCGAGATTCTCGAGATTCCCGAGATTCCCGAAATTCTGCTACTTTGAAACACCAATTCACGCGATTCTGCTACTTTAAAACACCAATTCACGCGATTCTGCTACTTTAAAACACCAATTCACGCGATTCTACTACTTTAAAACACCAATTCACGCGATTCTGCTACTTTAAAAACGCGTTTTTGTTAGTTTTTTACAAGTAACAAGTATGTTTTTGTGAAAAAACGTTAAAAAATAGCACAAGTGCGAAAACCTATGTTAAATTCCATAGAGAAAACAGCACAAGTGCGGTTTTTGAAAAGTAAAAAACTTACATTTGCGAAAAAATATAAGAAAAAAACTTGCATTTACGAAATTTTGTTAGTAAAAATCGCGTTTTTGTGAAAAAACGTTAAAAAATAGCACAAGTGTGAAAACCTATGTTAATTCCCATAGAGAAAACGGCACAAGTGTGGTTTTTGAAAAGTAAAAAACTTACATTTGCGAAAAAATATAAGAAAAAAACTTGCATTTACGAAATTTTGTTAGTAAAAATCGCGTTTTTGTGAAAAAACGTTAAAAAATAGCACAAGTGCGAAAACCTATGTTAATTTCCATAGAGAAAACGGCACAAGTGTGGTTTTTGAAAAGTAAAAAACTTACATTTGCGAAAAAATTTAAGAAAAAAACTTGTATTTACGAAATTTTGTTAGTAAAAAGTATGTTTTTTGTGAAAAAACGTTAAAAAATAGCACAAGTGTGAAAACCTATGTTAATTTCCATAGAGAAAACGGCACAAGTGTGGTTTTTGAAAAGTAAAAAACTTACATTTGCGAAAAAATATAAGAAAAAAAACTTGTATTTACGAATTGTTAGTAAAAACAAAAAAAAAAAAGAAAAAACAATATACGTCATAAACTCCACTCTCTTCTGTGACGTCACCTTATGGAACTGTGCTGCCTCACACCGACTTCTGAGAACCCCTATGTTAAAGCATGGGACTTTACCACCGCCTCTGTTGATGCACTCATTTTCTGGCCTCGGAGGGTTCCCCATGTTAAAGTATAGGGATTCACCGCCTCTGAAGTGGCGCTGAACTCTCCCTAATCCCCTACTCATATTGTACGTTGTACGAGTAATCTTCTAGGAATGCACGGGTATATCTTCTAACCTACGAGAATATAAGTAGTACAGGTATATTGGCATATATTTTGACATATATTGGCATATATATTGGAGTCAAGTACAGTCTTCTGGTATGAAGATTACGGGGATTAATTATATATTCAATTTATTACGTCGTCTGTTGTATTTTACCAAAAAACATTTGAGACTCATATTGCAAAACGGGTAATCTTCTACTAATAATCGGACATTATAAGTAGTACTTCCCATATAATTTTAGCACTTTAATTTTGACATATATTGGAATAAATGACTGTCTTCAGATTTAAAGATTACGGGTTTATTGGTATTTTCAATTTATACATGTAATCTACTAATACAGGCTATATTTTCTAATATTCGCGTAATTAATTAGTACGGGTCCCATACAATTTTAACGCTTTTATTTTGCATATATTGATTCAATTCCATATTTTTTTTATATTTGCTTACATAAGGGGTCCAAGATGTTTTATTCTTCAGATATGTCCATGAAGATAATTTTATATAGCGAGAACAGAGATTCTTAAACTTCTTTTTAGGAGCATTATATTAAATATTTTAACAGAATATTTTGATTAAACATGTCATTTAGTATACTATAAGAATTTGGGCATGATTATGAATTTCAAGTTTCTTTATATTATATACTCCGTACGAAGAACGGGTATGCTGCTAGTATACTATAAGAATTTGGGCATGATTATGAATTTCAAGTTTCTTTACATTATATACTCCGTACGAAGAACGGGTATGCTGCTAGTATTATTATAAAAATACCCTTCAGTCACACTTAATAATCAAATCTATATTTTACATAAAACTAACCTTAAAATCTTATACAATAGAATATCAGCCAAATATAAGCAAATCCATCTAAAAAATAGTTGTAATAACATTCCATATATTGTTTTAGTACCCAAGTTTCATAAATCCCCTGTTGCTTTTCGAACCATTACCAGTGGGCATAATTCTTACATTACTAATGCTGGAAAATTATTATTAAAGATATTACATGAAGTATCCTTGTCAGATGAAATCTCAAATAATTGTCATATTGTAAAAAACAGTTTTGAATTAGTTAAGAAATTGAAAACTCTTACTAATATTCGTAGTATTTATACCTTTGATTTCAAAGATTTGTTTAATAATATTAATATAGATGATCTGTATAGAATTATTTTAGGAATTTTTGAAAAATATAATATCAACCTAAAATATTCAAATTTTCTTTTTAAAAAATTACTTAACTTCACTCTTTATGAGAATTATATTCAACATGGTTGTACTTTTTTTAAACAACAGGTTGGTATCCCACAAGGGGGGTGTGCCTCATCATTGTTAGCTAATCTGTATTTATTCTTCTATGAAAAAAACATTAATCCAAGCTTGCATAATATACACATGTTTAGATATTTAGATGACATTTTATGTGTATCCCCAAATAATAATATCCCTATAGTATTAAACTTTTATCCTAAAAATTTACAATTAAATGCAAGTAATAATGACACAAATGTTGCAAACTTTTTAGATTTAAATTTAAATTTACAAAATTGTAATATGGTTATAAACTTGTATGATAAAAGACAGGATTTTAAATTTAATACATCAAAAATTCAACATTTTGACTCTTGTTTGCATATATCTGTATTTAGAAATATTATAATAAACCAGGCTTTTAGAATCAATAAAATTTGTGATGAATATTATAAATTAGCGCACTTTATGGAATTATTGAGTACAGCGACTAATAATGCATATCCCCCCAAGTTTGTTATTAAAATTATCAACTCAGTGTATCAAATTTCACTCGATAACATCCTAGAAAACATTCCCAATTATAGTGACTAACATACAGTAGAAAAAAAAAAAAAATATATATATATATATATATATATATATTTATTTATTATATATAATTATTTATTAATTATATAAATAAATAAAAATGAAAAATAATAAACTAAGTCAAAAACATTAGAAAAATCAAAAAATCGGAAAATAAGATGCATTAACATTAATGTTTTGAATTTTATTTTCGCAAAAAAATGTAACTTTTGTCAGTATTGAAACTACGTTTTGAGCGCCCTTATAATGGTGTATAGTGGCATTCTCGATTATCCAGTTTTCCTATGAATTACTTGTTTAGTAGGAATTTTCATCTTTGATTCATATTCATATTCAGGTTTGCATATTTGGGAAGTTGTATTCTGAATTGCTTGTCCAGTCTCCAGCTTAGACTCACTGGACGGGTTTGGGAGTATTTCCGTGAACGTTCGTACTGTCTCCCTGGTAGAATTTCGACTTGTTCATTCCGGTGCTTCTAGATTAAGCTGTTGAGGTTGATCGTGTATACACGTGGTAGAAGAAGAAGGGTTCATGCCGCATGGTAATACAATTTTCTTAATGTATCCTTTTTTCATTTTTTCATTTTTTGTTGCCTGTAGTCTGAGTTTAAGCATTTATAGTAATGTACTATTACTTAATCTGAAACAGGCATTTGTTTGGGTTAATTAGAATTAAATACTCAGACCTGAAGATGAATTTAATTCTGATTAATCATCGAATTTGGGACGGTGCTGTTCTTTTCTCTTATCGGCATTATGGCCGTGAATTTGCTTCTATGGGGATGTTAATATTACTTGAATTGTATTTTTTTTTTTTTTTTTTTTTTTTTTTTTTACATAATTCTTATTATTACATTTCAAATATATATATATATATATATATATAATTGAAGATTTTTATGATTACTTGTAATATATATACCCGAGAAATACCAAATAAAATTGCTTGTAAATTGAAGGTAAAGGTAAAAAATTTTTTGTAAATCAGAAGCCAAGTGTAGCACGATATATATATATATATATATATATATATATATATATATGGCCATTTACATTATTTCTGTAATACATTTTACAGTTGTGTAAACAGAAACGTAGAATCAGCATTAATGAAACATGTATGGCCCTTGATAACGTACATGGTTTCAGAAATGCTTTTCATATTCATTTTATTCCTTTTATATTCACTAGATTCCATTTATTCAATTTCCAAACTTCTTGCTTAGCTCATCGTGCTACACTAGGCTTCTGATTTGCAAAAACCTTCAGTTTACAAGCAATTTTCTTTGGTATATCTCGGGTATATATATATTAGAAGTAATCATAAAAATCTTCAATTATACATATATATATATATATATATATATATATAAATTATAATAGTTTGAAAGTTCAATAGAAAAGAGAGAAGCTGCAACTCGAAAAACCTAACTTTAAAACGCTAACAAACCTACAAAATAAAAGTATAAAACAGTAAATCTTCAGTCAAATAAAAAAAAAAATACAAATTTCGAGTCATCACGCTAAAGATAATCAACAAATATTAATGGTATGGAATCGATAATAGAAAAACATTTAAAATCCAAGCATTAATCGTATACACGCGGACAAGGGCTTGGCCTAAATAATGGAATTGTCCACTTCGCCAAAACTCTTCATCGAGTCCAAGTATTTTGTCGAAGCAAACACAGAAGATGTATCTTTCTGAAGAAATAGATAGATTATATATCTATAAACTTATTTCTACTTGGACAACATACATAAAGAAGGAAAAATAAAAGGAAAATAATACATAGAATAAACACTGCATATGTCCGAACCCAGGAACTCAGAATGAAGAGACCAGTGTTGCCATTCGAAAGGAAAAAGAAATGATCTATTGCCAATCGTAAGAAATAAATTACAGTAATGCGAAAAGGCAAGAAAAAGTAATAATATACAATAAGAGCTACGAAAAAGTGAGGCTTATAATAGTAAGGCTTACGTTTAAGTGGATGTAAAAATAAAAGTAGTATTAATACAAGGGAATGGTGATGTCTGGCTAATATAAGATACTATGAATAGAATTCATGAAAATCCAGCTAATCTAAACTTTTTAACTATACCATTTACTAAATAAGAGGGATGTTTATGTAAATTGCTGGTAATGACTTTCCTTATGTACATAATGTATAAGGAAAGTATTGTGACGAAGTCGAAAATTCGAAATCGAGTTTTCGACGGGAGAGCACGTTTCAAGCATCTCTGATCACGAATCAAACACTTTTGAAGTGATGTGTGTGAAAGTATGTGTGTGTGTATGTGTCAGTCAGTGAGTCTGTGGAGACGATAACTGATGAACGAATGGACCGATTCGAACCAAATTTGGTACAAAAATCACAATCCGTAAACACTGGAAGCCTATTGTTTTTATACGTAATCGAATGTTCAGAACACCCCTAAATTTTCGAATAAAATTTTAAAAAAATCGTCAAAAAATCAAAACCACTAATAAAGTTACGCAAATAGACATTTCTTATGTAATTTTTTATTAGAAAACGATTGACATAAATTTTAGAACGCTAACATGAACCGTTCTCGAGATATTCCACATTTTTCAAAAAAATTATTAAAAAGTTATATAAAATGAAAAAAAAAATTTCCTATTGAGAAACATGTTCACTTTTCATGTGTAATACCATGCGATAAATTGGGTGACATCATTCTCGTGGATCTAGCACGTTCCATTCATGAAAAAAGATACTTTGAGTAATATTTTTGTATTTGAACGCCAATAGTCATTTATCTGCTGTAAGAACAACTTATTTCTTCGTCCATAACGCTTGGCGAGATTTTAGCAACGAATTTGGCGGAATGTCGCCAACTTGGCGACTTTTTAAAATGTTGCTAAATTAACGAAAATCGCGCCAAATGGATAAAAATGACGCTAAATCAATGAAAATGACGTCTAATTGTCGAAATCATGGAAAGAATATCATGGAAAGAATATTAGTATCTACTATAAGAAAAACCTATGTTTTTACTGTAAAAGTAGTAAATACATTACATTATATAAGGAAAGTCATGTGTTGCCCACATCAGATTTTTTTTAGATTATTTATATGCATAGCATGAAATTTTATAGAAAAAAATGCCAAAATAATGCGAGACCCCCCCCCCCCCCCCCGCCTACTTTAAAAACAAAAACAAAATTTCTTATAATGTCCCCTTGAAAGGGGGGAAAAACAACACCCACTGTTGCTCTTGTATGACTTCAGCGTGACCGTGTGAGTCACCCTAATGGCGTGTATTGTTTCACGTGTATTGGTATCAGCCAATTTTTTATGTTTCCCCTCTGTCTGTTTCGATCTAGCACTTAGATCTCGGAAGGGGTGCATATGATTTGTCTTCCAGCGTCGAGGAGCTTATCTGTCGTAATAAATCCCAGCTAAGAGATCTGGAAGAATATCTCATCTTGAAGAGGAAAGTATATGTGAATGACAGGGACATTACCCTGATTTTTTGTACTCCCCTTTCTCTCCATCCCTGTTGCATAATCAAAGACCATACAGAATTTTATTTTATTCTTTCTGCATTTGTTAAAAAAAGAAAAATCCGCACGACATTTATGTGGAACTTACAACGAGACCGTATTTTCGATATTTCGGAATTAACGAGGAAATTTTAAATTAAAAATCTGATGTGGGCGTGAGAAAAAACTATAATATCTCGAGAACGGCTAGTCCGAGGATAATGGGGTTGGTCTTATTTTTTTCATTGTCAAATGTTACGTATAAAACAAACATTTGATTTGAGCATACGTAGTGTTTTATTTTAGATATTGACTATTTTTTCGGGCCACTTCGTAAAAGCAGGTAGATTTTTTTTTCAGAATCGTGCCAAGATCTAATGAGCACCAGGGTAACCCACAAGTGACTTTCCTGTAAAATTTTATGAAATTGAGTTCATTAATTTTTGAGTTAGAGTGGGTACATATATTGCACAGACACACACACAGAGACGTCAAACATTAAAAATAGTGTTTTCATGTTTTATGGTGCTCGAAACGCATAGATCTGCCGAAAACTCGATTTTCGACACTATTCTAATACTTTCCCTATGCTTTACCATGTATTGTAGATAAAGTAAAAATATTAAAACTTGGTATAAATACACCTCATGTACTAAAATTCAGGGATCAACAGCTGCCATTACTTATCAATAACTCAGTTTATGTATGAAATAATACAAAATCTTGTTACAACTGTAGCATACAATAAACATTATTAATAATTAATCGGTGTATTAATCGGTGTCGAAGGCAAAAAATAACCTTAAACTTTGTTACATTGAGTTTAATTGCCCCAAATAACATTAAATTTGCATTTTTAATTCAATTTTTGTTTTTATTTGGTAACTAGACATTTTCCGATAGCGGCGTAACAAAAATGCAAGAAATCTCAAATGCCTTGAGAACGGTTAGACCTAAAGTATAATGGAGTGTGTTATATTCTTTTCCTCGTCAAAAATTGCGTAAGAATTTTAATTGATACATTTCAGCATACGTATGTTTTTTTTTTTTTTTTTAAGATTTTTGCGGGCCATTTCGTAAACAAAGGCAGGTTGTTACTTTCCGAATCGTACCAAAATCGAATCAGCACCACAGTGTCCCACAAGTAACTATCTACCAAATATTGTGAAATTTGGTCAATTAGTATTTTAGCTAGGGTGGATATGATATAATTTTTGTGGGCCATTTCGTAAAAAAAGACGGGTTCTTCGTTTCCGAATTGTACCAAATTCTAATCAGCACCAGAGTATCCAACAATTAACTTATCAACCAAATTTTGTGAAATTATGTAAATTAGTATTTTAGCTAGAGCGGATAAATTATATTTTTACTGGCCATTTCGCAAAAAAGGCGAGTTCTGTTTTTACGAATCGTACCAAAAACTAATCAGCACCAGGGTCACATCCAAGTGACTTACCTACCAAATTTTATGAAATTCGGTCCATTAGTTTTTGATACATACATTGCTTAGTGGATTGATTGGTGCATTGATTAGTGGATACACACATTGCACAGACAGACACACACACACACAGACGTCACGCTAAAAATAGTTTTTTCGTATTCTAGAGGTCTCGAAACGTGTAGATCCGTCGAAAACTCGAGTTGCGATTTTCGACATGATTCCAATACTTTCCCTATACATTACCATGTATTGCAGGGAAAGTAGAAAAACCTACCTCTTTTTGCGAAATGACCCGTAAGAATCTAAAATAAAATACTACGTATGCTCAAATGCACCAATTAAATGCTTGTTTTATATGTAATTTTTGACGATGAGAAGAATAAAACCAACCCTATTACTTTAGGACTAGCCGTTCTCAGGATATTTTGTTTTTTCGCAGTTTTGTTACTCCTGTTTTGAGAATAAATCCCGTTACTAAATGAAAACGAATGCTCAACTAAAAGTGTATACTCAATGGCATTTCAGTTAATTATGCGTGTTATTTAGTGCGAAATTAATGTTCTGTTCACACCAGATTTTTTTAGTTTTTATTACAGCAGTTTTTGGACGATTTTTAAAAAGGAAGTTATAAAATTTTAATTGGTACAGTGTTGATAGAAACTTGAATTACTCGTAAAATGTTTAGGTTCATATGTTTAACTAGCACGCGAAATGCTATAACTGTATTTCAGACAAAATAATTTCATTTGCGATGGCTGTAGAAGTGGGAAAGTTAGTATTGTTTGAGGGATCGCATCAGAAGATTAAAAGCCCCTCAGAAATGTCTTCCACAACTCAAGAAGCATATAAATTTCAAATCTTCTGCTATGAGAGCTACAGAGTTGAAAACTAGGGTTTAGTTTCTGTGAAAGTTTCATATAGTTTCTGTGAAAGAAAATGGGAACCATATCCCAAGGAAAGGAATATATACGGAGTGAAAGACAAGATAAAAGTTCTGGAATAGGGCTTTAACCATTCTCCTGAACCAAAATTCGAAACGTGTAAATCCACCGAAAACCATTTCAAAATTTTCCTGTTAACTTCGATGATTGCACTATAAAAAAAATCTGATGTGAGCAACACGTGACTTTCCTTATATAATGTAATGAATTTACTCTTTTTACAGTAAGAAAATAGGTTTTTCTTCTAGTAGATACTAATATTCTTTCAAAAGGAATTGAATTTTCGGAAATGTCTATTTGCGTAACTTTATTAGCGATTTTGATTTTTTGACGATTTATTCAAAATTTCATTCGAAAATTTAGGGGGGGGGGGGGGATTCTGAACATTCGATTGCGTATAAAAACAATTGGCTTCCAGTGTTTACGGATTGTGATTTTTGTACCAAATTTCGTTCGAATCGGTCAATTCGTTCGTCAGTTATCGTCTCCACAGACTCACTGACACACACACACACACAAACACACACACACAGACATCACTTCAAAAATGTTTGATTCGTGATCAGGGATGCTTGAAACGTGCTCTCCCGTCGAAAACTCGAATTCGAATTTTCGACCCCGCCACAATACTTTCCTTATACATTATGTATATAAGGAAAGTAATAAAGTGTAATAATAGTAGTAAAGTTGCATTGTAATCGTGCAAATTACATTTTCATGGTTAATTTGTTGAGGTCATTTACCCTTCATAACCTCCCTCCCCCCCTGCAGACGAGGATGGACGCAGGTTGGGAATGTATTAAATTCCCATGTGTGTTTCGATTGTTCTCGTCTGGGTGGTGACGACGGCAAACGGGCGTGTCTGTCTTCGGGGATTGAGTTCGGAAAATGTTCTATGGAACGTTTTCCCAAGAGTGATCGTATTTGAGCTTTTCGCAATGAATCAGCATGCATTGTTTAAGGGATTCTTATGAATTGAAATCATCGCGATAATATTGTGAGTAAAGTTTCATATTTGATGTCATGATGCAATAAAAACAATCTGATGGTTGCCAGCGATTGACTTCCCTTACACGCCGTAATGAAATTCAAAACTACTTAGGCATCTTGAAATTAAAAATTAAAACACTTCGTTAGAACATAATACATAATTTATCCCCTTGAAAACACCCATTCGTAAAAACAACATAAAACAAAATGTATCCTTTGAAAACACATTCGGTAAAGCAAAATTTATCCTTTGAAAACACATTCGTTAAAGCAAAATCTGTCCTTTGAAAACACATTCGTTAAAACAAAATTTATCCTTTGAAAACACATTCGTTAGTGAAACAACATAAAATGAAATATAGCTTTTAGAAATGCTTTTCCGCCAGTTAAACAGTATAAAACAATTTGTTTTCTTTCGAAAACACCAATCAGTTAGAAGAATTAACAATAATCAAAATTTATCCATTGAAAACAGATCTGTTAGTAAAACAGCATAAAGCAAAATTTATCGTCTGGAAATAAATACCTATCCGTTAGTAAAACAACAAAACAAAACACAATTTATCCATTGAAAACACCTATCTGTTAAATAAAACAACATAAAACGAAATTTATCTTCCTAAACCGGCTAATGACATAACAGTCACTACGGCAAAAACAGGAAGGACAATGTCTGTTGAAATGATAGGCATTTTTTTGCTCTTGTTAAAGATCTCGCGGCTAGTGCACATTTATTGGCCATTCGGTGCAGAAGAGCAAGCATTAACAAGAGCGAAACCAGTTCACCCATGCTGGTTGCTATAAACGCGCTTCCATACTGTTTAATAATGTTCTACTTGGCGAGAATCTGACGTAATCTTCACCCCTGCAGTGAAACTCATAGCTCATTTGGGATAAAAAATGTGGAAAACATTAAGGGGGGGGGGGGAGGAAAGAATGAAAAACACATCGATCAGTGTTTTCATTCATAGCTATCACACCGTGACTCTTCCAAGCGATTGATGTGACAGCTACAATTGTGAAAATTGGGTGATTTCGAGGGAGAAGTGCTTTCGTCTGGAACGAAATAATCGGACAATTTGGGTTGATATCTGGTTCTCATCCTCACTTCATCCTCGACATTTTTGTCAAAGCACGTTGGATGGCCATGGTATTATGTGGAACTGACTGTTTCGGAAATACGTCCTGTCTGCTGTATAAAAATGGGGAAAATAAAGTGGAGTTGAGAATGCAATGCAGATATTTAGAGATATGCATGAACGGAAACAGACGATAGAAGAACGCAAGGAGCGGTGCGGTCATTTTCATCGCCTGCACAATGGATTTTTTTTTTTATTCACAGCCTGAGCGTTTTCAGAAAAAGTTCGCTTTTGAAAATGCTGAAATATTTTCAGTAGGCCGCCGACCCAAAGATGGCTATGCAGCTGTGTTGCTTGCTGTACGAGTAGGTTGACAATACATAGATAACAAATGAACCGCTGAGCCCCGTACTTGGTTATCACACCTACAATAACCTGCTATCCCTTTAAACCCATCGAGTAAACCCTTCCAGGGCAGGTCTCTAAAAGTTAAAAGGAATTTAAATAATACACTCAAACCTGTTTTTGTGCTGTTTTTTTTTGTGCGATTTTTTTTGTGGCGGTATATGAAAATTTCAATCAAATTGGAACATGACAGCAGATAAAATCTATGCAGGACTCCAACTTTGCCATACATTAGAATATCATTTTCTTGCAATCGATGCCAATTCTGAAAGAACTTCAAAATTCCAAAAGGAGCTTCAATCTTGTATATATGGCTACCGAGACATATACAAGCGTCTAGTGAAACAATAGTCGTCGCAAAAACTGATCACCTACATGGTAACTGAAAAAAAGTCAACTCTAAACGAGTGCGAGGTAGTATCTTCAAGTGACGAATGCGATTTTGTGAACCAGTTTACCACAAGAAAGTTCGCGTATTGTCAGACTACGAAGGATAATAGTTATACGTTTTGAAAAGTTATGTATGTGTAAAATAAGTACATATGTAAATAAAATATTTAAAAATGTTCGCATGTGTATTTTCTAAATCAGATTCCAAAAGGTTTGGCGAGATTCCAAATAGCTGCCAATCCTCGTGTCTTGATTTCGTTTAAAAAAGCAATTCCTAGTTATTTCGTAAGGTTTTGAGTTATTTTTTACGTGAGACTTTTTTTTTTAGGTCCGTACTCACCGCATAAAAAAAATACTTTTTAATTGTGTTGCGAAAACTATTTTTTATAGCTATTCGTCAAGTTTGGTGCGATTTTTCTTTTATGCGGTCTCTATCCACCGCACAAAAATAGGTTTGAGTGTATATACAAGAAAATAGAAAGTCTGGTGCTCGACTATTGAACTATAGCTCTCTAATCAAAGAAGTAGTAGATAAACAATGGCTCTAACAAACACTTTCTTGCTCTAACATTACGTGGCGTCAAACATGCACTTCCGGTCACACCTTAGATGGGTTCCTTCCTGCGAGTATCTTTTCAAACAGGGATTTTGAGGCTGAAATATATATCTACTAATTTGCTTTGCATATAGTGTCATAAGACTAATTAAAAACTAAATTTTTAATTAGTCTTATTGTCATAAGTCTAATTAAAAATTTAAGGAGAATAAACAATTCTTAGTTATATCAGTTGATTTTAATATTTTATGCTGTAGAAATGTCTTGAAAATTTTTCATATTGTTTTTTAATGTTTAGGTCAAGAAATTATTTTATTTTCTATCATAATCGAAAATTTAGATAACCTAAACTTTATTTAAATCTGTGAATTAAAAGAAAAAAAAAAGTTGATCCAAGCAGGATTGTAGTTATTTAAAACTGCCCCCCCCCCCTCCTTGTGACTATTACCACCATTCTGAATATTATAATTTGACTCCACCAAAAGTTGAAACATTTAGACAAAACAGTGCTTTTAAATGAGTGTGGGGAGAAATAAATATCAAATTAACTTCAACTTGTGCCCACAGTGGTTAAAATAATAAAATGCATATGCAGGCTGCAAGAACTATAAATGAAAACAATTAAGTTTTTGACGTTTCCAGCAGAAAGCTAAATAACTTTTAGCTTGCTTTCGGATTATCCAAACTGATATCATGCTGTTGTAGCCATCAGATGATGTTGACGTCGTTAACAAGTAGGCGTGCGTCAGACGTTAGTTTTCAAAGCGGTTATGTCAACCGTTTCATGATATCGGTGCGTGCGCTATTTTCTTCTTCTTTTTTTGCGGAAGATAAACAACATATTTTATTGCTGTATTTGTCTTGAGTAGCAAAAACTTATCCGTTCGTTGTCAGTGTTTTGGACGAGGAGTTAAAAGTAAGGAGTTAAAACTTCATATTAAGAAAACGCCAGTATTGTTTGAGACAAACATTCAGCTGGCGCTGGGGTAAGATAGGTAATCCTGCATTGTATGTATTTCTATGGCGAAAAGCCTAAAATATTTATTTAAACTGTCAAATATTGTGCAAAAAAATTATTAGTGCAATGTAAATTAGAGCTGAAACAATAAAGAATATTCCTACGTTTTCAAAATTATTATACCTTTCAATTTATTAACACTTTACAACAAAGTTGAAAAGTGTTTATGACTTTGTTAACACTTTACAACAAAGTTGAAAAGTGTTTATGACTTTGTTCATTCTGTCTGTCTGTCCGTCCGTTAGCACGATAACTGCCGTAAAAATGACTTTAACAAAATAGAATTTTAGTATGTTGTTCAGACGGTCTGTGGGACCTATGGGAATATAAATGAATAATATCACCCAATTAGTTTTGGATTGAACCTGGGTTGAAAAAATGAAATACATTGAACCCTATGGGACATACTTTTTCAAACATTTTTTAAGCGGATTTTAAAATTCCCATATTGCTTCGACAGTTTTATGAAATATTCAAATTATCCCATAAAATATATAAAAAAATTTCGGCAAAATATATTCCGTAGTTTTTAAATAAAAATTAAATAATAATTACACCTTTTATATGAAACGATCACGCGACCATTATATGAGAGATCACGTGACCCACTTCAAAATAAAATAGGGCATCCATCTTGTGTCAAAATCGTGATTTTTAACACTTTACAACAAAGTTGAAAAGTGTTTATGACTTTGTTAACACTTTACAACAAAGTTGAAAAGTGTTTATGACTTTGTTAACACTTTACAACAAAGTTGAAAAGTGTTTATGACTTTGTTCATTCTGTCTGTCTTTCTGTCTGTCTGTCCGTCCGTCCGTTAGCACGATAACTGCCGTAAAAATGACTTAATCAAAATGAAATTTTAGTACGTTGTTCAGACGGTCTGTAGAACCTATGGGAATATAAATGAATAATATCACCCAATTAGTTTTGGATTGAACCCGGGTTGAAAAAATGAAATACATTGAGCCCTATGGGACCTAACTTTCAAAGATTTTTTAAGCGGATTTAAAATTCACAAATTGTTTCGAAAATTTTAGGTAATATTCAAATTGTTCCATAAAATATATAAAAAAAAAAATTCAACGAAATATATTCAGTAGTTTTTTAAATAAAAATTAAAATAATAATTACACCTCTTATATGAAACGATCATGTGACCATGATATGAAACTATCACATAACCCACTTCAAAATGATATATGGCATCCATCTTGTTTCGAAATCGTGATTTTTTAAGTTCTTTTTAATTCATATTGAGTGTTGTATTCGTCCTAAAACTACTTTATTTTTGCTTAAATTCTGTGCATCTACATACTGAAACACCGCAAATACAATAAATTTGAGTTTAAATGCTCATCCAAATTTGATTATTTCTACAACGAAGCCTATTTTTCACCTATGTAAAATGTAAACTGCAAAATATGTAGAATGAGTTGTATTAGAATTGCTGTATTTCTTTAACACAAAATAATTTAGCCCATGGAGTCTGCCTGGCTGATATGAATGAAATATTCATTGATTTTACAAAGAGAAGGACGATTTTTTCGATGAAGTTTTAAGCATAGAGTTTAATTACTTGTAGCTCCATGGTCTTAATTTTTAGATAAAGCAAATTATTATAGTATTGTGATGAATGGGAGAAAGTTATGAATGAAATGCTGTTTTTATAGAGAGATCCAGGCGTGTTATTTTTTCTATGACATCATTTGAATGAATTTCAGTTGTTTTCGATGAAGTTTTCAAATATAATAAATTATTGTAGTATTATGATAGTTTTAAAAATATTACCGTGGAATGTATCGCATTTTAGAGATATTTAAACCAGGCAATTTATATTTCAATGCCGTCATTTGAATGAAGTGCATTTTTTTCAATGAAGGTTTAAGTTTTCAAATATAATAAATGAATGTAGTATTGTGATAAGTTTTAAAATATTACCGAGGAATGTATTGCATTTTAGACTTTTTAAAATAAAATTGCATTGAAATTGGAAAGTGTTTAATAATCAATGCTTTAAGCATGATTGATCTTTCTTATTAAAGTTCTTTTTAATTGAATGTTGTATCCCTCCTAAAACCGCTTTATTTTGCCTAAATTCTGTGCATCTGCATACTGAAACAACGCAATTACAATATATTTGAGTTTAAATGATCATCCAAATTTGATTATTTCTACAACGAAGCCTATTTTTCACTTATGGAAAATGTAAACGTCAAAAGATGTAGAATGAATTGTATAAGAATTGCTGCATTTCTTTAACGCAAAATTATTTAGCTCATGGAGTCTGCAATATAGCTGATATGAATGAAACATTCATTGATTTTACAGAGAGATGGACGATTTTCTCGATGAAGTTTTAAGCATAGAGTTTAATTACTTGTAGGTCCATGGTCTTAAGTTTTTAAATAAAATAAATTATTATAGTATTGTGATGAATGAAATGAATTGAAAAATGTTTATGAATGAAATGCTGCTTTTATAGAGAGAGCCAGGCGTGTTATGTTTCGATAACGTCATTTGAATAAATTTCAGTTGTTTTCGATGACGTTTTCAAATATAATAAATTATTGTAGTATCATGATAATTTCAAAAATATTACCGAGGAATGTATCGCATTTTAGAGATGTTTAAACCAAGCAATTTATATTTCAATGCCGTCATTTGAATGAAGTTCATATTTTTTTAATGAAGTTTTAAGTTTTGAAATATAATAAATTAATGTAGTGTTGTGATAATTTTAAAAATATTACCGAGGAATGTATCGCATTTTAGAGATGTTTAAATAAAATTGCATTGAAGTTGGAAAATGTTTCATAATCAATGCTTTATGCATGATTGATCTTTCTTGTTTTTATCGCCCTATATTATGTACTTTATGCTACATCTATGAAAAAATATTTGTTAATTATAGTTATACTCATTTGGGAACCCTTAATGTAAAAATAATCCAAAATACATATACAAAATACTATACGCCTTTCTGTTGTGTCAACTAACAATAGCGGCTGCTTTACTGACACTAGCGACACCTAGATATAAATCTCAAAGCATTATGGTATTTTCAAGTGCTTCACCCAAATAGGAGTTTTATCTCCTTTTTAACTCCATGGTTTTGGAATTTATGTTTATTTGAGCGGCCTATTTGACAAAGTGGGAGATTATTAATGTACTCGCTAAAAATATTACTTTTTTATATTATTGTATATTGTAGCAAGATCGTTTTATGAAAATTTTCGAATAGAAATTCTTTTTAATGGGAAAGCACTTCTTTCGAATACTTTAAGAAACGTGCGTGTGTGTGTGAATATAACACAAACGAATGTACTTATGGATTTTTATGTGTAGATGGGTCATTCCCAAATGGTATTTACGTACTGGCTTTCTTCATTATTCTTTTACCACAGTTTGCATCATTTTATTCATTTGTATCATTTTTGTATTTATTAACGTTTTGCATGTCTTTGTATTTTTCCCAGTCGTCCCTTGTAACTGCTCTACACCCCTTTGGGTGAGGTGGACGACCTGGGTAAAAAACAAATAAATACTGGGTTCCTGGGAATGTCCTTCAACACCCCTCAATAACTTTGTATGCAAAGGTCCATGTGTGTATACGTTAGGTCTATCATAGAAAAGTGACCATGCCCGATCGAATGAAAAGGATTTCAGCGACCGCTAGCGGAGAATTTTAAAAGTTGGGATCACGAACTCAGCAGCAAAGCGAGATAGAAGAAAAAAAAGCCAATTATGAAGTTGTACATAATTTTAAAAGTTAAGATAACGAGCTCTGTAATAAAGTGAGATAGAAGGGGGGGGGGGGAATAAATTATGAAGTTGGTTGTAGAGCATTGTCTAGTGTAGAAGTCCTAGACCGCCCGACTCACCCGAGGGTATGAGCAGCAAAGTGAGCGACCGGAAGCATTGTCTAGTGTTGTTGTTGAGACCCAGACCGTCCGATCTACCAGAAAGGTGTAAGGTAACTGTGCATTGTCTAGTGTTGTTGATTGTTGATGTTGTTGAAACCCAGACCGTCCGACCTACCAGAAAGGTGTAAGGTAACTGTTTGGACGGTCGGGAAGTGCCACCCAATTTAGACCGGAACCCAGTGGGGGAGGTATCCACAGGGACCGTACCCTCTTTCCCCTACCACCAACCTCTCGGAAGGACTTTCGGACCCACATGTTTAACGTGATCGTACTCCGCATGAACACGGCGGCAGTTTTGGCAGTGGCTGGAATGGAACCCGGGCCTACCGAGTGCAACTCCAGCGCGCTAACCAATGGGCTACCGCGCCCGCATTGTCTAGTGTGTAGGAATCGAGCATTGTCTAGTGTCGAAGACCCAGACCGTCCGACTCGTCCTGGGACATGAGCAACTGTTTGGACTGCCGGGAGAAGCGTTGTCTAGTGTTGAAAACCCAGACCACACGACAGACCCGAAGGTTTACTGTTGCTAAGTGTGTGGCCGGGCGTTGTCTAGTGTGAAGGAATCGACAGCTGTATCGAACGAAGCACGTATATGGAAGATAATAAATAGCACTCGTACATACTCGATTATTATGTGCAACCACGCCACCATGGAGGTAAAAGTAAGGAGTTAGAACTTTATATTAAGAAAACGCCAATGTCGTTTGAGACAATCATTCAGGTGGCGCTCAGATAAGTAGTCCTACATTGTATGCATTTCTGTGACGAAAGGCCTAAAAGATTTATTTAAACTGTCCATTTTGTAAATATAAATTATTAGCGCAATGCAAAGTAGAACTGAAACAATAAAGAATATTCGTAATTATTCAAAATTATTTTTACCTTTCAATTTATTTTTATGTCTATACAATCTGTTCTTTATTCTACAACTATGAAAAAATAGGTATCCTGGTTAATTATACCCACAATTAGGGAATCCTTAATTTAAAAATAATCAAAGATAAATATATTAAATACTGCGCCTTTCTGTTGTGTCAACTAACAGTAGCAGCGACTTTACTAACACCAGCGACACCTAGATATAATTCTTAAAAGTTTTATGACATTTTCAAACATTACATCCATTGGGAATTTTATCTCCTTCTTTCTAACTCCAAGTACACCGCAGTACTGTTAAACGTTGCCGAACGATTCACGATCACATGCAAATAATGCACAGTATCCATCTATGAGATAAAAATCAACACTTGCAGAATAGGAAAGATGAATTAAGACGACTCCTGATGGCGTGGTTCGATCAGCGAAGCGAAGTATGGTATTTTCTTGCATTTCATGCTCTCTTCTGATGTCCATTCCTACTAGTTACCAAGGTTAATAAAATATTAACAGGTTGTCTCGTTCCGTATTCCCCCCATGGTCAAGTTTTGAGTCCAGTTGTGACGTCACCGCTAGACCTAGAGCTCCTCTACTACAGGCTGACTTATCAAGCATATTGAAGCCCATAGGGTTCCATACTACAGTTACAGAAATTGTAAAATGAGTGTTTAAAATAAATACTTTACATAAAAAAAGAAGTTTCAATTAGAATATTATAGAATTTAGCTCGCACAAGTATGCTCCAGTACCGGGTATCCAATTATATATTAGCCATTGTTTTCTTCTTTCTTCGTTTCTAGGAAAGCGAAGTAGCCTAAAATCATTTCTAAAATGATTAGAGCAGTTCGACGCAGAACAACTACCCATAATTATTTTAATTATACTTCCTAAAGTAAAAATAAGAATAGAGTTAATGCTAATGGATTGCGCTTCCAGCTATGGTGGGCTTCAATATGCCTGATGAGTCAGCTCGTATATAGAGGAGCCTTAGCTAGACCCAAGTAAGTTTTCTGGAAATCTATAGGTTGCTGCTCGCTTTCTCCTTTCTCGCCAAGGACGCCAAGGTAGACTTCCAAATTCGCCAACTAATGTAAATTATGCTTCACACGTAAATGGGGATTTGGCGCCTTATCGCTCAATTCGATGTTATCCGGAAAATTTTGCATTTATTTGTGTACATTTGCTTTGATTTTGAATAGTGTTCATAAAGTGTTATCGTTAGTGAGATAGTGGAATATTATGCCTGGGACACGTTGCACAGTTGATCTATGTAACAACAGTCTTGTTATGTCAAAGAAAAACCCGGATACCAAGCATATACTTTACCATACATTTCCAAAGGATGTGGAATTAAGAAAGAAATGGGTTCATTTGTGTAGAAGAGATGGAAAGTGGAATCCGGACACGTGTTGCGTCTGCTCTGAGCATTTTATGCCGGTAGATTATGAAAGGGATTTAAAATCTGAACTCTTGAATATACCAGCAAAACGGAAGCTTAAATATACAGCCATTCCTTCAAAATTTTTAAAAAATTCATTTGATGAAATGAAAGTAGCCGAAAATAGAGCTGACCGTGAATTTCGGCTTAAACAAAGAGATGATCGTAATTTAGTTAATGCACTGATTTCAACTAATGAAAATAAAGAAAATATTGAAATTTCAGCCACTGATTATGCTGATATAGTGCAAAAGTACAATTTCCTAAAAAAAAAAACAAATTATTTCCATTCGGATGAATTATATGAAACAAATTAAGCATTTAAAACTTAAGATTAAGAGGCTGAATAGAATTAAACGCAGCAAATTGAAAAAAATAAATGCCACGGAAAATGAAATAGAAAATATTCGTAAAGAATTGGAGAAAATATTTACTAAAAATCAAGTAGATATAATTTTAAATTGCAAGAAAAAAAGGTATTGGTCAAACGAGGATATTGCGATTGCCATAAGTTTGAGATATCTAAGTAAAAGAGCCTACATTTATTTAAGAAAAGAACTGAAATTTCCTCTTCCAGGAATATCAACTCTTCATAAATGGGCATCCTCTATAACTATTCGACAAGGAATTATTGACGATGTCATGAAACTAATGAAAGTTGCTGCATCGAATATGAATGCTAATGAAAAAGTTGCTGTACTTTTGTTTGATGAAATGAAAATAAAAAAAGGCTATGAGTATGATGAGAAATTAGATAAAATTATGGGTCCCTTTTCTCAAATGCAGTTTGTTATGGCAAGGGGATTATTTCCAAGTTGGAAACAACCCATTTTTGTTGACTGACTGTCAAATGACAGAAAAAATTCTTTACAGCATTATAAAGAGGCTTCAAAGTATTGACATAAATGTTGTGGCCTGTGTATCTGATATGGGTGGGGGAAATATTGGCCTTTGGAAGCAACAGGGAATTTCAATAGAGAAACCGTGGTTTGAAAATCCGGCTATTCAAGAGCAGAAAATATTTTGCTTTGCAGACGCTCCTCATCTTTTAAAGCTTCTAAGAAATTGGCTTCTCGATACTGGATTTGAGTTATCGAACAAAACACGAATTGATAAAAATCCATTATTATGTCTTTTTCAAATGGATAAGGACGAAGTTAAAGTGTGTCACAAACTTACAGACAAACATTTGTATTGTGAAGGTCCTCAACGACAAAATGTGAGATTAGCAGCCGAACTCCTTTCTTTAACGACCGCGAAAGCTCTGGAACATTTCTTACCCGGTGATTTACCTGAAGCTGCTCTTAATTTAGCAAATTTTATTACAATAATAAATAATTGGTTTGATGTAATGAATAGTTACATTCCTGAAATTTTTGGATTTCCGGCAAAGTGTGGATTTGGTATCTTTGCAAAAGAGCAACTTAATGTGCTGGATAATGCATATAGCATGGTAGCAGGCATGAGATGCTGTGGAAAAAAAAGCATTCAATTATTCCAAAGGGGCATATTGATATCTATAAATTCACTAAAAGGCTTATTTCAGGATTTAATTCCTCATACTGGGATTTCTTATATTCTAACCCATCGTTTAAATCAAGATTCTCTGGAAAACTTTTTTTCACAAGTACGAACAAAGGGTGGACTTAATGATCATCCCACCCCTCTTAATGCACTTTACCGTATTCGCATGATTTTAATGGGGAAAAATCCCGGAATAATTCAAAAAGGAATGAATACTGAAAATCCTAGTTGCTCAAGTGAAACATTTATTGTATTCAAAGTGTTAAATAAAAGCGGTTTAGCAAATAATTACAACGAAGTTGTAATCAAAGAGTTCAGTGAGGAAGACGAAACTTTCTATACGACATTAAATACTGACGGATCTCAAACAGCTGAAGAAAGCCTTACACCAATTGAAGAAGCTGCGCTAGACTATTTACAAGGTTGGGTGGCGAAAAAGTACAGGATTAAATATCCACAACTAGGACAGTTTACGCACAAAAATACTGATTTTATTTCCACTACTCCGTCATGGCTGCAACATTTGTCTTTTGGCGGACTTACAGAACCATCAAATGAATGGAGATCGGCATGCAAAATTATCGAACGAGAGTTTGTTCGTTTTCATCCTGCCTCAAATCTCATAAAAGAACCAGGTGTTGTCGCAACTTTATCAGAAAATGTTAGCAAACAACTTCTTTTAATTCCCCTCGAAGCTATAAGAACTTACGTTAAGATGCGAACAATTATTCGTCTGAAGTACTTAAATAATAAATTAACCGAGTTTACAAAACTGGCAAAAGATACGAATGGTAGGAAAAGGAGGAAAATTATGAAAATTACAACATAAAGAACCTCCTAAATATAAAGGTAATATTGTTATTTATGTATCAAAAATCATGAATTTATTTGGACATCAAATTCACTAATCTTTGTATATATAATGTTTGATTATACAATATCATCTTTGAACATGTCATTGCAATTATTTTTTGTATTAACTTCATGTGATATTAAAATTTTCTTATATTTTTTTTAAAACATATAAAATTTTGAGCTAGACAAAAGCCATGCATTGAATTGCCTGATAATATTATATATTCTATTTTAATCTGCATTCTTCATGTTTGTAAAATTCAGAATACATTCAATATTTAAATGACTATTGATTTTCATCATTTAGATTAGAAATATATATTTATATCCTTCCCAAACCGATTCCGATAACGCACTTAACAGTTAGTGACTCTTTTCTAATCATTCAATATCCTTTTATATATAACATTTGATCATTCAATAATCTTTGAACATAGCATCCATAGATCTTTGTATAAACTTCTCTTGATGCTAAAATTCTCATGACTTTCCCTCTCATCCAAAATTTGCAATTTTTTTTTCATATGTACGGAATTTATTAAATATCCGTAAACTTCCCATTACACAGTTTAATTTTCTTCTATATTGCATGTACACACTTAATATTAAATAAATGTTTAAATAGTTTCTTATCAACGTCTCTCAATAGCTTTACTCGCCTGTAACAGAGGACGGGTCTAGCAGTGACGTCACTCGTCTTTCCTTCCTGAAACACGTTTTCTCCCGAACGAGACAACCTTATATATAAGATATTCTACGGACCTTGACTAGTTACAAGCAGTGCCCTACAACTTTGTGATAGGCTTTTTCCCGCCTATCTCGCTTTCATGCGGACGGAGTTCGTCATGCTAACTTTTTAAATTCTCCGCCAAGCCGCAATTCCTTTTATTGCCACAAAGCTGAAACTTTTGTTGTATTGAGCAGTTGATAATTTTATCTGATTAATTTATAGTATTTAAAGAATATTATACAGTCTATTTATAATATGTAAACTATATAAATTTCATATTTTTATGCCAGACGTGTAGATTTTTTCTTTTATATAATGATAAACAAATTATCCATCTTACTTTAATTTCATGTGATTTAGCAAGTTTTTTTCGGCATTTCATTTCCATCTATAAAACAAAACTATTTGAATATATCGCAAACAAAACCATCAATGATTCAAATTTATGATATAAATGAACCACAATTATTATTATTATTATTTTTTTATTATAGAAATTTCATATAAAATAACATTCTTGATAAATACCCCAAATAACTCTTGTATTTTAGTCCAGTCCGCTGTCCGATACCAGGATATGAAATTTCATTAAGAAAATGTTAAGAATTTTTCCGAAGGCCTTCTATTACGTACGAAGATGAACTATTTATTTATTATATTATCGAATTGCCGTTCGGTTTAATGTCACGGTCAAGTGTTTTCATTAATGTCATGTTATTATTCCTTTGGGGAATGAAGATTAATTGGATTGCTGTGGAGATGTCGCAGGTGAATGCATATTTATTGGAGTCAGAAATAGATGCATTGTCATGCTGGTTATTTATATACACTGTCAACATTATGGAAAGGATATTAATGCAGATTTCTGCCTCTTTTGTTTTTGTTTTCGAATTGAAGAACAGCATTAAAGGAAAGCTCTAATACTTGAGCCAAAGCTAACTTGACTAGGATAAATATACAGTGGAATCTGTTTATAACGGGGTCGTTCCATGTCAGATCATTCATTTATTTAATTTTTTTTTTTTTTCAAAAATAAAATCCACCTATTCAGATTTTAACCAAACTTGGCATAAAAGTTTATCAACCAGAACTGTAAAAATCCTGAAACATACATGTTCCATTTGAACTTCCTACATACATGTTCCATTTGAACTTCCTACATACATGAAAGAACTTCCTACATACATGAAAGAACTTCCTACATACATGTTCCATTTGAACTTCCTACATACATGAAAGAACTTCCTACACACATGTTCAATTTGCCAACGGCCGTACCGTGCTGAAAACACCGGTTCTCGTTAGATCACCGAAGTGAAGCAGCATCGGGCGCGGTTAGTACTTGGTGGGTGACCACCTCGGAACGCCGCGTGCTGTTGGCCATCTCGGGTGCGGTATCCCCGTGGTTTGCGCGCTAGATTTGCACGCTGCCACAAATGCCGCCGTGTTCATGCGGAGTACGATCACGTTAAACATGTGGGTCCGTAAGTCCTTCCGAGAGGTTGGTGGTAGGGGAAGGAGGGTACGGTCCCTGTGGATGCCTCCCCCACTGGGTTCCGGTCTAAATTGGGAGGCACTTCCCGGCCGTCCATACAGTTACCTTACACCGTTCTGGTAGGTCGGACGGTCTGGGTCTCAACAACAACAACACATGTTCCATTTGAACTTCCTACATACATGAAAGAACTTCCTACATACATGTTCTATTTGAACTTCCTACATACATGTTCTATTTGAACTTCCTACATACATGTTCTATTTGAACTTCCTACATACATGTTCCATTTGAACTTTCTACATACATGTTCCATGAACTTCCTACATACATGTTCCATGAACTTCCTACATACATGTTCCATTTGAACTCCCTACATACATGTTCCATTTGAACTTCCTACATACATGTTCCATTTGAACTTCCTACATACATGTTCCATTTGAACTTCCTACATACATGTTCCATTTGAACTTCCTACATACATGTTTCATTTGAACTTCCTGCATACATGTTCCATTTGAACTTCCTACATACAGGTTCCATTTGAACTTCCTGCATACATGTTCCATCTTTCTTCATACATGAAAGAACTTCCTGCATACATGTTCCATTTCAACTTTCTACATACATATTTTGAGAATACGTGAATTTGAAATTTTATTGAGATGCCATAATAGCACTGTGGTGGAAGACGTTTGGGAAACTTATTTGAATTTACCTTTATTTCTAGCTATATAGTCACGAAACTTTATACAGTTATTAAGTATGTAGAACACAAAAATATTCTTAAATTTTTATTTTTACAACATGTTTTAATAGCGTAAAGTGAAGTGAAGAATTGTGAAATTCTGCAAAAGACGGACAGAAATAAAATAACTTATGAAAAAAAAAGAGAGGCACTACTGATTGGAAGTTAATTGTTTTATGAACTGTGCTTTAATATTTGAGTTAATAAATAAAATAAAAATATGTTGTGTTTATTTCTTTTTATAAGAAAAATAAGGGTTTAAATTTGATTTAATTTAACAATAAAAAACATTCATTAAATATTTTCGTTGATTTTTTAGTGTTACTGATAAGTTTTAGAGATTTAATTTATAATTTTTTTGCTTTTGTTTAATATTTAGAGAATTGAGTTATTCCAAAATTTATGTATAAATTTAAAGCTAGATATTAAAACATAAATTAAATTAAATGTGTTTCTCATGTAATTAAGTATTTAGAAATGAAATGATTCGAATGACATTTGATTTTTTAAACACAGTCGAATGTTCAGAACTCTCCTAAATTTTCGAGTAAAATTCTGAAAAAATCATCAAAAAATCAAAACCTTTGATAAAGTTACGCAAACAGACATTTCTTAGGTAATTTTTCTTTAGAAAACGATTGCCATAAACTTTAGAACTCTAGCATGAACCGTTCTCAAGATATTGCACATTTTTCAAATAAATTTATCAGAAATTCCCATAAATTAAGAAAAATATTAACTGTTGGGAACATGTTCACTTTTCATATGTAATATCATGCGACAAATTTGTTGACATCATTTTCGTGGATCTAGCTCGTTCAGTTCATGAGAAAAGATACTTTGAGTAATACTTTTGTATTTGAACGCCAATAGTTATTTATCTGCTGTAAGAATAACTTATTTCTCCGTCCATAACGCTTGGCGAGATTTTGGCGGAATGTCGCCAACTTGGCGACTTTTTTAAATATTGTCAAATTAACGAAAATCTCGCCATATGGATAAAAATGACGCCAAATCAATGAAAATGACGACTAATTCACGAAAATTCAATATCTTGAAAAGAATACAGGGTGAGCGAGTTATATATAATTGAGTATTGTGAATAGGGACTATATATCAAATTAGAAATGTAAATTTGTGACATATCACAAGAAAGATAAAACTGGATGATAATATATAGACATTTTTGCGAATTCCGCGTAGGCTCACGATGCAATCACGGATTCTTAAGTACTTTTCTATAACTAAGTACTTTTTTCAATAATTAAGTACTTTTAAGTACTTTTTTTATCTAAACAATTTCCATCGTCAATTTGTTTATGATCCCTATTTTCACCGATGAAACAGCTTTTCACATTGTACGGAAAAGTGGTATATGTCAGATTTTTCCCTTTATCATAATTCACTTGATTTTATGATTTTAAAGATACAGATATGCGTTTTTTTTAAATAATATTGTTGCATTAAAAATAAAAATTTTCTAATTGACCAAATTTGTCTAAGGGGGTCGTATAAAAATTTGAAAAGTCTAACTTTTTGAAAATGAATGGGAGGACTATTTATTTCATTAACGTAGTCTTATTTCCTACCTTACTTTCAACATTTTTGCAATTTACATTGCCCACTTATCCCCAACAGATAAAGAATTAAAGTGTGTTTCAATCTTTTTGGGATACCCTGTATAAGTATCTACTATGAGAATAACCTATTTTTTTAATTTACTGTAAATGTAGTAAATTCATTGCATTATATAAAGAAAGTCATCTGCTGCCCACATCAGATTTTTTTACAGTGTGTTATACTGTATAATTTACAGTACTCTAGTAAAATTGCACTGCACGTTTTGCTGAATTTTTGACAATGTTTTCTACTGTAAATATTACAAACAAATGTTAGTGTTACTGCAATTTTTACTGTATTTTTGTGCTTTATATGGTATATTTTACAATATTGCCATAAAATTCTATTACAGTTTTTGCAGCGTTTTATATTTTTTATTTAACTACCCTGTTTTAACTCCCGGATACTACATTTTCTGGTCTGCAATAAGAGTACAATGTTGAATACACTTTGTTTAACGCAATAAATATCAAACCGCTCTTTGCTACAGAGTTAAAATCTGTAGCTTACCGTTATATAATTGCAATTGCAAACTCCTGGCGCTGCATAAAATCGTTACTTAGTTAATTTATTTTGAAGAAAAGTGTTTCTCGGCCGTTTCGTGTTGCTTGCTGGGAGAGAAAATGGACGCTGACTGCCAGTTCGTGTTTCCTAAATTAAGTGCTCAACGCCTTTAATGCTTTCTAAGAAATCTAATTTTCCTCCGCATTTAATTTTTTTCTTTTAAATTTCTGCCAACCGGCGAAGGATGGGATAGTGGGATAATTGAATTTGAACAGGGGGGGGGGGGGAGGTATTATAACCCCCCATTGGTGAAAAAATTACATTAGTTCTTTTTAAGGTACCTATTGGGAAATCTTGATTCAGCATTGTAAATCCCCCCCCCCCATTGTATACTTATGGTATATTACGCTCTCGTTGTTGAGAACAGCATTTATGGACCGGTTTTGCTTTTTTCATGCGGTCGTTTTCATCAACCTAGAATAGCATGAAGACCCCCCCCCCCCCTCCCCTTTTGTTTTGTCGGAGAATTTTACGTAATGTTGAAGTTTAGTTTTGACGTCCCGCTGGAACTTTTTTAGGATTGCAATTTATTTTCACTTGTTGCACGAAGTTGCAATCTGCTCAAGACATAGCACGTTTTGATCTAAAATTAAAACATAAAAAATAAATATATGCACTATTATCAAAAAATTGAACGCTTTGTAAGTGCGCTTTGTTAGAAAATTTTCTTTTTCACAGGCAGCACAATATTTGATTTTAAGATGGATTTTAAATTTTCATAATTATGATCTAGTGCCTGTCATTTTCCCAAATTCCAAGTTACACACATATTCCACGGCAGGCCACTCAGATTCCTGCTGTAAGCCCTAGGGCCAGCCGAGTGGTCTGGACCTTCAACACATATTCCACGAAGTCTATTTTAACTGTACCTATCGATAAAACTACACACCCAGACGCTTCCATAAACTATGCGATTCGTATCAAAAACTCGACAGCATTCAGGTGTTGTCGCAGATTCTCCCCCATCCCTCCCACATTTTTGAGCAGGATATCCGCATTCTTCATTGCCCTCGCTCGGGCGGGGCCGGCAAGAAATCCCGCCGGCCCCGGCTCGGGCCCCGAACAGATAATGTTCAAGCCCCCCGAATTCATTTCTCTCACAACTGAAAATTTTATTTCGAAACATAGAAAATGGTTGTTAACTTCCCAAGTTCGCTTACCATTGGGGGAGCTGATACGAATTGCAGTTGATCAATGCAATTGTTACAACTTGTAAACCAAGAACGTTAATTGATTGCAAACTACAATTTTATGAAAGTAAAATTATGTTTTATAATTTAGACTATTTGGGTCGTTAACTTCCCAAATTTACTTATATCAGTTCTCCCTATCATTGGGGGAGCTGATACGACGTGCAATTGATCAATGCAATTGTTGACCAAGAACGTTAATTGATTGCAAACTACAATTTTATTAAAGTAAAATTATAATTTAGACTATTAGGGTCGCTAACTTCCCAAATTTACTTATCAGTTCTCCCTACCATTGGGGGAGCTGATACGAATTGCAGTTGACCAATGCAATTGTTGCAACTTGTAAACCAAGAACCTTTAATTGATTGCAAACTGCAATTTTATGAAAATAAAATTATATTTTATAATTTAGACTATAAATACTATTTAAATAAACTTTGCATAAAAAAAAATGTGTCACATTCTGAGAATAGTATCAAACGTTCTCTCCCCCCCCCCCCCCCCCTCCTTTCCCTAACTTTATATTGTAGGGAAAGTAAAGCGTTGTTCCGCATTTATCTTTTTTAATGTTGACTTTTCAAGATGAACATTTATATCATGTTATATCATGTTAGAACATTTATATCATGCTAGATTTATCTTAAATTAATACTTTTTATTTCTTCCAGAGATAAACCTGCAAAAGTATCTTACCAAGAAACGTCGAATTTTTTTTTAACCTTTGGTGAGTACATAATATTTCATCCATTACATTACTTTTCTCACGTGTATCATTTTATAACTACTTTTTTGAACACAACATCACGTCTTTCCAATTACACATCATCTTTTAAACCTGTAAACAACTTAGAAATAAAATATCACATAAGCGTACACGTTAGGTCTGTTTATAGTGAAATACTTATGCTTGATCGAATAAAAATATTTGCAGCACCCCCTAGCGGTAATTTAAGAAGTTAAGAGCACGAACTCGCCAACAAAGCGAGATAGAAAAAAATGTCAATTACAAAGTTGTAGGACAATGCCTAATGAGTAGGTATTGGCATTAGTAATATGCGAAACGCGTATATAGAAAACAAATACCTGTCATAAGTTATTGGGTGCTAGATAATCAACCACTTATTTAGAAAATGTACCTGGCGTTGCCCGGGACTAAAATGCAAACTGATAACTGTTATACCCGAACTGGCAACGAATTTCTGAGCGCGGCTAGTTTCCCCGTGCTTGAGAGTGGCTACAGTTTCCTTCCCCTGTGCGTGGGTGTGACCTCAGTTGGCAAAAGGGCCCGCTCCGTAACAGAGTTCATTCGAAAACTCAAGACATGGCTCGGTTAAAAAAATTATAATTAATCAACGGATGGGTTTAAGCAATTTCATGAGTTAAAAATGTTGCAAATTTAAAAGATGCCATCCTATTTTTACTTTCCTTATATACATAATGTATGAGGAAAGTATCGTGACGGGGTCGAAAATTCGAATTCGAGTTTTCGACGGGAGAGCACGTTTCAAGCATCCCTGATCACGAATCAAACATTTTTGAAGTGGTGTGTGTGTGAGAGTCAGTCAGTCAGTGTGTCTGTGGAGACGATAACTGACGAACGAATGGACCGATTCGAACGAAATTTGGTACAAAAATCACAATCCGTAAACACTGGAAGCCTATTGTTTTTATACGCAATCGAATGTTCAGAACCCCCCCTAAATTTTCGAGTGAAATTTTGAAAAAATCGTCAAAAAATCAAAACCGCTAATAAAATTACGCAAATAGACATATCTTATGTAATTTTTCAATACAAAACGATTGACATAAATCTTAGAACGCTAACATGAACCGTTTTCGAGATATTGCACATTTTTCAAAAAATTATCAAAAAGTCATATAAAATAAAATAAAAAAAATATTTCCTATTGAGAAACATGTTCACTTTTCATATGTTATACCATGCGATAAAATGGGTGACATCATTCTCGTGGATCTAGCTCGTTCCGTTCATGAAAAAAGATACTTTGAGTAATACTTTGTATTTGAACGCCAATAGTCATTTATCTGCTGTAAGAATAACTTATTTCTTCGTCCATAACGCTTAACGAGAATTTGGTGGAATATCGCCAACTTGGCGAATTTTTTTAAATGTTGCTAAATTAACGAAAAACTCGCCAAATGGATAAAAATGACCCTAAATCAATGATGACTCATTGATGATGACGACGACATGGAAAATGACGAAAATTCAGTATCTTAGAAAGAATATAAATAATAACTATAAAAATAATCTATTTTTTTTTACTGTAAAAATAGCAAATTCATTGCATTATATAAGGAAAGTCATGTGCTGCCCACATCAGATTTTTTTTATTTGGTTTTATATTATCGTTATGAATATTGTGCTTAAATTTTACTTTTATTGGATGCAAATTCCCAGAGATAGCAATAATTTTCTAAATTTTACTTCTTCCTATTTTTTGTTTTGTTTTGTTTTGTTTTGTTGTTGCGAAATTTGTTGGCATCCTAATTTTTTATTTGATTTTATATTATCATTATGAATATTGTGCTTAAATTAGATGCAAATTCAAAACAGGCGATTTAATGATTGAGGGGTGTTATCTGTATTATTTAAGTAACGGGTGCTTATTTAGGGGTCGGGCAACGCCGATAATTCGTTCTAGAAAAAGTCCAGTTCTATTTTTTCCCACTCGTGTCAAAATTTTATTAGCTACAGAGTAACGTACAAGGGACTTTTAAATTCTCAATTTCATAAAATTTCGTCAAAAATTTTGTACTGAAATTGATATATCATACATTGCACAGACAAACAGACGTCCGTCTAAAATAGATTTTTCCTATTTTAAATCGCACCAAACGTGTAAATCTGTAAATGTATCGAAAATTCTAGTTCCAATTTTCGACCCAATTGCATTATTCTTTTTTATAAATGGTATTACATGGTATTACATATGTGTTAGTGAAAATAAAAATAATAATAATAAAAAATAAATAGCAATAAATTAAAAAAATCTGATGTGGGCAACACATGACTTTCCTTATATAATGTCATGAATTTACTACTTTTACAGCAAAAAAATAGGTTTTTCTTATAGTAGATACTAATATTCTTTCCAAGACATCGAATTTTCGACAGCTAGTCGTCATTTTCATTGATTTAGCGTCATTTTTATCCATTTAGCGAGATTTTCGTTAATTTGGTAACATTTTAAAAAGTCGCCAAGTTGGCGATATTTCTCCAAATTCATCGCCAAAATCTCGCCAAGCGTTATGGACGTAGAAATAAGTTATTTTTACAGCAGATAAATTATTATTGGCGTTCAAATACAGAAGCATTACTTAAAGTATCTTTTTTCATGAATGGAATGAGCTAGATCCACGAGAATGATGTCACTCAATTGATCGCATGGTATTACATATGAAAAGTGAACATGTTTCTCAATAGGAAATGTTTTTTCTTATTTTATATAACTTTTTAATAATTTTTTTGAAAAATGTGCGATACCTCGAGAACGGTTCATGTTAGCGTTCTAAAATTTATGTCAATCGTTTCCTAATGAAAAAATACATAAGAAATGTCTATTTGCGTAACTTTATTAGCGGTTTTGATTTTTTGACGATTTTTTCAAAACTTCACTCGAGAATTTAGGGGGGTTCTCAGCATTCGATTGCGCATAAAAACAATAGACTTCCAGAGTTTACGGATTGTGATTTTTGTACCAAATTTCGTTCGAATCGGTCCATTCGTTCGTCAGTTATCGTCTCCACAGACCCAATGACACGCACACACACACACATACTTCCACACACACACACAAACATCACTTCAAAAATGTTTGATTCGTGATCAGGGATGCTTGAAACGTGCTCTCCCGTCGAAAACTCGAATTCGAATTTTCGACCCCGTCACAATACTCTCCTTATACATTATGTATATAAGGAAAGTAAAAAAAGGAAGATTTTGAAGTCAGAAGATGTGATTAAGATTTGATAAAGAAGAAAGTCATGTGCTGCCAACATTACATCCTCCCCACAGTTGTTATGTTCCTGTGGGAGCAGTATCGCAAGAGGCTGGAACTCAAACCTAGTCACCAAAATGTGTACGTTTATTCCCATTTCGTGACGGAAAGAAAAATCACATTTCATATTCACCGGTGACTCACACTTGCGCTGCTGCACGTCTCGTTGCAAAAGCTGCTATAACTGCGTAGATAAAGAAATCCGAACATGCATGCCTGTCCTCCTAAACAGATTTAAAACAAATGATGGTGGGATCGTGGGAATTCAGAATTAAAACACTGGTTTCCCATTTTGAATATTGGCCTTAGACGGCAGCCGGCTTCTGCACGGTTTCGTGATCGTGCTTAGGTCAGCAATCGCGCTTTTTTGTAGTGTTCGTACGATTGCTGACGGAGATATTGTGTTTAGTATATTAGACTCTTAAGACTCGCGTGTTTTGTTACTTATGTTTATTGAATACACTTGTATTATCAGCCAAACGGGGCCATTTCTTAACTGGCAAAATGTTCAGTGTACCTGGGTTTTTTCCTCATTTGAGATAATCAAAGTTCCTTCCAATAGAGGTAGATTTATTTATATAATCATTGAAAATCTGTCTGTGGGTGTGCTTGTTTGCTTGACTCATCATAATGGGAAAACGGTTGCTCCGAATTTTATGAAATTTTGTGGGTAGTCGTGAAATACCTCCACTTAAAATTGAGTCCATGTTTCGAGTTTCTAGGATCAGGTGTTGTCGAGATATTAATTATAAGCGAACCTACCATAGAGATAGCATTATGCAGACGATATTTTTTATGTAAATTTATTTGAAAAAAAAAATAATGCTGTTAAGCAACGGGATTAAACCCAATGAGTTTATATAGCAGACGATTTTTATTAAATCTTATCCGATTTAAATAATTAAGAAATGTATCTAAATCTAAGTTCTATGGAAATTGCATTTTTGACTGGATTGTAATTTCTTACCTGATCTGTTTTATTTTGTGAAAGATTTTTCAAATTCATATATGCAGTTTAGTCAATTTTCGAAACCATTTTAGCGCTTTCATTTTGGCATACACAGTAATCGAATGTCATACGTTTTGTAAATTTGTTTACAAAACAGGACCAGGATGTTTTATTACAGATCTGCCTGTGAAGATAATTTTGTATCGCGAGAACAGAGATTCTTACACTTATTTTTAGGAGAAATAAATATTTTAATAGTTTGAATAACATTGTCATTCAGAATACTATAGGAATTTGCACATAATTGTAAATTTGTGAAGTTTCTTTACATTATATATACCGTACAATGAACTAACTGCAAGATAAGGCAAATAACGAGATATTGCTAGTCTATTCTATAAGTTTGTTTGTTTCTTCTTCGACTCAGACCATCCGACCTACCCTAAGGTGAAGTTTGTTTGTCTGTCTGTCTTTCCAGTTATACAAATTCATACCGTTCATACCAACGGCAAGCTGGCAAAACCGGCCGAACGCGCGGGATTTTCGAAGCCAACATAAGTGTTTCAAGGTTTGTTCCGGCGCATTAAACGGTCTTTCAAGCATAAAATATTCTTTGTTTAAAATGTCACATAGCGGCTTGATATTTCATACACATGTCGAGTAAAACTCTACTGGTAATTTATAGTCTACAAAAATATGGAATGTTAAATTTTAGGGATTGCCGACACTGACCAAAATGTTCAAACGTAAAACTGGGGTTTGTTGAGCTAGGGTGTTAGAACCTACCCTTTAGGGCTTCGAAATCAGATTCCATCATAAATAAGTTGACTCAAAGTGGTCTAAACTGAACTTTAATTCTTAAAATAAGTACAATGCAATCTGGTCGGACTGAGTTTCTCAGGAAGTGCTTAGATACATAGGCATCTCAGATACAAAAAAAATCTGATGTGGACAGCACATGACTTTCCTTATATAATGCAATGAATTTACTACTTTTACAGCAAAAACAATAGGTTATTCTTATAGTAGATACTTATATTCTTTCCAAGATATTGAATTTTCGTCAATTAGTAGCCACTTTCATTGATTTAGAGTCATTTTTATCCATTTGGCGAGATTTTCGTTATTTGGCAACATTTAAAAACGTCGCCAATTTGGCGAGATTCCGCCAAATTCGCAGCCAAAATCTCGCCAAGTGTTATGGATGGAGAAATAAGTTATTTCTCAGTAGGAAATATTTTTTTTTATTTTATATAATTTTTTGAAAAATGTGTATTAATCTCGAGAACAGTTCATGTTAGCGTTCTGAAATTTATGTCAATCGTTTTCAAATTAAAAATTACATAAGAAATATCTATTCGCGTAACTTTATTAGAGGTTTTGATTTTTTGACGATTTTTTCAACATTTCACTCGAAAATTTAGGTGGTTTCTGAACATTGGTTGCGTTTAAAAACAATAGGCTTCCAGTATTGCCGGATTATGATTTTTGTACCAAATTTCATTCGAATCGCTCTATTCGTTCGTGAGGTATCGTCTTCACAGACTCACTGACACACACAGACATCACCTCAAAAATGTGCGATTCGTGATCAGGGATGCTTGAAATGTGCTCTCCCGTCGAAAACTCGAATTCGAATTTTCGACCCCGTCACAATACTTTCGTTATACATTATGTATATAAGGAAAGTAATATCTGATCTCAGATTTATAAATCCGTAAAAAAATAAATAAAATAACGACTTAAAAGAGAGAGTGAAGTTCAAAAATTGTTGAAATAAGAGATCAGTAAAAAGGAGTGTTTGAGCAATTTGTAAAGGGGGTGCTGAGGCACCCCCTTTACAAATTGCGCAAACACTCCTTTTTACTGAACTCTTATTTCAACAATTTTCATTTCGCTCTCTCATTTAAGTCGTTATTTTATTTATTTGTTTTACGGATTTATAAATCTTGAGATCAGTTATTTTTAAGGTTTCTAGTTAGGCCCAGTTTGCCCACGCGCAAGACTTCAATAAAGAAATCTGTTGTGAACTCTCTCCTGCCGCGGAGGGATACAGAGACCGTTAGTTTCGTATCAGTTTGGCAGAACATTGTTAATATTCCATTGGTTTCTGTTCTAGCTTGTTCATAGTTTTCAAATTTCTTATTATTTAGTATTTTTTACGAATTAAGACCATGGCTATCATGCTGAAATCGATGGACAAAATATAATGAATTAAAATTCCACAAGTAAACTGTTATTTTTAGACCATAATCGTAAGATTATGGACCATATATAATATAATGACCATATATAATGTAATTTTTAGACCATAATCCACAAGTAACTGTTATTTTTAGACCAACTTCGTATGAGCACCCCCAATTGGGATAGCCTGGCGCCATCTATGCTAAGATACTCAATATCCACACAGAAATCGCTTCGTGGATTCAATCCGCGAACTCTTGTAATAGGTTAAAATCTAACCATCTCTGATCGGGAGCCATTTTGTGTCGAACTTTCATATACGATACTTAATATAGGCGAATACTAGTGCGAAAAGCAAGGTAGCAACCCCTTTGATGTTTAGTTAAAAAACGACCATTCTTGGGTACTCCAGATATATTCGACAAGAGGGGGGGGGGGGGGGGGCTTCGCTGGCTGGGCAAGGTTTACACCAAGTCTGGACACTAAAAGTTTGGCATTGTCTCAATTCTACCTTTTAGGCAGTGTCCTCTAATAATTTGTATCACTGTCCCTGAGAATAATGTGTTTTGTGGCTAGTGGACCAGAACTCTTTCCTGCCACCATGCGACACGGCTCTTGAGCTCATTGTTATGGCGTTATTTCGTTTGGGTCGTGGAACATTTTCTCGCCAATCTCCATTTTTGAGCTCTGGATTTATGTAATTCTCCATTATATTATCTGTTTAATCGTAAACTGTCTGTGTATGCATCGACAAATGTGAGCGAGTACTCTCAGTTTACGATATGTAGTAGCAAACTCGGTTCGTGATGGTGGATGACGACGGTTCAGGGTGCTTCAAACAGACTGTATGACTAAATATTTCTTGAACGAATTCGTCGCAGACCCATGGTTCAAATTTAAAAAATCTGATGTGGGCAACACATGACTTTCCTTATATAATGCAATGAATTTACTACTTTTACAGTTTAAAAAAATGTTATTCTTATAGTAGATACTTATATTCTTTCCAAGATACGGAATTTTCTTCAATGAATCGTCATTTTCATTGATTTAGCGTCATTTTTATCAATTTGGCGAGATTTTTGTTAATTTGGCATTAATTAAAAATGTCGCCAAGTTGACGAGATTCCGCCAAATTTATCGCCAAAATCTCGCCAAGCGTTATGGACGGAGAAATAAGTTATTCTTACTATTGGATAAATGACTATTGGCGTTCAAATACAAAAGTATTACTCAAAGTATATTTTTTCATGAATGGAACGAGTTAGATCCACGAGAATGATGTCACCAAATTTATCGCATGGTATTACATATGAAAAGTGAACATGTTTCTCAATAGCAAATATATATATTTTTTTTATTTTATTTGACTTTTTGATAATTTTTTTAAAAAATGTGCAATATCTCGAGAACGGTTCGTATTAGCGTCGTGATTTATGTCAATCGTTTTCTAATGAAAAATTACATAAGAAATGTCTATTTGTGTAACTTTATTAGCGGTTTTGATTTTTTGACGATTTTTTCAAAATTTCACTCGAAAATTTAGGAGGGTTCTGAACATTCGATTGCATATAAAAACAATAGGCTTCCAGTGTTTACGGATTGTGATTTTTGTACCAAATTTCGTTCGAATCGGTCCATTCGTTCGTCAGTTATCGTCTCCACAGACTCACTGACACACACACACACACACACTTACTTACTTTCACACACACACACAGGCATCACTTCAAAAATGTTTGATTCGTGATCAGGAATGCTTGAAACGTGCTCTCCCGTCGAAAACTCGAATTCGAATTTTCGCCCCGTCACAATACTTTCCTTATACATTATGTATATAAGGAAAGTAAAAATGCTTCAAATAAGATAGACTCTCAGACTACGGCAAGTTGGCGCTACGTGACGCATTTTAACCCTTTCAAAAAGTACAAAATTTAACTTTTTATACAGACTCGATCTGAAAACGAAATTTCAATTGGCAAATTATTCCTTATTTATTTAAATTTAAATATATTTAAGAAAAAAAAAAGATGCATAATTGGCCATGAAAATATTGTCATAGTTGTAAGACTGGCTGGAGTACTGTGATGTTCCCCATTTTGGCAAACCCTGTTCGATTCGGGTCTCGTAATTCAATTCTCACCGAATTTTTTTTGTTATAGTTTTGTAATTTGACAAATGCCATTTATTTATTTGCTGGTCTGTCTGTCAGTAATGTTTCGTTTATTCGGCGACAAATTGAAAATGTCGCCAAAGTGACGAAAATGTTGCCAAATAGGCGGAAATGACACATATTAACGAAAACGACGCCAAATTAATGAGTATTCAATATCTTGAAAAATGAAATTTAATTTATATAATAATTCCTGTCGTTTTCGGGAAATTAACATTCTTAATTCAAAATATAGCGAGTTTCACGGTTTGTGAGATACGTATTTTCTGCTAAGGGGTCTAGGGTATCGTACATTAACTGCGTTATTTACTGGGTTATAGTAATTATTTTTCAATAGAGAATCTCAGTTGAGCTTAACGTCCGGTTTTTTTTTTATACGGCCATTTTTTATACACAGTGTTGCTTAGATGGTTTGTAATGAGATTAGCATTTTCTAAATTAAACAGCGAAATGTTAAATATAATATTGACATATGTAATACATTATAAGAATTGAATTGTAATTTTCTAACTCAAATTTTCTAGTTGATTATGTTCTGTAGGGCAAGTCATGTATTGCCCACAATAGATTTTTTCTAAGTGCATTTTTATTACTCTGCCTAATGCAAAATGAACGATCGTGCAAGTAAAAGAAAAATCTGTTGCTCCGAAACTTGGGAAAACAGACAGCATAGCTATCCCGCTTACATTATGCAAGCCCCCCCCCCCCCCACACACACACACACACCTCTTCAAATTATCCTTCTTTTGAGGTGTGTAAAATGTTTCTTGCAATGCAGGTAATTTTCTCTATCGTTACGTAAATCGGCGGTGGCAAGTTTTTCTTATCGTCTGTGTGGTTTTCTTAATTTATATATTCAAATATTTGGAGTTTTCTTATAGATCCATATTACAAGTTTTTTGGTCTGCTTGTACATTCGTATATTATTTATTTTTATTTTCTCGTACGTTGTATATATAGTATAGAGAAAGTATTGTTTTCGCGAAAATTTTCTAATTCGAGATTTTGATGTCAATATATATATATTTTACTCCTGCACACATTTTCACCATTCTTGGAGTGAGTACTTGATAGCGGCCACAAATATTGATTTTTATGAAGTTTTATATCCTTCATTGTTATCGGAAAATCTAGAAATAGATAGAATTTTTTAAAATTCGTGTGAAAACTTCTAAATATATTTGAAATTTTATATTTTTTTAACATGGGACAAAAATAGCATAGGGCAAAATTTGACATAATCATGCATAAGAAAGTTTATTTATCGCTTAATGATCACGATATTTAATAGTTTCAATTATTGTGAAAATAGCTGCGATACAATTTTTTGTTCGTGACGTCATTATCCCCCCCCCCCCCTACCCTCGGGGGGCGAGTTACTCCATCGAGGAGTACATTGTCAAGTATGGTATCAATCGAAAGATTTTTTTCAAGACCTTTGAAGTGAAGTGTAACACGCTATAATTGTAATCATTTGGATACACGATACCGATTTTTCCAAATTTTTCTTGTAAAATTTGTAAAAAAAAAAACTAAAAATGGATTGTGATATGTGAAAGTCGAGTTGAATCACCATCAATTAATTGCTTATGTCATCACATCATCATGGGAATAAGAAGAAACAATCTTTTTATTGGATTTTGTTCGCAAGTTATTCTTATAAAATGTATTGTGGATTTTTTTTTTTTCAAGTTGGCAACAAGAATGTCACTACAATTAATTGGATGCATTTTACTAATCTGTGGTATGTTATTTTAATACTTTTGACATCATGGAGGCAAGAAAATTAGACAGAACTCCTATGGTTGAAAAACTTCAAAAGCAATAATGTTGAGAATTAATTATATCCAGGTGTCATTAGTGTTAAGTTCCACATGTTTGTTCTCATTTGATACAACAGTAAAGCAAAGTGTTTAGGGTTTGATTAATTTTAAATTGTGGTTTCCTAATTATGAGTAAAAGTAATAAGTATTTTTTTCTTAGTTGTATAACAGGGATATGGAGATAAGAATAAATTGAAAAATAAAAGGAATTATAATATTAAAAATATGCTTTATTGTTTGAGTTATCTTACGCCAGCACCATCTGAATTATTGCCTCAAGCGATTTTGGCATTTTCTAAAGTTTTAACTTTTTCCTTTTAATTTCGTGCGACACGTAGCATTGTTAAAGCTATAATTTTTTTTTGCATTGAAGCCATCATTATTCGGAATTTTTCGCATTTCTCCATAGTATAAAAATCTTAAATTTCGAATAATGCTAGTTCTAATCATGTGAATTGTTAAAAATTCTATCTATAGTTCTAGTTTTTTGCATAATGAATCCACATCCACACATTATTTCATGTCGGTATGCGTATTCTTTTGAATTATTGTGCTTACAACTCGCACATATACCCAGATGGACGAAGATCTTTCCATTATACAACTTTGTTATTTATTTTTTTCATCTATCTCGCTTTATTGCCGAGGCCGTTATCCTAACTTTCGAAATTCTCCGCTAGGTGGTGTTGCAATCTTTAATTCGATCGGCCATGGTCATTTTGCAATAGATAGACCTAACGTGTAAACCCATGGACCTTTCCTTACAAAGTTATTGGGGTACTTATGCTTAAGTACTTTCCCAAGAACCCTTTATAACCCCTGCAAAATAAGTTATATTTATTTAGTTTTCATGTTCTCCTGGGGAGTTTTTTTTTTTTTTCATTTTAGTTGTCATTTTTGTTCGGGATGTGCTTTCCTGTGTTGATTCTTAAGCCCCTATTACACGACAGTAATTTGGAACAACAAACCGTTCGCAAAACAGCTTTGGGACGTTTGTGACATCACTCCACGCAGCACAGAATGAAAGTGACGTCACTCCAAGCAGCAAATGGGGAAGCTTTTTACGGAAAACATCAATTCGGAAAATGCTGCCGTAGTATAAAACGAACAGGCATGCAAAAAGGTGATACGAGTAAAGTAAAATAAAAATATTTTCCCGTGAAATCCGTATGGCTGGATCTCTCAACAGCTATATCCTCTCAACAAGTCCCTCCTTCTTTTCAAATTTAGTCTTTTTATCCTCTCCAGGTGCCACGAAATGTCTTTTGCTTGTCGGGCAATTTTCAGAATCATTAGGTAAAACGGTAGAAGCTCGAGAAAAAGAAGCAAAATCCCCGCCTTTGAAGCTCCCCCCCCCCCCCCCCCCCCCCCCGTTTTTTTTTTTATCCAAACATGTATTGAATTTGGCATTTGACAGAAAAATGTAGCGTTTACGATGGAGTTAAAAAATAAATATTTAATACTCGCGTTTGAAAGTATTTTTACGTGATATGTAATGGAATCGGATTGAAGTTTTCGGTGGATTTGTTTTAACAGGATTCCTTCATGGGCCTTCGAAAGTCATTATTTGTCTTTTTTAATTTTAAAGGGTCCGTAAAAGCACTAAATTTTTTCCCGAAGGTTCTTGAAAAGTCCTTTTTTTTTCCCTTGTGGAAAAATATTCATTTCAGATAAAATAAGCTATTTAAAATGTACAATTGCGAATTAAAGCGAATCGTCGCCAACTACTGGTATTCGTGCTAGTAATAATAATATTTTTTGAATTTAAACAAATACAAAATGCTGTTGAAAAGATGAAAATATGCAATATTATAGCTGTCAACTCTACTGGTTTTTCCGGGAAACTCCCGGATTTTGGTGATTTCTCCCGGTTTCCCTATTTTAGGCGAATATCTCCCGTTTTTTATCAGTTTTTTAAGAATTCCCTAAAATTAGGGATTTTTCAATAAACATTCCCTGTCAAAGGGAATTTAGATCGAACTTGCGGCCGCCATTTTCTTTCTTCCGTATATAAACCTAGTACCAGTACTAAGTTGCATTCACTTTATTGAAGGATACTGCTTTAAATAAGTGCGATTTCTCGTATATAGATTGCATTACCGTGTAATGGTGAAACATCCGTTTCCATCTGTGTTTAATTTCAAATTATGTGAATGAAAATTACACAACATTCATTTCTTTGTAGTAGGTTTCATTATTAATCAATATTTTCATAAAATATTGATTATTTTTTAAGTGCGATTTCGCGTGTATAGATTACATTTCCGTGTAATGTTTAAACATCCTTTTCCATCCATCTTATTTTTGATAAAATTTCAAATTAATTAAATAGTACTTTCACATTTTTGCAGTTTACATAAAAATGAAGGATTATTGTCTGTAAAATATGCTCTTTTCCCCTTATTTTCTAGGGTATAGAGTCCCTAAAGCATTTCCCTATCCACATTCATCTAATTGACTAAAATACAACTGAACATCTTTTGTTTCTGTGAGCCCCCTTTAAAATCCATTTTAAAATCCATTTCGCTTAAACCATGGGTTAAAAAAAAAAAAACCTCTCTTAAACCTGAATTGTAGTAATTTGAAAGTTGTTTGAATTTAGTATAGGAATTAACTAATATGGCTTTCCGAAATCATTGTTCCCCTATTTTTAATCATAGGGTGCGTATGTTCGTAATTTTGTTCTCTGAAAGAGTGCTTTGACTGCTTCTACTGCACTTTTACCGTCTACCTAAGTATTCGCTTTTATTTTATCCAATATTCATTTAACAGCAATTTCCTGTCTGGATATGATACAAACAACTGTTGACAGACCCGTTTTTGTCTTTGTTAATGCTGGGCTTATGTCTTTTTATCTTGAGGAAGGTGGATTTTTCGTCTCCGAAAACGGTTGATACTTCTTAATTAACCTTGTATACAGGGTGTCCCAAAAACCTTGACTCATTGGAAATGATTTTGTACGGGGGTCGTATAAAATTTTAATTTTGTATTTCTTAAAATTTAATCAACTGAAAATTTTTATCGATTTCATAAAATTCTGTACCTTATTTTACGCAACTTTGTAATTTATTATATATGTCTAAGATCAATATTTAAGGAATAAAAGCCGAGGTCAATGTTTTTGGGACACCCTGTATATATGTTGTTTAACTAACGATGTGCTTATTTTTACAGATTGATGCAAGCAGCAGTTTCATGATATAAGTAACATTTTGAAACACAATTTTTTATGTGTTCATTTTTAAATTCACTCTTTCAAAATTTATTCTTCATTTCTTTAGTAAGTGCTGTTTTTTTATCTTTTTAATTCTCGTCGTTATTAACATTGTGAATAGAACACGAATGGCGTTTACGAACAAGTTTCTTAATTCAAAAGAAACTTGTTCCAAAATAAGGGAGAACAGCTCTTGGTGATTACCCTTCTTTTTCCATAAAATTTCTCCTCATTTCTCTTCGCATTTGGGCTTTTTCTCGGGAGAAAAAGTGTTGCCGTGTTTTGCAGAGCCATTAAACTGGGCGTTGTCGATATTTCTTTACGTGTATTAAGCTCTTCAATAAACATGGTTCGTCTACACTCTGGAAACCGAGAATTTACAGGAAGTGGAGGGGGGGGGGATTTACATAGGAGAGTTTTTGCCAGTAACTTTTCCAGAGTCCACTTCGACATTAAGAGCTTGCGATTTCGTCCCAGTAGCTCAACGGTAGAGCTTCGGCTGGCCAGTTCGGAGATCCAAGGTTCGATTCCCGGTTGCGGCTGTTTACAATGGCGCCCAAACAAATCAACCCTGTAGGTTAGTGCCAAGACGTCGGAGGTCTGAAGACCCCAGACCGTGCGACTCACATAGTGGGTAGTAGCTAACTGCACGGCCGGGAAAGGATACCTCCTGCATTCAGGAGACACCCAAAGTCTACCATCCCGCCAAACGAACATTTATTTAGGTCTAAAAAGACAAAAATTGATGAAAAATATTGTGGTTAAACAAACAGTTTTACATTATATTTGAACTTGACAAATACGTCCATTTTTCAAAAATGGGAAAAGGGTTATTGCGAATATAGATAAAAAGATCATTGAAAAATAAAATTTAGAGTGAGGTATGTTAGCATAATGAAAAAAAAAATCTGATATGGGCAGCACATGATTTTCCTTATATAATGCAATGGATTTACTACTCTTACAGTAAAAGAAATATGTTATTCTTACAGTAGATACTGAATTGATGATACTGAATGATAGATATTGAATTTTCGTCAATTAGTCGCCATTTTCATTGAATTAACGCCATTTTTATTCATTTGGCGAAATTTTCGTTAATTTGGCAACATTAAAAAAAGTTGTCAAGTTGGCGACATTCCGCCAAATTTGTCGCCAAAATCTCGCCAATCGTTATGGACGTAGAAATAAGTTATTCTTATAGCAGATAAATGACTATTGGCTTTCAAATACAAAAGTATTATTCAAAGTATTGTTCCTCATGAATGGAGCGAGCTAGATCCACGAGAATGATGTCACAAAATTTATCACATGATATTACATATGAAAAGTGAACGTGTTTTTCAACAGTTTTATTTATTTTTTTTTAATTTATGGGATTTTTTGATAAATTTATTTGAGAAATGTGCAATATCTCGAGAACGGTTCATGCTAGCGTTCTAAGGTTTATGTCAATCGTTTTCTACGGAAAAATTGCATAAGACATGTCTATTTGCGTAACTTTTTTAAAGGTTTTGATTTTTTGATCATTTTTTCAAAATTTCATTCGAAAATTTAGGGGAGGGGGGAGGGTTCTGAACGTTCGATTGTGTTAAACAATAGGCTTCCAGTATTCATGGATTGTAAATTTTGTACCAAATTTCATTCGAATCGCTCCATTCGTTCGTGAGATATCGTCTCCACAGCACAGACTCACTGACACACACACACACACATACTTTCATCTTTCCCGGCCGTCCAAATAGTTGCTCAAGTCCCCAGGATGAGTCGGACGGTCTGGGTCTTCAACACATACTTTCACACCCACACACAGACATCACTCCAAAAATGTTTGATTCGTGATCAGGGATGCTTGAAACGTGCTCTCCCGTCGAAAACTCGAATTCGAATTTTCGACCCCGTCATAATTCTGTCCTTATACATTATACTATGTATATAAGGAAAGTAATAGATTAAAATGAAAGAAAATAATAAAATTTTAAAAGTGAAATTTAGAAAATACATAGAAAAAGAAAATATATAGAAAAGGAAAAGAATTTAGGCACATGGAAAACAAATAAATGCTGTCCACCAGTTCTTAGTAAAGGAAGATGCAATTCCATCTCCCATGCCGATGAAAATGCTGTCCACCAGTTAGTTCCTAGATTGCTGCAGTAGCGTAGTCGCGCAATATGAATTGCCTCCCTGTCCAAAATTAATAATCGAGTTCCTGTTCTGTCAGGCGTGTAATATACGGCGGCTGAGCGTTGCAGGATTCCAAAACGTGTATCAAAATTTCTGCAATGCTTTATTTATAGAAAGATATGGAGACACAGCCACATGATTTTGCGCCAGACCCGCAGGATGTTTTGAAATATAAACCACGGACCAAAACGAAATATATTTGTGAGTCTCCTCTGGACTTTCTCATAGATTTATCTTATTTAAAATAGATGCCTGTTGGCGGTGTGTCTTTAATATTATTATTACTTTCCTTATATACATAATGTACTATAAGGAAAGTATTGTGACGGGGTCGAAAATTCGAATTCGGGCTTTCGACGGGAGAGCACGTTCAAGCATCCCTGATCACGAATCAAACATTTTTGAAGTGATGTCTCTCTCCCTCTCTCTCTCTCTCTTTGTGTGTGTGTGTGTCAGTGAGTCTGTGGAGACGATAACTGATGAACGTATGGACCGATTCGAACGAAATTTGGTACAAAAATCACAATCCGTAAACACTGGAAGCCTATTGTTTCTATACGCAATCGAATGTTCAGAACCCCCCTAAATTTTCGAGTGAAATTTTGAAAAAATCAAAACCGCTAATAAAGTTACGCAAATAGACATTTCTTATGTAATTTTTCATTAGAAAACGATTGACATAAATTTTAGAATGCTAATATGAACCGCTCTCGAGATATTGCACATTTTTTCAAAAAAATTATCAAAAAGTCATATATATATAAAAAAAAATTCCTATTGAGAAATTCACTTTTTATATGTAATACCATGCGATAAATTGGGTGACATCATTCTCGTGTAACTAGCTCGTTCCATTCAGGAAAAACGATACTTTGAGTAATACTTTTGTATTTGAACGCCAATAGTCATTTATCTGCTATAAGAATAACTTATTTCTCCGTCCATAACGCTTGGCGAGATTTTGGCGGAATGTCGCCACCTTGGCGACATTTTTAATTGTTGCCAAATTAACAAAAATCTCGCCAAATGGATAAAAATGACGTTCAATCAATGAAAATGACGACTCATTGAAGAAAATTCAATATCTTGGAAAGAATATAAGTGTCTACTATAAAAAAAACATTTTTTTTAACTGTAAAAGTAGTAAATTCATTGCATTATACAAGGAAAGTCATGTGTTGGCCACATCAGATTTTTTTAATTATTATTATTACCCATACCGTTCATCTCACCCAAAGGGTCTTGAGCATTTAGAACGAACGATCGGAAATAATATCCAGAAATACATGGACAATATACAAAAAAAATCTGATGTGGGCAACACATGACTTTCCTTATATAATGCAATGAATTTACTACTTTTACAGTAAAATAAATAGGTTTTCTTATAGTAGATACTAATATTATTTCCAAGATATTGAATTTTCTACAATTAGTCGTCATTTTCATTGATTTAGCGTCATTTTTATCCATTTGGCGAGATTTTCGTTAATTTGGCAACATTTCAAAAAGTCGCCAAGTTGGCGACATTCCACCATATTCGTCGGCAAAATCTCACCAAGCGTTATGGACGAAGAAATAACTTGTTCTTACAGCAGATAAATTACTATTGGCGTTCAAATACAAAAGTATTCTTCAAAGTATCTTTTTTCATGAATGGAACGAGCTAGATCCACGAGAATGATGTCACCCAATTTATCGCATGGTATTACATATGAAAAGTGAACATGTTTCTCTATAGGAAATATTTTCTTTTCATTTTATATGACTTTTTAATATTTTTTTTTAAAAATGTGCAATATCTCGAGAACGGTTCATGTTAGCGTTCTAAAATTTATGTCAATCGTTTTCTAATGAAAAATTACATAAGAAATGTCTATTTGCGTAACTTTATCAGTGGTTTTGATTTTTTGACGATTTTTTCAAAATTTTATTTGAAAATTTGGGGGGGGGGGGGGGAGGGGTTCTGAACATTCGATTACGTATAAAAACAATAGGCTTCCAGTGTTTACGGATTGTGATTTTTGTACCAAATTTTGTTCGAATCGGTCCATTCGTTGGTCAGTTATCGTCTCCACAGACTCACTGACACACACACATACACACACAGACATCACTTCAAAAATGTTTGATTCGTGATCAGGGATGCTTGAAACGTGCTCTTCCGTCGAAAACTCGATTTCGAATTTTCGACCCCGTCACAATACTTTCCTTATACATTATGTATATAAGGAAAGTAACAATACACATGACATACAAAGACGTACATAGACGATAAACAAAGACATATAGTAATAAGCCTACTCATACTCCAAAATTGTTAATTAAAGTTTTTAGTACAAAAAGTATTTAATTAAAGCCAAAAGAAAAGGCGTCTATCTACAATGTCGTATGTAGCGAGAAATTGAAGTTTCGGACAGCGGCGAAATTCGGTGCAGAGGTACTTTAGGTCCTCAAACGATACCGCTCGGCCAGATTCTTTTTTTTTTCTTTTTCTAAATTCAAATTAGTTTGAATATTATGAAATTTTTCAGTCGAAAATTGGACGAATCTCCCATGCGCAATTCAGGCTGCTGTCACCACAGTATCTAAGGTTTAATATGCGAAATTCGAACTTTACGAATTTAAAACATTTCATTCTATTTTTTTTATTATTATTATTATTATTTGGTAGTTTATTACCTGAATGAGTATTGTGTTAAAAAGAGTGACATAAATTTGATAAAAACACCCCGAGATAACTTTTTCTTTTCCCCCCACCTCGGATAAAGAAGCCTTTTTTCTTTTATATTTGCATTCTGAATTAATAAAGTACTGCTTTGTTTTCTCGATGTGAGGTATTTTGAAAGCAGAGTATGATATTTTTTTAATTTGAAATAACGCGTGCCGTATACACGCAGCACCCTGTACGCTAATTTAAGGCGTATTGTGCCCGCATAGCAAATTATTTATTTTCATTGGTCGTATTATTAAAGCGTTATTTGATTTTCGAGAATTCGTTGCCTGTATAATTTTAATGTATCTGTATAATTTTATTCAGAGGTTTGCGTCTTAAATCCTGGGCAACGTCGGGTGTATGTTCTAGTATTCCATATCTCTGCTATTTCATACTATGATGAGCGCATATTATTCGCGAAACATGACTATGGATACTATTATCCGCAATGAGAGCTCGATCGTAACTTCAATATTGATATCCGTATCAGACTGGTGCTACTGTAGATGAGTAAAAAATTCTATTGATCCAGTGGTGACGTCACAATTAATTCCCGCACGCACTCATCCAAGTTTAACGGTGATACCGAATTAATATTTGCCGCCACTTTACCTAAATGAGGACACTCATGCAAAATGACTTGGGGACGAATTTTAGTTAATTAACATGAACAGGTCTGTTATATAGTCTATGAATAGCCTGCTAAATTCGCAGGCCTGTGTACGTACCTATGCCGCACGACACGCAAATCTACCATTACTCAATATGGTACTAAGGGTCGTTAGGTTTATTTCATTACCTGAAAGAACGGGGCTAGGGGGGGGGGGGGACGAAGTGACCATTACGATACCAGCTTTTCGCACAAAGTGGGATGCCGATGTTTAGTTTGTTTCCAGGGAAGAACTGATCAGAATGATATAATCAGTGGTAACGGAAGTTTCGTCGGAGTGGAAATAAAAAAGTCAAGTAGTGATGAAAAACTAACTCTTAACTTTTGTATCATTAATCGTGCATGAATTTGCCATTTGAATAGATAGACCATGGAGTTAGAAAGAAGGGGGATAACTCCTATGGATGAAACACTTGAAAATGCCATAACGCTTTGAGAATTATATCTAGGTGTCGCTAGTGTTAGTAAAGCGCACTTTGCTTCTATTTGACACAATAAAGAGGCATAATATTGAGTGTATGTATTTTTGATTACTTTTTAATCAAGATTGCTTAATTGTCAGTATAATTAATCAGAATTTTTTCACAGTTGTTGGACAGAGTTCACAATATAGGGAGATAAAAATAAATTGAAAGGTAAAATAATTTTGAATACGTAGGAATATTTTTTTTTATTTCAATTCTAATTTGCATTGCTCTTCTAATTTATTTCTACATAATTGGCAGTTTAAATAAATATTTTAAGCCTTTCACCATAGAAATACATACAATGCAGGGGCGCTAATACTATCGCAGCGCTACCTGAATGATTGTCTCAAATGATATTGACATTTTCTCAGTATGGAGTTTTAACTCCTTACCTTAACTCCAAGTGAGAGACAGACACTCGTGAACAGCTAATTGATTTTTGCATTAATTATGTGCTTGTCGCCATTCTTGGTGACAAACTGTACTTAAAGACAGGTGTTTTATTCATTTCCGTAGTTTATTGTTTTCTTCGTATCAACAGATCGAAACTACACGAATTGCATTATTTTGTCTTTAAAGTGGACGCTCGTGACTGTCTTAATTGACATTTATGTGTTGTGGTTCGCCTAAGTTATCATTTTTGATGGAAAAGTGTAAAGGTCTCTGTACACGATAAAAGAACTTGAATCAATAAATTGAGCGTTCAAGTTCAGCGTATACAACTTTCAATTTACACGAAACAATTTCTTGAACGAAATTTTTTCTGCACTCCCGCAAACTTGGTCTATTTACACGATTCAACTTCTTGAATAGGCAACTTTCTTGTTATTTGTCCGCAGTTGGCGTGCACTCAGACGATCTTGCTGTTGTTTATAATCATTTTGTTTACTTTGTTATTATTTGTAAATACTTTGCATCATTTTTTTTTTTTTATGTGTAAGTGCTATACATTTTTAATTTATAAATACGTTTTCTTTTTTCGAACATTTACGGTGTCGGACCAGGTCATACAAATGACTTTGGAAATTGCTTTGAAAAAGAAAAATTGTATAATGAAAATAAGTGTCTATTAAATGAAATTTATTTAATTTGGCATGAATTTCACTAAATATTAAATTGTATAAACTAGAATTGCGAGCAAAGAATTTTAAATAAGTAATTCCATATCAATGGTGTTGGCGTCATCTAAATAATGTAAACAAATCATAAATTTACGCTAAATAAAACTGTTCAGTTAGTAGGCACTGTTAATAAATATCTAAAAAGGCTAGTAATTATGATAGTAATTGCGAACAAATTTAAATTTCAATGAAAAAAAAATGGGAAAATACTATAGTAATTGCGAACGTATTAATATTACAATGGAAAAAAAAAATGGGGAAAATTTATTTTTGTGATCTTTCCGTTAGAGTCTCTGAGAGAAAAAAGGTAAACACAAATTTTGAAAAAAAAAAAAGTCAATATTAAATTCACTAAATTCAAATTAATTAAGTTTCAGATACATAAAGTAGTCAATTAAAAATACATAAATAAAAGTAGTCAAAGATGTTCTTCATGCACAGTCGGTGAAAAAAATAAAAATGCATCCTTACGTAATACGCAATAAGCGGAGAGAAGATAATTTTATATGTAGAAGGTAGTACCGTCGTCATAGGACGTAATTCAAAATTTGCTAAATATTACCTGCCTGACATTTAGCTACATTTTTATCAATTTAGGGACACTCTGCCAAATTCGTCTCCAAACTTTTTGCCAAGCGTTACGGATGAACGGAGAAATGGATTATTCTTATATTTCTGAGATATTTTATTATTATCAATTAGTCTTCCATTGATTTATCGCCATTTTTATCAATTTGGCGATATTTTTTGTTAATTTGGCAACATTAAGAAAAGTCGCCAAGTTGGCGATATTCCGCCAAATTCGTCGCCAGAATTTCGCAATGCGCTACTGATGGAGAAATGGATTATTTTTTTAGTTGATTCTTGTATTATTTCCAAGATATTGAATTTTCATCAATTAGTCGCCACTTTCATTCATTTAGCGTCATTTTCATCAATTTGGCTACATTTTCGTCAAGTTGGCAACACAGTCACCAAGTTGGCGATATTCCGCCAAATTCGTCGCCAAAATTTCGAAAAGCACTACGATCGGAGAAATAGGTTGTTCTTGTTGATTCTTATATTCTTTACAAGATATTGAATTTTCAGCAATTTGTGGTCACTTTCATTGATTTAACGTCATTTCTATAAATTTGGCGACATTTCGGTCAATTTGGCAACTTTTAAAAGTGACCAATTTGGCGATATTCTGTTAAATTTGTCGCCAAAATTTCGCCAAGCGTTACGGACAGAGAAATAGGTTATTCTTATTGATATGACTATTGGCGAATTGTAAGGCATCAAAATACAAAACTATTACCCAAAGAATATTCTCTCGTGAATGGAACAAACGAGATCCACGAGAGTAATGTTAACACATTTATCGCATAATATTACATAAGAAAACATATATCACAATAGTTAATACTTTCTTTAATTTTACATGATTTTTTTTTATAAATTTAGAAAAATTGGCAATTTCTCAAGAACAGTTCATGCTAGCGTTCTAAAATTTGTGTTAATCGTTTTCTAATGAAAAGTTACGGATGAGTCGGACGGTCTGAGTCTTCAACAAAAAATGATTATTTATGAAACTTTAAAGGTTTTGATTGTTTGATGATTTTTTTCAAAATTTCATTCGAAAATTTGGAGGTGTTCCGAACATTCGATTGCGTTTAAAAACTATAGGCTTCCAGTATTCACGGATTGTAATATTTGTATCAAATTTCGCTCAAATCGCTTCATTCTTTCGTGAGATATCGTCTCCATAGACTCACGGACACACACACTTACATACATATATCACCTTAAAAACGTTCGATTTGTAATCAGGTATGCTTGAAACGTGCTCTCCCATCTAAAATTCGAATTCGAATTTTGGACCCCGTCACAATACTTTCCTTATACATTAAACTATGTATATAAGGAAAATAATAAAGAAACTTTTTTAAAGAATTGCAAATTTATTTTTTGTTTAAATAAATGAGAGGAACAGTTTTAAAGAGAAAATAACTCTTAAAGAGAAAAGAACTTTTTATTTAAAGAGAAAAGAACAGTTTTTAACACTAGAACGACGGAAGCGGTCATTTTGACCGCATAACTACTTTGACCTCTGCCGTCGTTCTAGGAAGATCGTTGATTTGTTCTCTTATTATAAAACCTAGAATAATTTTCTTCTATGTTTTCAATAACTTTAAGAAAATAAGAAAAGTCATAAAATTTCAATGGTCTGGCATGGATTAGCCGTTTTGGAAGAATAGTTTCACAAAGTAGTTATGCGGGCGCGGTAGCCCATTGGTTAGCGCGCTGGAGTTGCACTCGGTAGACCCGGGTTCGATTCCAGCCATTGCCAAAACTGCCGCCGTGTTCATGCGGAGTACGATCACGTTAAACATGTGGGTCCGAAAGTCCTTCCGAGAGGTTGGTCGTAGGGGAAGGAGGGTACGGTCCCTGTGGATGCCTCCCCCACTGGGTTCCGGTCTAAATTGGGTGGCACTTCCCGATCGTCCAAACTGTTACCTTACACCTTTCTGGTAGGTCGGACGGTCTGGATTTCAACAACAACAACAAAGTAGTTATGCGGTCAAAATGACCGCTTCCGTCATCCTAGTGTTAAGAGCTACATATTTGATTTTACACGAATAAAATGGAAAAGAACAGTTTTTATAGTTACACATTTACTATTTAAATAAAAATGAAAGTGTTTTTAAAGAGTTACATATTTGCTTCTTATTTAAACAGAAGAAAAATGAAGAGTTTTCAAAGTGATACAAATTTACTTTTTATTTAAATAAGAAAAAGGAACAATTCTTTAAGAGTGTAATATATTTAATTTTAATTTAATTTCAATAAGAAAGGAGTAAACTATTGCGTATTTAATTTTTCTTTAAATAAAAGAGAAAGGAAGAGTTTTCTAAAGACTACATATTTGCGTTTTATTTAAGTAAAAGCTGAATGAAGAGTTTGCAAACACATTTATTCTATATATAAATCGAAGAGATAGAAACAGTTTTTATAGAGAGCATGCTTCATTTTTATTTAAATAAAAAATAAAGAAACAGTTTTCTTTATTTTGTCATTTTTGTACCAATTTTCGTTCGAGTCGCTTCATTCGTGCGAGAAATATAGTTTTCCACAGACTGACTGACCCATACACACACGCACACAAATACACTTACACACGCACACACATACTTGCATACACACTTACGCGCACACACACATACTTACACATACACAGGCATTACTTCAAAAATGTTTCATTCGCGTTCAGAGATGCTTGAAACGTGCTCTCCTGTCGAAATCTCGAATTTTCAACCCCTTCACAATACTTTCCTTATACATTATACTATGTATACAAGGTAAGTAAAAACTGTAAATCTGCGCTCAATTAAACTCTATTAAAAATTTAAAACAAACATTTTTTGTATTACACCAATGGTTTAATTTAAAATTAACTGATTCCTATCATTAAAATTCATAGATAATATTCGTATTTTTTCATATTTCAATAAGTATTCTAAATTTCTAAACTGATTTTTAAAATGAATTCTGTTGCTAAGGAAACCATCTAATCAATGTACCTATATTGGGCGTATGAAAACAAACCTGAATGTTAGCCAGTCATAGCTTCCAAAACGTATTCAAGTTAGCCTTGCCGTGAGTGTAGAGAGTATTTTTCGTTCTTAGTTCTGTCCAAATATTATAATAGTTCTTGGGCATCGTCCATGCTTCCAAATCTTTAAAAGAGTCGCCATTTTTTATTTCACATTTTGTACTTTTTGTACCATTTTGTATTTCCATGATATACGTATATGATATTATAATTTCTAAATCCTTTTTGGATTTTTATATATTCATTCTCTTTCTTGTGAGACTTTTTCATCCAACTATAACTGAAATATAGCAAGAATATAAGAAATAACACTTAAATTTAATTCGTCCGGTACCTCAAAGCTGTTGCCACCCTTATCATTAAACGGCAGCAAAATAATTATTTATCGCATGCGGCACGATTGCATAAATTGTTCCGGAATATGTCTTTGTATCTCAATAACATTTAGCGTGTCAGAAAATAACATGAAAATGAAAGATGATGGGCAGTTTTTCCTTCTTGCGATAAACGACCCCATAATTGCCAGAGACATCTTAGAGAAGAAAAATAACTGGTGGCGGTTAACGACAGCGCTTAAATAAAAAGATATGACAAAACCTGCCGAGGAGACGCACTAATGTGATGTGATAATCTGTCGTTTTGGGAGCTGTGAGAGGGATTTTTTGTTTTTGAAATTTCCTTCTCTAAAAATTAATGATACTTATCCTACAAATTAACAAATTTAGATATTGTGGAAAACGATAAATGAGTGCTCATATGTTGTGGACAGCACATAGAATCCCCTACATAATGCAATAACTTTATTAATTTCCTTATATACATGATGTGTAAAGAAAGTATTGTGACGGGGTCGAAAATTCGAATTCGAGTTTTCGACGGGAGAGCTCGTTTCAAGCATCCATGATCACGAATCAACCATTTTTGAGGTGGTGTGTGTGTGTGTGTGTGTGTGTGGAGACGATATTTCACGAAAGAATGGAGCGAATAAAATTTGGTACAAAAATCACATTCCGTGAATACTGGAAGCCTATTGTTTTTTAACGTAATCGGATGTTCAGAACCCCCCTAAATTTTTAAGTGAAATTTTGAAAAAATCATAAAAAAATCAAAACCTCTAATAAAGCTACGCAAATAGACATTTCTTATGTAATTTTTCTTTAAAAAACGATTGACATAAGCCTTAGAACGCTAGCATGAACCGTTTTCGAGATATTGAACATTTTTTAAATAAATTTATCAAAAAATCCCATAAATTAAAAATATATATATATATTAGCTGTTGAGAAACATGTTCACTTTTCATATGTAATATCATGCGTTACATTTGGTGATCTCATTCTCGTAGATTTAGCTCGTTCTATTCATGAGAAATTATACTTTGAGTAATATTTTTGTATTTGAACATCAATAGTCATTTATCTGCTATAAGAATAACTTATTTCTCCGTCCATAACGCTTGGCGAGATTTTGGCGACGAATTTGGCGGAATGTCGCCAAGTTGGCGACTTTTTTCAATGTTGCCAAATTAATGAAAATCTCGTCAAATGGATAAAAATGGCGTTAAATCAATGAAAATAACGACTAATTGACGAAAATTCAATATCTTGGAAAGAATATAAGTATTTACTATAAGAAAAACCTATTTTTTGATGCTGTAAAAGTAGTAAATTCATTGCATTATATAAGGAAAGTCATGTGTTGCCCACATCAGATTTTTTTTTTCACAGCGAAATGATAATGACAAGTCACAGAACAATGTCCTCCCCCCCCCCCCCCCCCCCCACACACACACACACAGACACACTTAGATACGCATTTGGTAACTTATTTGTCCAAACAGAATTACTTATGGTCCTAGAAATTCGTCCTAGAAATTCGTCCTAGAAAATGGTCCTAGAAATTATGGCTCGATTTATTTATGGTCCTAGAAATTCAAAACATGGACGATATTTATTACCCGCAGTGAAATAGAGAATAACCATACTAAGTTTAGGGGGAGGAGGGGGAGAATCGTTAAGAATTATGGATTGTATACAGAATAAACAAACATATTTCCCAATCTATTTATAGATTAATTTCTACCGCAATTTGAACGAAGTTTCATGATATTTGTTATCCTCATTGGCCTCCCACAGACTCAATCAATCATACCGGCTGGACGCTGTGCCAGCATCTTGGACAGCAAATGCACCGTACACAAGAACAAATATATGCGTAATTTGGATCATCTCCATGCTGGTCAGTGAGCTTGGCGGAAGAAAAAGTAGAATGAACTCAGACGACTGACATTTTTTTTGTCGCTGGGCATTCTACGTATTATCTTTCATGCATAAGTGCCCATTGTATTTTGGCGATTTTTCAGGAAAAACATTTATTTACTATCCCTATATATTATATTGTTATTAAGTAGTTCTGGCATTTTACTTTCCCTCCGTTAAAGGAAAGTGCATTGTTTTCGTGTCAAGAACAGTACTTTCAGCAGGATTGAAAATCTAGGTGTTTTCGAAAACGCTGTGACGAAATAAATTTTTACTTTCTCATACAATGTAATATAATATAGCGAGGAAGTATTGTTTCCACGAAAATTTTCGAATTTGAGATTTTGATGCCAATATATGTTTTAAGACCCCCTGAGTACGTTATAACTATTTTTGGAGTGATGCTCGTCTGTCTGTATGCCTGTGGTCGATTTTTTTGTGTACATGGTAACGGCCACAAATATTAATGGATTTTCACGAAACTGTGTATCCGGCTTTGTTATTGAAACATTAGAACTAGATAGCTTTTTTTTTTTTTTTAATTCAAACGAAAACTTCGAAATTTTATATTTTTTCAACTGGTAGCATAGAACAAAATTTGACATCATCTTGCAGAAAAGGGTTTATTTATGGCCCAGTGATCATGAGACTTAATGGTTTCAATTATTGATGTGAAAAATAGCCGCGACACAATTTGTTCTGTTCATGACGTCATTGGCTCCCCTCGGGGAATTACTCCCCTCCCCCGTCCTCGGGGGGTACATTGTCAAGTATAATATTAATCGAAAAATTTTCAAGACTTTTAAAGTGAAGGGTAACACGCTACAGCTGCAATTTGAACTCACGATACCGGTTTTTCAAAAATTGTCTTGTAAAATTTGAAAAAAAAAAAAAGAAAGCTTTTAAAAATGGATTTTGGTATGAAAAAGTCGAGTTAAGCCACACTCTAATTAATTTTTTAGCATTCGTCTAGTTGATCTGTTGAAGACCCAGACCATCCTAAAAAGACCCAGACTCGTCCTAAGACTTGAGCAGCCATTTGGACAGTCGGGAAGGCCAGTTGGTCTGTGTAAAATTCATGTAACCAGACGTTTTTCAATGTATTTTTGTTTTTGCTTTGAAGGTTTGGAAGTTTTCTATGTGTATAACACTTAGAGAAACCCTGAGGTTTAATGTAACATACATCATAGAAAACCAGGCATTACGCTTCAAATGCAAAATTCTTATTCTACTGGCCCAACCCCGAATTCGAAGGCTAAAAATGCTGACAATATGTGTAGATCATAATTTCAAATGGAAAAGCCAATAACAGAAAAAAAAAAAAAGTTTTAACACGTTTTTTGTTTGTAGTAAAAGCTTAACGGATCTCCCACAATATGCGTTTCACTTGTGAAACTGACCCCTAAAAGTAATAGTAATGCTCTATAGCTGTACTTAAATAATTATTTTAGGGAAATGATAAAATCTATTAGTTATTAATCATATCTCGCAATTAAATTTCTTGTTCATGGATCTCATGATTTAAGCCTTCGAGGACACAGCGCCAAATCCTCCCTCCCACAGTGTTATTTTTTAAATTACAGTTGTGGAAGATCTTTTAATTCTGTATGCCTTGTGTTTGGTTGAGCTGCTAGACCTTGTGTTTGGACCTTGTGTTGACTTGCCTTGTATTTGGTTGAGCTGCTAAATATCTAGTTGAGACTAGATATTTCTGAAAGATTTGGATATAGGGATACTTGATTAATTATTACTCTGTATTAAGGGGAGAAATCGCCCTTTGAATCAGTAGAATTTTTTTTTTATTATTTCTATATACTTATGGAATAAAATGCTATGAATATTAAAAAAAAGTATTAAAATATTCTAATTAGAAAGCGTTTTACAATAAAATTAGTGAAGTAATACATGTATAAATCAAGCAATGACTTTTATTTATTTATTTATTTTTCGTTTTTTCCAAAATTGTCGTTTTTAATTTGCGAGCAATGTAGCGTTAAAATCAATGAACCTATCAATCCTGTCTGTCAAGAAAAATTATTAAAAAAGAAAATGATAGATTTCGACATTTTTTTTATTTTTAACATTTAATCACAAAACTTTTATTTGTTTATTTATTTTTGCAAACTTTAATTTAATTTTAATGTCTTAAGAGATTACATTAAAACAAAACAAAAAAGGGGGGGGGGGTGAATATCGTAGAAATGCCTCTTAGCTCAAAGTCTGGGTCAAAATAACAATATTGTTACAAACGTGTAAAATGGAGACCCTTTTGAAAACCAGACAGAGAAAACATTTTTACAAACAACCATTCCTATGACGTGAATTTAGGGTTGCTATATGCTCTAGTTCGGAGTGAGGTTGCCAGATTTGGCGATTTATCGTCAATTTGGCGGCATTTCGAATGTTAGAAAACCTTCTCAATATAACGAATATTTTACGAAATATGAGTTGATGAACTACCTTTCTAGCAGTTTTTGCAAAGAGTACATAAAAGGAGTCATTACTCAGTTGAAGAGCAGATGACGTAATACGAGCTATATTGAACTGTGACATGCGTCAATATTTTGAGAATTGTACCCGCTGTTTTGTGAAATTAGTGGAGCATTTAACTGCTGTTTTTCACAGCTGTTCATTAATCTTGTGAGATAGTTATCGAGCTATTTGCTGTATATTGTTCCTGTTCACGCCATGCTTATAAATAAACGTGTTAGTTATCCAGAAATTTGAACTCATTCTTATATCCGAGCGTACACCCACGATTTCAGAGGACACTTTGTAACAGTATTGTCAATCCCCATCCACATGACGTCATCCATATTGTACGGGGCTTGTAAGACCATTGCCAACTGTCACTTTTCTAGTCGTTTGGCTTTATAATCCTGTTAGTGTTCTGCATATTAGATTCTCTCATTACTCTGCCCGGAACTAAGTTGTCGGTATTCATTTATCGATTGGCAACCGCAGTCTCATGCACCACATTTGTGCATGAGAACCCCTAGGCAAACGGGTGTTGAGTTGCTGTGGTAATGAAATTTTTCGATCAGGTAAAATTGTGGTAGGGCGCGCATGGTAGGCTGGAATTGTTTTCAAGCTACCTCTGTCGGAGTATACTCTAATCTGTTTTGAATTCTTGCATCAGTGTGGGAAAATGTTCATTAATCTATATACAAGGTAGGATCAAAAAGTTCGGAGACTGTGCTGATATCTCCAACTCTGATTGGAGGAGAGGGGGACTATTTTACTGTGGCGTAGACTGTAGAGGCACATGTGACGCGAGATGTGGAAAGGAAGAAGCAGGTCTGCAGTGCAGGGTTTTTTCAGACAATGCGTGTCAGTGAACTGTAGTCGTTAGCGTTCGTCGAAAACTGAAATGGCGTTTGAAGAACAACATGTGAATATCAAAATTCTGCTAGCGTTTGGGGAAATCGCCGACAGAAACATTGCAGTGCAATGTTTCTGTCGGTCTGTTTTGCACTGCAGACCTGCTTCTTCCTTTCAGATCTCGCGTCACATGTATTTCTACGCCACGGTAAAAATAGTTCCCCTCTCCTCCAATCAGGGTTAGAGATATCAGCACAGTCTCCGAACTTTTTTATCCTACCTTGTATAAAGAGCTGTATTCTAGAGTACCTACTACGTTGCGTGTGACATCAGATTTTGAAAACGAAGCTGGATTTTGGACTCATTTTTAACTTATTTACAACAATGGAGAATTCTAGAGCTTTACGTTGCGCATGATATCAGATACTCAAAACGAAGCTGGATATTGGACTCATTTTTAACTTATTTACAACAATGGATATTATAATACCCCCTTTTGTGATGTGGCTAAGTAGACAGTGTTTGTGTTGAAGACCCAGACCGACCGACTCGTCAGCAAGGACATGAGCAGGGCAGTGTTTGTGTGTTGTTTTTTTATTACAGTATATCCCCCATGAATATGCAATTTCGAACTAACCGCCATTTTTTGTGTAGTTTCAATTGATTGTTCTCTATTCTTAATCTCTTATCTTGAGCTGATTATTATTGCCTATTCTCATTTTTGCCGAGTTTTATTTTTATTTACTTACATACTTTTAATTGTTAATTTTGAATCCTAATATTCTTCTCATCCCCCTTTCCATTGTAGTGATATGTTACTTTCTATCTTTATCCTTAGTCTTGGCTTATAGTTACTCATTTGTAACAGATATGTTAGAGATGGGTTTTTTGTACATACAGTAGTTTATGCATAATTTTCGATTAAAATCCTTCAATTTTTATTTATATATATATATATATATATATATATATATATATATATATATATATATTAAACCGTATCAGCGGGTTTCTGAGGTAAAAAAGAATATCTTCTGGATATAAAGATATAGCAACCTGCTTACTATCAAAGGTAAGCAGGCGTCTGTTTAATTTTGTTTGTGCGGTTGCTTTATCTCTTTATGCCTAAAAAAAAGTGAGTTTTTTTTTTCTTACGATATCGATTGGTACCGATATTGGTTTGTTTTATGTTGCGTTTTTAACGAAGATTTTACTTCTTGGCTATTTTTGCAGCAATTTGTGCGATTTACCTTAACTTACTCTAGGTTTTTTTTTTTTCTAGACCATGGGCACCCGTAGGGAAGGGCAAGAAGTCTTGCCTTCCCTTCGACGTTCAAAGTTCACAAAAGTGGGCATTAGGCATGTCGATATTGTACATCTTATTCTGCAGTTTGCATGCAAATTGTCCATAAAAAATTGGGGCCCTTTTTTTTGTTCAGTTAGTTCTCCCCGGCTTCTGGCATTCATTAATGAAAATAATCGAACCAAATTTCATTCAGTTGTATCAAATTATTCGAAATATATCGTGCTCACAAACGAACACCATTGAAAAAAATTGTTCATGTATATTCAGGAATGTTTCAAACGTGTAAATCAACCAAAATTGGATAATCTGATTTTTGATTCTATCATAATACTTTCTGTTCCACGAATTTTGACTTGCATAATAATGTATATGTAAGTAAAACATTTATTCATGAACATGCATTCTATTTTGAATTTTAAACGTGACAGAACTGTCTTTTGCGATTACATTTAATTTCGAACTATATTTATCCTTACTCACATTTTAACTCGTTCTTACAAATTCCATCTAACGAATCTGAAGAAAATGTGCTTTTTAATGACGCTGCGATGAAATTCCCTATCGCCAATTGAGCGAAATATGTTGGTTGATGTCGTAATTACTGTGTTACTAGAATCGATTTTCACTTAAAAGAAGATCTACAAAATTTTGCCAAGTCGTTACTTCCATTTGTCCCTCTTAAAAACTCGAATAAAATTCCTAACTGCCTCGTTCCGTACATAATGGTGCCTACAGTCGCGATGGCGTCTGTCGTGGTCATGGCAACAGACCTGACCCAGTCCGGATGGCGCTGCTCATTGGTCGATAGGTGCCACGTGGTTCATGTCAGCTGGACTGCATATATTGACTGATTCGGAATGATTGAAGTTATTAGTTATTTTCCATTTTGTTTTAGAGTTCATATTAAAGATTTTTATTTTCTAACTGATATTCCTGAAATTTCTGAGAAATTGCGCAAAACGGTAACATTTTTCAATAAGTAAAATACACTTTGTGCGAAGGATTAGGAAAACTTGAGCAACATATATAAGCACAAATTACACAATAATGCAGCATAGAGCTGTTTCAAGGATACGCTGGATTGCCTTTGTAAGAGCAAGAGAACCACTAACCCCGAAGTCCAAGAAGAAGAAGAAAAAAAACTCCTATTTTGACACTTGCTGTCTTTACTGTTACAATTGACTAAACACAATAATGTGAGTTTCAAAAATAGTTACCAATATCAAAACAGGTGACTTAAGAAATTAAAAATATCAATTATCTTCGTAACCTTTCAATCCAAAAGCCTTAATTGATGTAATCCAGTCATAAATGTAATTCCGATCAAATTTATTTTTATATGCATTTCTTAATTATATAAATCGGAAAAGATTTAATAAAAATCGTCTGCTGTATAATCTCATTGGATTTAAACTGTTTGTTTAACAACATATAATTTTTTTTTCCCAAATAAATATCGGAAAAAATATCGTCTGCAGACTGCTGCAGGTTTATTATTATTATTTTTTTTTTCCCGTGATTAAAATTCTAGACAACTCTTGGACTTCGAATTTAATACATGTTTCGAGTTTCTAAGTGGGGCTACTCCAAGTCATCCACAAAATGTCATGAAATTCGGTGCAGCCGATCTCCTGTGATGGGGAGACAAACACACAAATAAATAAACAGACATACTTTCAATTTTATTTATGTAGATTATTGGGATTTATGTGGGAGTATCAAGAACTAGTGTTGTATTTGGGAGTCCCACTTGCCATGCCCACCCCTTAATCTGTTTTTAGTACAATATGTTTGTTCTTGGCAGAACTGCCAGATAATAATACCGTCATTGACTGAAGTCAAGACTTCAGATGTAAGTAAATAAACTGAAAGTTTCAGTGTCAAAGCATTCATTTCTATTTGACAGTTGGAAAAACTAATAACTTTTCTAGAATCTAATGAAATATATTGAATTTGATGAAATCTTTTCTAGAATCTAATGATATATATTGAATCTAATGAAATGTATTTCATTAGATTCTAGAAAAACAAAGGCAAACTGCATAAAGCAATTTCTTTTTAAATCTCTTTTACACATTACAGAATAATTTACAGTAAAAAAAAATTTTAAATGAAGGATTGCCATAATTTAAATATCTGATTTTGATGAAATAATTATTACATTTTAGACTTTATTTGCACATTTGTTACATTTATTTGGATTATTGTATAATTCATATATTAGTGGTATAAAATTAGATTTTTAGATTCAAATATTCTTGTTTTTCAGATTGGATCCAAATTTTAGCTGATGCTTTAAATTGCCAACATCATGCTTTTTCTGGCACTATTAACTACATTTTTACCTGCAAGTAAGTATTTCCAAGTCATATTATGTTGATTACATCACTGGCAGCGTGTCTTCAGCACGGCAGAGATGTGCTCCCCCCCCCCCCCCTACCTCCTGCACCCGCACTTAATTTTGTGCTACATTGCAATTTGTGATCCATCCTTAGAAATTGTCCAGCAGTGTATATATACATATATATAATAGTAAATACAAAAATTTGTATTTACTATTATATACCTGCTAAACATGAAAGTGCGGCATTGCTCCTTAATATTATGCAGTGTTATGATTATGTATTTTATGTATCGTATTTTTAGATATTTTTCTTATATATATATATATATATATATATATATATATATATATATATATATATATATATATACATACATATATATATTAATTAGTAAGTGATATAATTTTGAGTTATAAAAGAACTACTTTTTTTTCTTTTAGTGATAAGACTATTACATTAAGACTAACAAGACTAACAAAAAAATGTAAGCCGCCTAACAGGATGTCATACAAATTGTAGGATCCCATTTCTCCTCCATATTTGATTTTACCCTCTTTGTATATTTTATATCTCTATACTAGCAGTCTGAGATAACCCAATGGTTAAAGTGAGATAATCTCACATGATAGGCCCAGTTTGATTCCACTGCCACCCAAAATTATCTCTGTGTCTACATGGAGTATAGGCATGTTAAATCTACAGATCCTAGATGTACAGAATCTGTAGAGTAAAGATCTACATTTAATGTGCAGTTAATCCAGTGGTTTAGGAGAAGGATAGTATGGTCCCTCTGGTTGCCACCCCGATTGGGTTCCTTTCTATCGAAAGCGGGTGGTGCTGCCCTGGCTGTTCAGACACCTTATAGCTACAGGTAAATTGGATGGTCTGAGTAAGAATGTCTTCAGTGGACTTAATAAATGTTGGGGATCATCTGGGTCCCCTCTGGAGTTAGCCCCCTCCCCACTCGAGTATTGTCTGTCCTCCCTGGGGAGCCCTGTCCATAAAAAAATAATTGTATATACTTTTTATATTTGAAAACATTCTTCAAATTTAAATATTGTACTTTTAATGTATAAATATGTGATAATAACTTGCAAAAACTAGAAATTTTGGTTTGTATTTTTACATCTTCAGTATAGTGATAATATAGCCAAATATTTAAGATCGATTCTGAATGTATGCTTTTCCTATAAAGAATTTACACTTTTCCTATAAATCATATATGTGAAAAGTATTATGATTTCTCAAAATATCAGCTCATAGGTGTTGATATGTTTTGAGCATCCATGAGCAGAAATTAGCCATCATGTATAAATGTGTATCTGCTTGATTGAGGTCACGGTATTTCTCTAAAGAAGAAAGTGATTCTTTAAAATTCAGTGCAATTATTCAATCGGTAAAAGCAAGCCTTTTGATATTCAGTCTAGCTAAAGAGCCTGATTTTTCATACATCTTAAACCAGTTCACAGATGCTAGTGGCTGCACTGAGAGCATGATTCACATATCTGTTAGTTCGAAGAAAGTTATCAGTTACACATCAGATATTTTTTCTCGTGTCCCTAAACTAATAACACATTAAAACCTGCATTGGTTTGAATCTAAAATTATTAGAAAAAGTGTAATTGCATGCATAAAATGTAATTGTATACATATTATTATGTTATATTTTTTTTTCATGTTAAAATTTCACATTTCAAAACATGTGCTTAGAAATTTGAATTTTTCAATCCATTTTTGCTTCTTTCAGAGTTTTTAGGCTTTGGTAAAGAAAAATAGTTTGCTAACATTTGACAGTAAAACCAATAAAGCATTTGCAATCTCAACAACACACTAAAATCTTGAATTATTGATGTGTAATAACTGGAAATGTTTCCAGAGATAAATTATTAATGCTATAGAAATACATTGACAGTCTTCCAGCCCTTAGACTTTACCCAGCATTAATGCTGGAAAAATTCCTTAATGTCTGGTCAAATTTTGGCTCTTAAAGTGGTAAAGAATTTAAGGCCATATATGGGACAAGACTTTAGAATTTCCAAAGCATCTTTATATTGCCAGTTTACCTTCGAAAAAATAGCTTAATTTAGTAAGCTGTGGTAACTTAAATGTAGAGTAATAGACAAATCGAAAATAAAAATTTAGCGAATCAAAACTTCAACTTTTGTGTCAAAAGCCCAGACCATCCGGCTCATCTTAGGACATAGAGCAGTGAGCGCCTGGTTCAACTTTTATGTGGACTTTTTCTTCTAATTTTTGTAGAACTTTCACAGAATTTTTAACATGTACAGCTAAACTTCGGAACTGTAAGCGTCAATCAGGAACTATTTTCTTTTATATTCATTTTTCATCTTTGTAACCTTGCTCTAGCAACACTCACTGAGTCACATAATGTTATGTTCGATACTTGATGCCTGCATTCGATGTTACAATATATTTTGATTTATTATGATGTGACATATTTAATAAATCTTTGTTACTTATGCTAGAATTTATTATTCATTAAAATTCTTCTGCCTGATACATTCCCTTACTGTACTTTAAAAACTAATCAGATTGATTGCAAATTAAAAGTTCTTTCAGTTTCCAAAAACACAGTAAATGACACCACCAAACAAGTAGCCTTTGAATTAATACAGACAATGGATAAAGTAGATGCTACGAGGTTCTTAACTGTTTTCAGCAGAATAAATTGTAGAATTCCTATTTTTAACATCAAGAGAGAGAGAGAGAGTATCAATTTAAATAACCTTTTAAGTTTTCTAAAGCATAAAAATCCATCTATTTTTTTTCCGTGTGGAGAGGAGAAGCTGCTCATTTTATATTTCTTTTTATGCCCTATGATAAAATGACTAGAAGTATTTTAATTTTATTTATAATTGGAATGCTGAATACTTCTTCCAAAGCTACCCAAACTGGTTCAAAACTACGACTTCTTTATTTCAGTAACTTGATAACCAAACACATTGAAAATAAGTCACCTGATAACAAGTGACTTATTTCCAATATCACAATTCAATGTCTTTACAATACTACTTTACAGCATCATCAAATCAATCAGCCGCAATAACACAATAAATTATGTTATATGCAGTTGCACAATTCAATATTGGAATAAACATTTGATTAATTTGAAATTATATCAATACTTATAATTTATCGGTGCTTTATATTCAAAAAGTTTACGACAGTGGTGTATGGGTACTATTAAATTAAACCAGTTATTTTATACTTTTACTTGTTCTGAATTTATAGAGTAATAAGGCAAAAGAAATTATTTTGCTTTCACCTTTAGATTCTGTGACCAGTCTAACTTTGGTTATTGCAGCTGCTGTTGAAATATTAGCAAAAAGTTGTATATTGTGAAATCTATATTCAGAGACAACATCTTTAAACAATCTACTACTCTGTACAGGGGCTGATTTATGGCAGGGCATTTGAAGCATGTGTACAAGGACCCCAAATTTTAGAAGGATCCCAAAATATAAAGAAGTTTTCAAATTTTAAAGTATTTGATGCATAATTTAAAAAAAATTTAGACATAGCAACACATTTTATTCAACATTTTTTGGGGGAAGGGAGGGGAGTCTTGTTACTGCTCAACACCCTTTGGGTGAGCTGGATGGCCTGGATAATAAAAAATAAATAAAATAAAAAGACCCATTTCTTTTTAATATTGTTTTATATGACTTCACTTTTAAAGTTACATCACATGGCATTTTTGCAATTTAAGCCATATAAATAAGGAAATAATACTTTGGAGTAATGATAAAGGAACAATCAAAGAGATTAAGATTGAAATTATCTTCCAAAAATATTGAATTATGGAAACAGTAAACTTGAAAAAAAGTTTTAATTTTGAATCTCAGTTTTACAGTGAATGAGAATTAGCTCTGGTTTCTTGATTCTGCACATGTCCCCCCCCCCCATGTCATTTAATGTCTGACATCGGTACTTGAAAAGAGGGGTCCTGAAGGAACCCTTGTCCAGGGTCTCAAACTGCTTAAGTAGGTCCCAGACTTTGCAACAAAATTATATCAACAGGCAAGGATGGATCCAGGATTTTCGTGAGGGAGGGGTAGGGTAACCAACCCTCCCATATTTCCCGGGAACTCCCGTATTTGAGAATTTTTTTTTTTTTTTATCCTCCCGCTTCCCGTATTGACTTTCTATTTCTCCCGTATATTTCTTTAAAAATCAAGAACGCAAAATTTGAATTATATATTTTTCCTGCGAAATACATTCCTGTATAAATTGTAGGATTGAGATTTATTTTCGCTTTGTTTATCGTCGGAGATGTGGGCGCGACTACGTGTAAATGATTTGCGTGTAAATAAAGAACAAAAAAATAAATGTGCCAAACCTTAATAAGATTTTAGGCTTTGTTTTAAGCATTCCAGGTTCAAATGCCCATACTGAAAGAGTTTTTTCGCTGATGAGCAACAAATGGACTGATCAGAGAAATCAAAGCAGCTTACAACTGATTAAGTCAGAGCTAATGATAACAATTAATTACGACTATAGTTGTAAAGAGTTTTTAAAATGTGCACAAGAAAATAACAAAATGCTTAGTTCTGCAGCATCAGTGGCCAAATACGTTTAGGTTACTGTTAGTACTAAGAAACATGCAAATTTGTACATTTGTATTCCATATTGTATCCTGTATATAATATAGAATGTAAATTAATTGTTTTGCTTATTATTGTACATTTAATAAACAGTTTCTGGAGCGACGGTTCGTTGCCCTGTGCCGCGCTGCTAAAAATTTGTCGAGACTAAATCTCCCTTAAATTCATGGCTGAAAGTTGGTCACCCTAGGGGGAACACATCTAGGATTTTTGTGATGGGGTTAGTGTCGGGTATAACTAGGGACCTTTCTGATATTTTCCCGCAAAAGGAAATGGTTTGTTATTTTCAAATTATTGATATACTTATAAAAAATTATTTTTACAGAAAACATTTACTATATTGTTATTTTATTCCATGAAATGATGCAATATATCCGTTACAATTAACTGAGTGCAACAAAACAAAAAAATATAACTTTTTTTTACTTCTTCAAGGATTTTGAAATTTCTTTAACAATAGATAACCTAATACTATAATTTTGAAGTGATGTATTTAGACTAAATATACTATTATGTACTAAACAACTAGTCGTTATGGTTACGGATTTGGAGACTGGAATCCTGTTCTACTTCTACTGTGTCGGTGCTTCCCTCTTAGTCTGTGGTAGCTGGTAGACTGGGAGTGTTGTGAAAATAATGAGTATGCAGCATGACATTGCCGTTTGGAAATGGAAAGGAAAATACAAATCCGCATTAGTTTGGAATGACAAAATCAATTATTGATATCTTCCAATTTAATGAAAGTAATGTATTTTTAAGTAATACTTTCTTTCATGAAAGAATATTCAATTTGCTATTAAAAGTTAATAAATAAAATCTTTTTTAGGGGGGGGGGGTGCCCCCCTCTGGATCCGCTCCTGTCAACAGGACTTGATTGGCAGTAACATAATTATTAGAAAACTCTTATTTTTTTACCTACAATTTAGGAATTTGTTAATTTGTATTCAAAGTTATGTTTTGGACACATAATATTATGAAAATTTTTTTGTTGAATAAACTCTTTGAAACTCTCAATTGTTTAATATGCTTAAATGTGGTTCATTTGTATGTTGCATCATTTTTGCTTGAATTATTTGCTTATAAAATATTTTACATATATATTTTGTTTCTAATTATTTTCTTTTACTTAATTTTTTAGCTTTAGCTATCAACTGTTACATTTGCAGCTGGTCTCCTAAAGATGCACCTAATCGAACAGTCATCTGCAATGAAGAATATTTTGAAGCTAATGCAGTTGCCATATCAGAATGTGAAAGTGGTTGTGAAACTTACATGCATTGGGACAGTAATGGTAATTTTTGTCTGAATATTTTTTAAAAGTTTCTCTTACACTTCAACTCCTAAATGGGGATTCACAAAGAGGATACCATGGTACTCTCTTGAGACATTAAATATGGCAGAAAGGCTGCTGCAAAACTTCACATTTATATAAAGTTTCATCAAGTTTTAAATTTCATGACAGAAAATTTATGTTAGAAAGTTTTTTATAATGTGCCATTGGCTGAAAAAAAAAATTAATTTAATGATATAATGCCATTTTGGGTAGTATACAATCTGTCTGTCATAAACTCTTTCCAATATCAAAGAAGTTTATAAACATCGCTTTATTTTAGCATCTCTAAAATAATTTAAATTTTCATTTTCTACTAGAATTTTCCTTTCATTATTGATAAAAAATTTTGAAGTAAAATTTAACAATTTTGTTTAATAATAAGTTTTTAAGACCATACTCCCATTAAGTTTTATTTTTAAATAAAATGTTCTACATGTACAAAAGGGCCTTCGGGGCAGTGGTCCTAAACTGTCAAATTTGCTTAGTGATGTTTTTTGCATGTATTTGGCATGCTGTGAGTTTATGGGAGCCCCCAATTAACGCTAGGGCTTGGACCCCACATTGGCTTAATCAGGCCCTGACTTATGGTCCCAGGTCCAAATCTGAATGGGACCGACATAGTCAGTGCCCACAACAGCATGAGTTTTCTGTTTTTAATGGATTTTCACATTTGTTAAATTTTAGATTGTCTTCAATTGTTTTAAATGTTTGTAAGACGAATCTATTAAAAGTTTAGTAATCCGAAAGTAGACCTCACAACCGAAGTATCTATCATTAGCAGTGGCTGTTAACAAAAAGTTACTTCTAAAAAGTGATTGTTAAAATCGTGACTACTTGCTGCAGGCAGTGCAGCTAGTATTTACTACAACAGGGGTTGAATAAAGTTTCTTTGAAAATGCAATGAATAAGTTGCTGTTACTGTGTTAGTAACCAAATACAATTACAGCCACCTCTTGAGAAAGAATTAACAGAATGCTACCAGTTGTAGTTAAGTTTTTTCTAGTATATATGTTATAAGTTACTTAAACTAATTTCGATACCTAATATCCCTACTTAACCTTCTTTACATATTTAAAATTCAATAATTATATATGATGAGGCTTGCAATTTATGAAACACCTATAATTAGAAATTTACCATACTCACAGAACCTGCCTATAGCAAGCATTCCCAAAATAGAACCATGCTTACATTGCAGCAATAACATTGTCCTAATGCGATAGTGTTAAATATAATAAAAATTCTCTAACAGGCAAATTGTATAGTCATGTGAATTAAAAACGACTGTCAGAAACTACTCATGCTTAAAACACTGATAAAATAAATAATTTACATATTTGTTCATACAGTTATATATTGATTTCATTAATTTTCAGAATGGCAGTACCATGAATGACTATTATTAATCTTAAATTTTTTAATACTGGTACTTAGCGTTCACTCTAGACTGAAAAAAGGACAGAGTGCTTGCTTCTCAAAAGAGGCACTTTAAAAAAGGGGACATGTTTTAATAAGAAAATAGTGAAAATATGCAAAAAATGCATTGCATAGAAGCCCGAACCGCATAAGCCATTTATGAAAAAAAAAAAATCATCAACAGAAAAATAAATAACATGAAATATATTTTTATGTGCAAACTTGTATATTTATATAGAGCAAGATTTTGGAGGGACTTGTGCGATTCAATGAATTCAACATATTCAATAAAAGGATTTAAAAAAAAAATTCTACATCAGATTCATGCACCCAGGACCGTCCCTTGTGCATACTACTACATGTATTTGCATAGTAGGAATACTAGAATTAAACCAGTTCCCTAGTATCAGCTGTAATACAGCCATGTGTGCAATAGATTTCATTTGTAATCGAAGAGGTTAATTATACTATTATATACTGAAATTCATTTATTTTACATTGCATAGGGATATTAAGTTTTAGTGCTTGGGAGCAATATATAATTTATAGCAACAAAACCAGATATCTGTGAAATGGATAAAATATTTAATTGCTCAAAATAAGATATTGTAATAATCACTATACATAATATTGAATTATTTCTGTGATTTTGTAGTTTGTTCTATTGTGAAGTACTTTAATAGAGTGGTATATTTAAAATGCACTACCCGACACAAAAAATGCAACACCATGAAAGAGCGAATAGAGTGTGGTGATAAAGGACACACAGATGGTATATATAAATAAGGGATGTTAATTCCAGAAAGATATTGCGATACAGTAATGACATAGACAAGGTGATCAGTAGGCACTAGGACCAACTCTTGCGATGATACAAGCAGCAACCCTTCAAAGAACAGATGCAATGAGCATTTGGATAGTTTCCTGAGGGATGGATGATCATATGCCTTCAACCATCCTTCACAGGCCTTCCTCTGTTTGAGACGGGGGCAAAGCAGTCAAATGATGGACAATCATGCCCCATACATGCTTGATGGGTGAGAGATCTGGAGACAGTAAAAGCCAAGGAAGCACCTGGATACCTTGCAAGGCTTGTTTGTTGATAATTGCCATGTGCAGTCGTGCTTTATCTTTCTGGAAAACAGAATTTTGCTGCATTAGGGCAGTTCAGTTGGTCGCAGCATCTCATCCACATATCGTCATGTCATCATTGTGCCTCTGATACGAACCAGGGGTATCTGGCTATCGAAGTCTATGGCCCCCCCAATCCATGATGCCATGTTGTCAAGCAATATGGCATTCAACAATTGCAGTAAGATTGGATCTGTTTCCACATCGCCTTCAGACTCTCACACAGCGATTGTCATTCGACAAACAGAACCGAGACTTGCCGCTGAACACTACTCTGTGCCATTCACTCATCCAAAGTGCTTGGACCTGACACCATTATAATTTCTCGCGTCAATGTCTTGTCATCAATGGCAGTCTTCGTAAAGGATAGTTTGAGTGCAAGCCGCTTTCAGCCAATCGCCGAGAAACTGTTCTTGCTGATATTTGAACATCCAATGTAATCTGCTCTATTTTCTTCAAATACTTTGCACAGTGGATGCATCAATTGGTGTTTCAGCAGCGATAGACCGATACAACCACCCAGTCATATGGAGGTCTAAAATGAATCCCCTCACATGATCGTTCAAATGCTGAAATGAACTTCAGCGACATTGGCTAAGCTTCTCTTCAACAACACGTATCTTCTGAAATGAAAAACAGCTCAGAAAGCAGGTTTCTGTAGGTGACAGACAGTAACAACTATTGGCTCATCTGCCATTTCCAGCCCTTTTATCTCGCTCTCTAATCACTTGACCTACTTGTATTTCAGATCATTTGCATACATTGGTCAGCTGTTTTTGTTTCGCAATTTGCATAATTATACAGCCAAAGATTCATGGTGTTGCATTTTCTATGTCGGGTAATGTACATTCAAGAAATTAAATAAATTAAAAAGTAAATTTTATAAAAAATTGGAAAACATGAAAAAAAAATTGAATAACATTTTCTCTCTACATTTTCTCTTTTTTTCTTTTTTTTCTACATTTTCTCTTTTCATTATTTAGTTTTGTAGATTTCTTAAATGTGCAATAGATTGCAAAATGTGTAAATTGCAAAAGTTTTGTAGTTTTGAAAATATGCGTTACCATTGTTGAGGTCTCTAGAATACAGAAATAGTTTGCCATTATCAATTATGCTGTTCCCCTTCTTATTTTCTACCCTTCATGGCTGTAGTTCAATTTTGCTATTTTAAAAATGGCACATGGAAAAAAACTTTGGATTAAAGGCTATGTTTTTGCTTTTTTCAAGAAATATTCTTATTCTGTAATTAAAAAACACTATGACAACTATGGAATTCGCATACAAAATAAGTAATATTATTAATAATAAAATGGAAAAGTGTTGAGCATTTCTTTTAAATGGAGAAAGAACAACAAATGAATACCCAGAGAAGGTGTGTGCATTTATGACTATTTCAAAATAAGGTCTCTTGTCTCAAAAGAAAATCCACAGACTCAAAGAGAAATTGCAATATCCTTAAATACTTCTGTGGCAACTGCAAATGTAAGATAATAAAGAAAAATTTAAATCTTGCCTAGATATGCTACTGTGTGCAAAACACTGTATAATTCTCTATAAAAATCATTTAGCAGGTGACTGAAGGAAATTTATTGTGATGATTGATGAAGCATGGATCTATTTAATGACTGTAACAAAAAAAAAGATCGATTTACTATCGCAAAAGAGGAGAAATAGGTTCCTAAAAACTTTAAACTTATTTCCAAGAATCAAAAGAAAGTTTCAGCAGAGAATTCATGATTATTGTTGGCTTTTCGTTCAACTATAAATTAAAGTTAAGAAAAGCTGAAAAAAATTTCAAAATCAATTCAACATATTACCAAAACAATGTTTTAACTCCTTTATTGAAATAAGAAGTAGAATCGCTTTATCCATAGAGTCTTAATAGAGTAGAACTTCATCAAGATAAAGCTACCACTCAATTTCTTAAAAAAATGACAAAAAAAAGAGATAGTAAAGCCATACCTTTTGCTTATATTCCTTCAAACTCCCTTGGTGTATCACCAATGCATTATTGTGCATTTGGTTTTATTTTTAAAGATAGCTTTCTAAACACAGACTTCAAACAATGGATGAACTATGGAAAACTGTGAAAGATGGGTGGAATAAAATATCACTCATATCTTTAAGATAACCTCTCATATCTTTGAAATCAAGATGTAGAATGATAGGTGCCATCACATGGAACTAAGAAATAAATATTGTTACTCCAAACATTAATTATATTGCTTTAAATTTGTTCTAAAAATGTGTAAACATCCTCTGTAATTTTGACGAAGCTTCTGTTATAAATTAAGTCAACAACATATATAAGTAACATAACAACATATATAGCTAATTTTTCAACATTCACCTTAAAATTATTTTAACCTTTTCAGATTCTTTAGAGCAAATTCGGAGAAACTGCTTGCAGCCAGACACAGAGTTGACTGGTGACTGTAGACAGGAGGATACAAAACTTTATAAAGCAAGACGGTGCACTTGTAATTCCAACCTGTGCAATAGTGCTTCACTGCTAAGCATCTCCTGGGTTGTGCCTGTTTTGATATTATGTCTGTTATATAGTTTACAACATTCTCGTGTTTAAGATATTTTTGTATGTAGTTGCTTTCCATTCTTGCCAAATCCTGGGGTGTTATGGGCTTGGTTTGTTCAGAATCTCATTTTTCGATTCATTCGGTATTTATATTTCATCTCTCTTTGTCATTTGTATTGCATTTGTGTCTGCCATATCATTTCTCTCTTACGATTGTTTGATTTATATAGATGTAATTTATCCTCTATATTTGACAAGTAGCTTTTTAAATGTTGTTTACTAGTCAAATGTGAAAACTGAGTATTTTTATAAAATCATGAAGTTGGGAGGAAATTTTTTATTTTGCTATTTACCAATACATGTTTTGGAAAGATTGAAATATCTAAACAATTGGTGTATGTAAATTGTTGATAGTATTTTTAAGCAGCTTTGGCAATTTATTAAGATTTTGGAATGTTAAGTGTTATTTATATAGGGTAAGTCGGGTAATATGCAAACTTGGGGAATAGTCCAGTTTGCATTATTTTTGAATCCGCTCACAAGGTGCTGTCCTTTCGTACATGATTATAAACATTTTAACAATTTACTTTAGTGGCAGCCATTACCACCATGGCCCTAACTTAATTTCACACATTTTGGCAGATGCGTATTTTCATGACCTTTTTTTGTCATTCATTATAAAGCTTCAGCAACTTCAGTCTTAAGTGTAAGAAAGCTAAGATGGCTGAGATTTTATTGTATATTGGTTTAGAGTGTGTCGGCGAATAAGATTAGATTCCAATGCTGAGATTAGATTCAATTAGTGCAATGTTGAGAGTGTTATTTGATAATGTATTAAAATTGCTTTTGTAGATATATTCTAATAAATAATATAGTATGGTAACAGGTCAAAATAGTTAATACTTTAAAAATAAAAACCACCAAAAAATTTGGCCACAGTTACGTCTTTTATTAAAATCTCTTTTTTTATGATGCATAAAAGTCACATGGCCATAACGCTTTTGGGCATAGTAATATCTGAATAATAATGCAGAAATTTTGCTGATATTTGCCCCGTTATGAAAATAATTAAAGCTGATATACATAATTAGAAAACAACATGCCCAATTGACTTATCCTTAGTATCTTTTTTTTTCTCCTGAATTGACTAGTATTTCAAAAATTACTATTCTTTTCGTAATTATGTTTTGCTTCTACTTATTATTAACAATTTCCCTATTCAATAAATAATGCAGTTCTAGTTTTGTTTCCAATTCTCAATGTGTACCTATTTGTGGTGACTTTCGCCTAGACTAGCATTTCTCAACCTGCTAGAATAGAAAATATGCCAATATGTTCAGGTTAATATATTTTTATTATTCTGTGAAAAATATCATAGTATCATACAACAATCGCATTCCATATATTAGAATAAATGTTGTAGAAACAACAAAAACATAAAATTTGGGTAAAACTTTGACAGCTAAATTGATTTTAACTTATTTCTCCAAGTATGGCATATTACCCTGACACTCTAGTTATAAAGGGAACATTTTTTAATTATGTTATTGATGAGTACAAAGAATGTTGAATTTTTTCATTGGTTATCTTTTTTGAAGTGCAAAAATCATTTTGCATACTTGTACCACCTGTTTATATACCAATTATTATTTTGTAACATGCAGATCAATTAACATTAAATTAAATGTCTATTTAATTACTTGCAATCACATATTTATTACTCGTTAATTTATCTTAATATAAATTCAGTTAGTACTTTTAAACCTAATTCGAATAATTTAGACAAATTAAAATGTACTACTTAAATTTTTGAACGCAATCTTTTCTCTAGTTATGCACTTCAGCAATCTGAAAATTACAATCATGAGTTATACCTGTGGAATTTGTATATGTGAATTGGTTCTATATATAAGTATTTTTTACGTAAACAAATGTTTCAAATAAAATATAATATTTAAAATGTACCAGGTAAATTAATATATATATTAAAAGCTTTGATTTCTAATCAAGGTTCCTGTGCTTCTTAAGCATTTTTACATAAACAAATGTTTCAAATAAAATATAATATTTAGAATGTACCAGGTAAATTAATATATATATATTAAAAGTTTTGATTTCTAATCAGGGTTCCTGTGGTTCTTAAGAATTTTTACATAAACAAATGTTTCAAATAAAATATAATATTTAAAATGTACGAGGTAAATTAATATATATATTAAAAGTTTTGATTTCTAATCAGGGTTCTTGTGGTTTTTAGAAAGTCCATTTTCGATATTTAAATGCTATAAGTCCTTTAAAAACATGATTTTTATCTTAAGGACCTTAAAATTCCTTATTTTAACATGAGAAAAGTTTAAATATTTACACAGCATGGAGAAATGTCCTTGTAGATGTATATTAAGACTTATGTAATACTATAATATCTGTGATGATTCATGTCAGCGAAATCAAAGCAATGATCAATTAAAGCGATGATTCATGTCAGAATAAGCTGTCACTTAATGCATCATATTTTGTATATGGAATAAAATATATTATTTAATTGAGTGGGCATCAGAATACAGGTAGTCACCTTTACAAGTGTCACTATATTCTGTGCAAGCAAAATTTTTCCACAATATTCCTAAATTTTTGTTGCAGTAAATAACATGTATTTAAGAAATACAAATGTAGTATTATTTAGTGTCAAATATTGTACTTGTCGCAAGTACCTTATAATATTGATCTTAAAAATGGGTAGATTACACTACATTTGGTTCTGAAAATGCATTTTTAAACCTTTTGTGGTTATTCAAAACTTTTTCTATTTAAGCTGTCACTTAATGCATCATATTTTGTATATGGAATAAAATATATTATTTAATTGAGTGGGCATCAGAATACAGGTAGTCACCTTTACAAGTGTCACTATATTCTGTGCAAGCAAAATTTTTCCACAATATTCCTAAATTTTTGTTGCAGTAAATAACATGTGTTTAAGAAATACAAATGTAGTATTATTTAGTGTCAAATACTGTACTTGTCACCAGTACCTTATAATATTGGTCTTAAAAATGGGTAGATTACATTACATTTGGTTCTGAAAATGCATTTTTGAACCTTTTGTGGTTATTCAAAACTTTTTCTATTTAATGAAAAGAGCAAGAACCCTGAAATTAATATTTTAAAATTTTTTGAACGACTTTTTGAAGTACTCAATCTATGTTAATATCAATCAATATTACTTGTTAAAACTGAAATTATTAGCAGTGTGAATCACAGCAAAATAAAGTCTGGTAATTTTACTGTGAATTTTAAATTTGTCTTTTGCTTCATAAAATCCCAATAGCTAATAATTTATAGTATATAAGATGACTTATCATTTTCTGTCTTTTATAAAACAGTATACATATCTTTGTATATACATCACAACAGATTAATTTTCAGAATATTGTACTTGAGTGTTATATCAAATGTTGGCACACTTTAAAATGTCCTAATCCTGCCTCTTTTCCTGTTGATACAAAATTATGCATTTGTAATGAAATTGTGTTACATTATGTACAATATTGATAATACAGATTTAAAAAATTCAAATTATAAATACCTTAATACATCAAAATAAATTTCAAAATATTTGGGTTACTTTTTATTAATTTAAATTTAAGAAAAGAAACTTTTTACTTTCAATCATTTCTTAACTTTTTCAATTATTTAAATTTTAATAATAATGTCACATGTACAAAAGTGGAGAACTGCTGATTCAGAAAATACTGTACATCAGAACTGGCAAGTTGTATCTGTTTGGACTATAAATCTAATGAAAGTCAGTATAATACACAAGTTTTGAAAATAATTACTGAAACTTTATCATATAATGTAAATGTTTTACATTCACAACAAAATCATACTTTTGAATAAGAAATTGTTATCCATTTTAAATTTATTTTCTATATATGTAACTCATGAAAAGCTATTCCTGCAATTTTGCAGGAGGAAGATTATTTTTTATATAAAAATTTTTCAATATAAATAATGCATATTTTACAGATTATCTGGTAACTTCAATTTTTATGAAGTTCTGCTGTACATATATATTGTAGCAGAATTTAAATATTTTAATTGTTTAATTCATAAAGTTTGTTTAATCCATGTCCCCCCCCCCCCCCCCCCCCCTCATATAAGATTGGGCTACATATATTTTTAGTTTCTCTCTCATTCTGAAAATTTTATGTTGTAAAGTGAGGTTCTTGCTACCTTTTATAGCAAATTTAATGGTCAGTAAAAAAAAAAAATCATTATTTTATTAGTTATGACACATCCTACTGATAATTAGTTTTCATAAGAAGTGTTTTGAATCAATACTTTGCATTTCTCAGACTGTTTTCCCATAGAACACTGCTGAGAAGAGAATAGCTAGCTTCTCCTCTATAAAATTCGAATAATTAGAGTATGAATAAATATAATGGTTGTTCCTAAAATATATATATATATATATATATTCATTATTTTATTAGTTGTGACACATTCATTACCTTAACAAGTTATGACACATATTAGTTATGACACATTCATTATCTCCCGGCCGTCCAAATAGATGCTCATGTCCTTGTTGACGAGTCGGACGGTCTGGGTCTTCAACATTCATTACCTTACACCTTTCTGGTAGGTCGGGCGGTCTGGGTTTCAACAACAACATTCATTCTACTCCGGGCGTCCAAACAGTTACCTTATACTTTTCTGGTAGGTCGGGCAGTCTGGGTCTCAACATTCATTCTACTGATAATCAGTTTCCATAAGAAGTGTTTTGAAAGGAATATTTTGTTTCTCAGACTTATTTTTTTTTAGAACACTCCTGAGAAAAGAATAGCTGGTCCTCTATAAAATTCGGTTAATTAAAAGTATGAATAAATTTATTGGTTGTTCAAAAAAAAAAACTATATTTTAAAAACATTTTAATACAATTTAAAAGCAACAATTAATTAATATAGCAACATTAAATTGGTTCAGAAATTTTTGTTGAAAATTTTTTGTTCTGTGTAATGGTGACTGGGTGTCTCTGGTTAGTTCCAATATTATTTCCTTTTGCTGCTGATTTATTGCAAAGCAGGATTTTCATGTTATGTTAATTGTAATAAAGAAAATGTAAGAATCGGTTTGATATTGCTGTTGATATAATGATTGAACCTTTCAGCATTATTTCAAAAACCAAGTAAAATTGATTATTAAAATTGATTATAGATTTGAAACACTGTATCATAAATCCCAATAATATAAAACAAATTCCCCCCTTTTTTTAAGTTCCATATAAAAATAAAATTTGTTTGGTATATTTTATAAGTAATATGCAGAATGCTTATAATTTCAACTTTTATTTTATTTTATTTATTTTTATTTCTCAGTTATTCATTTAACTTAAACATATTTATGTTTTGATTTAAGAAGTAAGTCAATTGTGTATTTATCACTGTAACTTTTAAAAACAAAGAAGTGTTCCACGGGCAAAAAAGTGTGGGAACCACTGGCATGGCAGATAAATTTTATTGCATAGAAATTGTGGGTGGATTAACTGATTTGCAAACCAATTAGTTTATTTACAAACCAAGTAGTTAAGACCCTTGATAGCTCAGGGTATGCAAATTTTTGTAATGTTCACCAAATTATTTTACTTATTGAACCTCGTTCATCTAACTAACACTTAAACCTAAAGGCTTGTAAATGTGCTACTGCCATAAACTTTACATTTTGATCTATGTATTTGCATTTAAAAAGCATTTTCAATTTATTTTTACAGTATTTTTAAAACTTACATAATTCATGGAAATGAATACAGGTGTAATTGTACATGCAATAATGTTCTAGATAGTTGTTTGTGGTTTTAATTGCATTTATAAACATGGAAGGAATGCTATAATAATCCTCTCACTTTTTCAATTTAAATGATTTCTGAACCTTATACATATTTTTATATTAGTATGTATCTGCCAATTTGTCACATGCATCTATTATTTTCAAAATATAAAATTAATGCTTTGTACTCTACTCAGTTACTTTAAATGTATAATTTGTAAGAACACCCCCCCCCCTCCCCTCCCATCTATGCCTAAATTTATGAGTGATTTATTTTTATTCAGAATCGGCAAAATAAATAATACCAAAATTTTGAGTTTCAATTTAGTATTTCTGATGTTGATAATCATTGATTGCAGAATTTAATCCATTTCTTGAAGTTCTTAGATTTTTTATTTGGGTTTTCAAGGACCCTTGAAAGTGCTTGAATTTTACAATAGGTCTTTAAAAGTCCTTGATTTTTATTTTTTCATTACAGAATTCAAGTTTTGTAATGAAATTTTTGGGCTCCGATAATGTGAGTAGATTTTCTACAATCGCTTTCACAAATAAAAAAAAAATTTATAAATATAATTTATTAGTTGTTTCTTTAAAAAAAAAATTAATTGCATATTTGATAGTTAAAACCTTTGTAATATTGCATAAGTTTAACAATAAAAAGTAAGATATACAGTCTTGGAAAAATAAAATTTAATCCTTGATTTGTGAAAAAAAAAACTGTGGAAAGTTTAGGACCACTATCCCGAAGGCACTTTTGTAGATGTAGAACTTTTATTTAAAAGTAAAGCTTTAAAAGATGTATAATATTTAAAACTGTTAACATAGTTTCAAAATTTAAAATAAAAACTAACATTATCAGTTTATATTATTCAAATAATTCAACAAATAATTATTTCTGATTAAAATGTTTTAACACATACAAAATTTAAATCCCAGAACCATTGCCACAGAGGTCCATGTGTTAATCAGGCTCTGCATGTACCTAAAGTTTTGGACACATGCACACTATGTGTCTCCATCGGAGAGACTATGTGTCTATGTCCTCATCAATACTATTAATTACTATACTACTTCTATAACAAAACAAAATTACTCTACTTCTACTAGCCCCTAACAGAACTCAATAACTTTATAATCCCATACCCTGTAACAAAACATACTTGTCCCATAATCAGTGAAACATGCTATATTTTAAAGCAATATTAAGTTAATAATTCCCACATAGCAAAAGGTATAAAATTAATTTTCAGATATTGAATTATCTTTAATTTAATGATATTTCCCAAAATTTATAGCCAAGAACACCACATTGTCACCAAGCATGGTTGACAGAAAAGAGATGACTTTTCTTATCTATAAATTTGCAAATTGGCAGATGCATAGTGTTCTGGTTTTGACGAACACTATACAAAAGTAGTTTATTACTTAATATGCATCGTATAAATGTAGCTTTTGCATTTACTAAAACCCAGTGAACAATATCATTCCCTTTTAAAATGGTCATGTAAACAGTTACAATTCATACTTGTTACACTGCCGTTAATTGTTTTAAAATGGTGTATCAATCTGCCATCTAACTGCATTGTCATAGATTGTCTTGTGTTTGTGTCACTAACTTGCTGCATTTTGAACAATTTGAATGTTTTACATAATATAAATGTATGGAATTATTTTTATATGCATTTTAAATGCCTGTATAAAAAGATATGTAATATTTTTCAACTTATGGGTTTTTTTTTATTATTATAATTAGGTAGTTTTTTTTTTTGGTTACAGAATTGCAACTTACCCAGCTCTCTTTTATTTGAGATTTAAAACAAGAGGGCATGTATGATTATCAAAACAGAAGAAAAAAAAATTGATTATCTGAATCTTTAGTGCTTAAATATCTAAATATTCCCAATATTTTTAACTGCTATGATTATTATTGACCTTTCAAAATCAAAATTGTAGAAAATTTTCAAACTTAACTTACTTAATGATGCTGTGGACTAGCAAATACAATAGTTATGTATTGAGTTTGAACTTTCGTGTATGAGATTATAAAGTGAATTTTCTGGTTTATTAAAAGTGACTTTTTACCATAGAACAATTTTTTGGTGAGATCTTTCAAATTCATTTTCCTAACAAAAACTCTGAATAATATTACCAATATTGTGAATCCAGATATTGTCGTGGCTATGTTGTAACTGGAAGTAAAGTCAACTCTGTAATCAGGGTTTCATTTCAATGGTAAAAGAAAGTTTATGACCCACACGAGCAGTTTGAAATTGATAAAAGGCAACTAACTCTGTTATCACGGTTTCATTTCAATGGTAAAAGAAAACTTATGGTCCACATGAGTAGTTTGAAATTGATAAAAGGCAACCAACTCTGTTATCAGGGTTTCATTTCAATGGTAAAAGAAAGCTTATGGCCCACATGAGTAGTTTGAAATTGATAAATAACTTTTGTTGATTAAGTATAATATATTTACTTCTGCCATAATTGAGAACAGTAGTGGCTTAATAATTAAAAACATATACATTCTTGGCACTGTTGGTTTTATTAATTGTTGATATATGTGGTACATAAAACACTTCAAACAAACTGCTTATTTAGCTATTTTATTGTTATATTACATGTAATATGCTGTGTATTTTATGTTGCATATAATATTTTTAATCATTTTGTAGTTTTCTTAATGCAATTTCAATTCATTCAAAGGGGGAAAATTAGTTTTCTAAAAACTAAACATGTTGAATATAAGCTTCGTAATTCTGAATAAAAGTACAATATATCCATGTTAAATGTCATTGCAAGCTTGTTAGTTACAGTGCTTTTTTGATTGACAATTAGTTTTGAATTCATATTACCTGGGAATAAGTTTAAATTTATTACTTCTAAGTGTTGGAAATTTTTACGAATCATGCCATATTTTGTGCTTAAATAAGAATTCTACAATTCAGAAACTGCCCATATACAAAGTTTTAGTAGAACTAACTATTGAATATTTTATACTTTGAAATGGAAAATGTTTGAATTCTTCAAAACAATTTTGATTTCATTGTTTGAAATTGAGAAGTAGTAAATGCAGTAGACGTGTTGCAACATTTTGGGGGTTTTTTTTTCCACCACAAATGCTTGATATTGATTGTGTTTGCTTTAAAGAATACTGGAAAAAAAAATTAAAATTGGAGATTTTATAATGTGTGTTTTAATATGTTTAATTATGTAAAATGCTTAATTTTTTCTGTTCTGATTTTAATAATCTGATCTAAATTTTAGCAAATTTAACTATTTTTTTATCAAGAAAACAAATAAAATGATTATTCCAATACTGTTGAGTCATCAAACGATGTATTAAAATACAAAATGTATTTTTATTAAACATAAAATGATTTGTGCCATACTGGTAAACCATACTGGTCAGTGGCGAACACATGCTTGACAAACATTATCATGTTGGGCTGAATATATTTTCAGATCATGGTATTTAATTTTCTCTTTAATATTACTCAATATTTAAAATGATTAGAAGGTTAACATAGAAAGAAAAATTTTAGCTCCTGTGGTGGTAAGGGAGTCGCCGGGCCCCGAACCAGGGACCCTTTGCTTACAAGACTGACATTATAATCACTGAGCAAAAGCTAGTTTCTCCTCCGTTCTTATAATTCGGTACAGGTTCCAAGCATCTTTGATCAGATGTCTTTGCTGCCGCACTCCAATTGTTAAAACAATGCCTCTTGCCCCATTGTACTACACTTTGAATTATGGTATTTGAAGTGTGGAATCCATTTATGCACAAAAAGTAGTATGTTTAATTAAAAAAAAAACATTTTATTTATTTAAAAGTAATAAATACCATATAAGAACACTATAGCGAAATCCTTCTTTGTTCTTTATGTTAAAATCATTCAAAATAAATGTTATTTGCTGAAAAATATTGCAATGATTTCAAGTGGGATACATATTCCCAGTTAGCTGTACTTCTGGGTTAATAGCAAACTGATTTTTATTTTGTGATTTGTGCTAAACTTGGACACAAACCTGCTAAAGCAGAAACATGACTCTCGCTGCAATTTCTTGTCCAAATCAATTTTCTGCTTTAGAATTTTTAATTACCAAGCAAAATTGTATTTTTTGTGTTAACTTAAAAATTTCACAATTACGTGTTCAAAGTTAATGTATAAAATGCTGAATATAGTGAAATATCTGGAATCACATCGGAGCTAAGATATGCAATTTACATTGCATGTTTTAGCAGATATCTTTCATACAGATGCATAGTTTCACATATATCTTTCTTACGCAGATATGGTAAAAACATGTGTTAAGTCTATTTAACCTAATTGAATTTTATATTAAGTTGTGTTTTGGTTATATGTTTAATTATGTTAAAATCTAGAATGAGTAATTTTGCTATGTTATTTATTAACATTTTTGACATGCATTTATAATAAAACAGTTGTCCTGAACTAGTATTTAGAAACCCGTGATAAAAATATAAATTATCACATTTTCATAATTCTGTTTTAATATGTTAAAGCTAAAGCTTTCTTTTATGTTTGAATATTTTACACAGTGAATAATTATTATTAAAGTGAGAGAAGTATTATTTCTTGTATAAAAGTACATATCAAACTGCATACTTCTAGAAATGAAAGAAACATGTACATATCTTTTTAACAAAAATGATACCTCTTAAGAAATTCTTTATAGATGCCTGGCCTGTTTAGAACAAAAAAGACAAATCTCATTTTCAAAGATCATTTGTTACTGTGATAATTTAGAGTTTATCTTCATACAGCAATTTTTCAAGATTTAGAATTTACATACACTAGCAAACATTCATAAGGCAATATTAATTGCTTTGAGTCACAGGCGTCTTTAGCTCAATGCTATAATGCATGTCTAGCACACTTTGGCCCCAGGATCAAACCCCAGCACTGCCAAGTTGATTTTATGTACATTCACTACTAGTGATGACAAAGGCAATAATAAATCACAACCTTCAAGTTCCGACCTTCAATCGCACTTTGTCATAGGTGAATAATCTCTCTGACACCCACTAGGTATCACTACCATCAGACTGGGTTAAATCTCAGCTTGGACTTCCCCTCTCTTATGATCTGCTCAAAATTTCATACTGAGAACTGCCAATCTTCTAAGCAATTTGAGCTAGTTCTTCACTGAGAGAGGGAGTAGTATTGCAAACACTCATAAGGCAGTGTTAAATGCCTTGATCTGCAGACGTCTTTATCTCAATGCCATAATGCTTGTCTAGGAGATGGAACCCCAGCACTGCCAAGTTTGTCTTTCACACACTTGTGACATAGACATTTCCATCTTAAACAATGATTCGGATTCTAGGTTTGGTTCTTTTGATCTATAATTATTCTGCTTTTGTGTTCAGCAGATTTTAGTTTGTGCAGAAATTTTAATTCAGTTCATTCTTTGCTGATTGTCGATCATAAAAGTTCTATAGAAGCAAATTCCATTTTATTCAAATTTCACAGCAAGCATTTAATCACCATCAACTTGACTCAATTTTTCGGACTTATGTGAATTATTTTCAAATTAGTGTGGGAAGAACTTTAATTATCAGGTGCCACATTTTAGGCAATTGAAAAAGCACTGTACTATATTTACACTGTACATTTCTGCTTTTTACGTGTTTATATAACCCCCTTGTCCCAATGACTATTGGAGGATTTGCCTTAAATGTTTCTAACTTGCTAAAAGCTTTTTGTGGCTGAAAGAGGAAAAATAGGCATTAGTGCCCTACATGTTATACAGTGTTAGTAATAAGTTCAGTGAATGCAAGATTATTGCCATAGTCAGAAGTCTTAAGTTTTGGTTATTTTTATGTAATAAAAGCAAAATTTCAAGATTTGTAAAAATGCTTAGAGCCTGAAAATATATAAAATTATATATATAATGACCCAGGTCTGTCTGTCTTTTGGAACACTTGGTAGAAAAATTGGCGACTTTTTAAAATGTCGCCAAATTGGTAAAAACTATGCTAAATTAAGGTAAATGACTCCAAATGGATAAAAATTAAATATCTTGGATAAATAAGTGCTATCACTGTGTGGGAATTATTAATTTAATATGCTCAATTCGAAATATAGGATAATTATGATTTGATTTCTAAGCAATTAAATTTCAATCAAAAGTCCAATTTGTTTTTAAAGTTCTATATCATATATATAGAACTAATAGTAAATTTGACAGTATATGCTAGCTGATTATTTACATATTCTTGCAATTGCTGAACAGATTACTGTGATGAAGTCTATTACAGTTGGAAAACCCTTGTATAAAATTATATGCCTTAGAAGCTATGTACAATGCTACCAGCAACACACTGTACAATGTTCAAAGCATTTCGCACAAATGTACTGTTGATAATCAAATAAAAAAGCATTGTAAAATCTTTTGTTTAATTTCTTTTAATCCATATTTGTCCAAATAAATCATAAGTCTTATCTCTTATATAAAAATATATTTTAATTAAGATGAGTCTAGTTGATCTGCTCATCATTAAAAAAAAAAATTTTTTTTTTGCATGAGTTGTCATGTGAAAAGAACCAACTTAATGTGTATTAAAAAACATGTGATGGATTTCTATATCACTGAAGTTCAGTTATGCTCTTTGTTACCTATTAAAATGATTGCTCCTGATTTAATGAAAATAGATTATTTCGAAATATCACACTCCCTATTGATATAATATGTTGGGAATGGCTCGTGATAACTTCTAACTCATGGGTGGGAAACCTTTTTATGTTTAAATGCCACATCAAAGTAAACTGCCCTCCAATAAGGCCACATACAAGACTGCAAAATGTAATTCTGTAGTGAAAAGTCTAACAAATATTGTTACGATATATCCTCTGGAATTGGTAAGTGTACACTCAGGATAGAAGAATGAAGCCAAATTTCTAGGTAACTAACATGTTTATTCACAAGCACAGCATAAACAGGAACAATATACCTGCAAATAGCTTGATAACTATCTCACAAGATCACTAAACAACTGTCAGGTACAGTAAAACAGCAATTAAATGCACTACTAATGTCACGAAACACCAGCTCCTATTCTGAAAGTATTGACATATCTCACAATTCAATGTAGCTCATATCACGTCAACTGCACTCCGAGTGATGACTCCTTTTATATACTCTCTGTAGAAAATTCCACAATGGGCTTGTATTGTAGAATTCGTTATATCGAGAAGACTCTCAAATATGTGAAATGTCGCCGGATTTGGCGATAAATCGCCAAATCTGGCAATCATGAACCGACAGTCCTAAAATGGCAACCCTAGGATTCACGTCATAGATGGCTGCTTGTAAGGTGGTCTTCCCTTCTGGCTCTCATGAACTTCCAGTGAAAGCATTTTTCATATTCATAACAATATATACAACCTAAAAAGAAGAAAGTTTCTATGAGAAAGCCACCCTTGTCTTAACTAATAGTGCCTATTTATTTCTAGCTAAAAATAAGTACGAAGTATAAGTATTAAATATAACGAACTTTTACAATATTTTTTTAATGAAAAAATGTTTGAAAACCTGAGACCCTTCTCCTAGTTCAAGTTATCTAATTTCATTCGATTGGCTTGATTTGTTAAACATATATCGTTTTTAGACATCAATGAAAAAAGACTGATTTGCAATGTTCGAATTGTAAATTCATTAATGGGGGAAAAAAATTGGAAAGTTGTGGACTTTTCTGTAGTTCAAGCTGCTTAAAACCAGTAGACCTCTGACATTAATTGATTGAAATTATGTTACCAAATTTTATTTGATTGGGTTGATTTGTTCAAGAGATATATCCTAGCCGCAGATCTTAAAAAAAAAAAAAAATGTATAGCTGGTTTGCATTACGGGATGTTCAAATTTGTAAATACCTCGAAATCTGAAAGCTATTTTGTTTTTAATGCCTACGCCATATTTTTATTTTACTTATACTATGTATTGTATGGAAAGTAAAAATCATAGGTAAATCAGCATTTTTAAATGGATTAAGCAACATGCTCTATAGAGATTTTTTTTAATCTTAATTGTGGTGAAAACTGACAAACCTGGGTGGGTACAAATTGTTGCTTTTGAGAATGTGTTCTGCATTTTAATTATATTTTATTTAATTATATTTAATTATATTTATTTTTTTAATTATAGATCTGTATACTTTATACATGGTTACAAGAAAACTTCTCCCTCAAGCCAATATCTCATAAACTGTGGCAGCTAGCTATATACTTCTTGTGCTGTTATATAGGAAAACCTCTATGGCCCACACAATGAGATCAGGGAGAGGGTCCCCCGTTTTTGGTAGGTTGAGGGTCTATATTGGCCCCTTTTGCAGATAGGAGGGAAAAGGTCAATTAGAAAGTTGTAGAGCGAGTCAAATTTAGTACAAAAATGTATTGTTAGTTTCATAACAAAAGATAGTAAGGGACCGGCCATTCGGTTCAAGATTTTCTCAGAAAATGATTGTTTGTAAATAATTAATTTATTATACCACTGTCGTTAAGCAGCATGCAAACTAGATCACTGCAATACACAATTCTCAGCTATAAGGGGCCTTGATTGTTGCCCCTATCGCATCCCCCTTAGATCCGCCCTTGTTATACAGGAACTAACGAAAAATTTGTCATTTTAGATTCGAAATCTACTTTTATCACCAAGGGTTTTCATAACCGATGATACTTAAAACTTATCCTTTCCATACTGGGGTGGAATTATAACAACAAACATCTCTCTTTTGAACAAGGTTAGATTAGAAACCTGTAACTAAGTACTAGCAGTGACTAAGAAAGCATACTACACAGTGTTTGATGGCAAATGGAAATGTTTGTAAAATATAAAAGAATCCCCCCCCCCCCCCCCGCTAAAAAAAAAGAAAGATCAATCATGCATAAAGTATTGATTATGAAACACTTTCCAGCTACAATGCAATTTCATTTAAACATCTCTAAAATGAGATACATTCAGCGGTGGTATTTTTTAAATTATCACAGTACTACAATAATTTATTTTACTTAAAAACTTAAAAGCATGGAAGTAAGTGTACCTTCTAACTCCATGCTTAAAACTTCATCGAAAAAGGCAATGCTATAAAATCGCCTGTTTCTCTAATCAATGAATATTTCATTCATATCACCTATATTCCAGACTCCGGAGCTAAATAATTTTGCCTTGAAAAAATTCAGCAATTTTTATACAACTCATCTTACAGTTTGATTTGTTTACATTCTACAAACATTAAAATTAGGCTTCGTTGTAGAAATAATCAAAGTTTGATGATCATTTAAACTAAAAAATATTGTAATTGCGTTGACGCAGAATATACATCCACAGAAATTAATAAAAAAGAAAATTTAATGTGGACAGCACATGACTTTCCTTATATAATGCAATGGATTTACAAGTTTTACAGTAAAAAAAATAATATATAAGATCCACGGCACTGTGTTTTTATTGTTGAATTGTACATTTGGCGATTTTCCGGATGACAACATGTAACACTATTTAAAAATATTCAATTAACTTATACTTCGCGCAACTCTAAATAAACAATCATCAATATTGATAGCATCCTCAATAAGTGATATAGTCCATATATTAAAATACTTTAATAATTACTTCATCAATTAGGCGTAATTTTCATTAATTTTTTCAATTTTGGCGATTATATTTGTCAATCTGAAGGGGAAATATTGCCCAGTTGGCAATATTTTGCTAAAATATTCGCTAAGTTTATCAAATGCATCACCAAGCGTTACAGACAAACGGAGAGAAGAGTATTTCTTATATACTAAAAGGTATGCCCGTCATATGACGGAAATCAGAATTTGCGAGATATTACTACCCATTTGGCGTGATTTTTATCAATTTGGCGACATTTTTGTCATTTTAGCAACATTTAAAATAGTCACCAAGTTGGCGACGTCCTGCTAAATCTCTCGCCAAGCGTTACGGACGGACGAATAAATGTGCTATTCTTATAGTCTACGCTTACATCCTTTCCAAGATATTGAACTTTCATCATCTAGTCGTCATTTTTCATTGATTTATTGTCATTTTTATCAATTTGGCGACATTTTCATTAATTTGGTAACATTTATAAAGCCGCCAAGTTGGCGACATTCCGCCAAAATCTCACCAAGCGTTATGGACGGAGAAATAAGTTATTCTTGTAGCAAATAAATGGAAATTGGTGTCCAAATACAAAAGTATTACCTAAAGTATCTTTTCTCATGAATGGAACTAGCTAGATCCACGAGAATGATGTCACCCAATTTATCGCATAATATTACTTATGAAAAGTGAACATATTTCGCAGTAGGTAATATTTTTTTTATGTGATTTTTTGATAATTTTTTTTTTAAATTGTGCAATAACTCAAGAACGGTTCATGCTAGCATTCTAAAATTTATGTCAATCGTTTTCTAATGAAAAATTACATAAGACATGACTAACGTATGAACATCCGATTGTGTATAAAAATAATAGGCTTCCAGTATTCATGTATTGTAATATTGGTTCCAAATTTTGTTCGAATCGCTCCATTCGTTCGTGAGATATCGTCTCCACAGACTCACTGACACACACACAGACATTACCTCAAAAATGTTCGATTCGTGATCAGGTATGCTTGAAACGTTTTCTCCCGTCGAAAACTCGAATTTGAATTTTGGAGTTTAGGACGGATGCAACACTAAATATAAATTTAAAAGAACTTCAAAAATCACGAATTTTAACGCTGGGGAAAAAGATGGATGCCATATTTTATTTTGAAGTGAGTCACGTAATCGCTTCATATAATATGGGTGTAATTATCATTTTAATTTTTATTTAAAGAACTACCGAATGTATTGTGCTCAACTTTTTTAATTTTATGGGATAATTTAAATTTTTCCTAAAATTTTCAAAGCAATTTGTGAATTTTAACTTCGCTTAGAAAATGTTTGGAAAATTAGGTCCCATAGGGTGCAATGTATTTCATTTTTTCAACCCGGGTTCAATCCAAAACTAATTGGGTGATGTTATTCATTTACATTCTCATATGTCCCACAGACCGTCTGAACAACATACTAAAATTTCATTTTGGTACCGTCATTTTTACGGCAGTTATCGTGCGAACTGACAGACAGACAGAATGGCCAAAGTCATAAACACTTTTCAACTATGTTGGAAAGTGTTAAAAAAAATGAAGATTTGCAGATTTCTTAATAACGAATAAAATATTCTTTTTTAAAATTTTTACCTCCCTTTCAGTACTTTTTTGTTGAAAATATAGCTTCAGAATCAGATTTTCATTTGGAAACACTTGTCAGTTTAATTACTGCATGACTTCTGTTGATTTGAGATGTGTTTGTTCACAACTGCAGATCGATCCAGGGCGTTTACTTGGTCACAGGAAGTAACGTCATTGCTCATTTCCAGGAAATTCATTGGTTTGAATTCACCCAAATTGTACCAAACATCGAAATTTTAAACATTTCGGTTACTAACCGGGCAGATCGATCCGACCGGTCGAGAGTTCTGAACGCGGCTTCGAAGCGTGCATGGGTGTAAATTTGTTGTTGCCGTTTCGTTCAAGGTGACGGATGAAAATGGCCGAATTCTGCAGTTTCAGGTGTGTTTTTATTCTTTGACTTTATTTGAATGTTGAACTTGATGTACATTTATTTACATAATACAAAAATAGCCATTTTAATTGATATAAACGCTGAATAACGTAACTTTCAGGTACGATAACTATGAGTGAGAAACAGCTTCAAAAATTCAGTAGGTTTCAAGTAAAGGCATCTTAATTTAAATAGTGCTTAATTTCATTTTAAGACAAAGGAATGTACACTGAACAGTAAAAAAATATGAAGTATTCTATTATAGCGAGTGTGAAGAGACTGAGTTAACATTTTGTTTAATATGTAGATTCGTTATAAAGATAATACCCATAAAATGCAGAGTATTTAATGAAAATAACATAATAAACAGATATTTTCAGTTTAGATGTATTTTACTTTTACAAATCAATCCGTAGCTATCAAGTAAACGTTGTTTCATTTCATTATGTAATAAAATTAAATGCATTAAGAAAATCTATGGTATTTATATGGGTATAGAATCTATATAATATCAATCCAAACTCTATTTTTCCTGACCCCGAACGTACGACTCGACAAATGTTGACTGAACGTTTTTTATGTACTGCCGGGTAAGCCAAGCTTTATTTTGAAAATATATGGCTATAGACTTTGAAATTCCTTTTAAATCAGGTATCAGCAATCCGCCATACTTAAAAACTGAAATATTTTAAAGGTATTTGCAAATATAGAACTCAGATTGACTATTCTCCAATGTATTTTTATCCTTATGAAATTATGTTTTCCACTGAAATCTCTTTAATTTCTGCAGTGCTAATATATTTATATACTTTTCTTTTGCGTTTCTTTGTGAATAAATTTTGGTGAATAAATTGCGAATAAATGTTTCTTATATTGCAATATCACATAGCCCAGTTATTGTGCAATATTACATAGCCCAGTTATTGTGCAATATTACACAGCAAAGTTATTATGCAATATTACACAGCCCAGTTATTGTGCAATATTACATAGCCCAATTATTGTGCAATATTACACAGCACAGTTATTGTGCAATATTACACAGCCCAGTTATTGTGCAATATTACATAGCCCAGTTATTGTGTAATGTTACATTGCCCATTTATTGTACAATGTTACATAATCCAGTTGTGCTATATATCGAACCCATTCTTTAAAAGTGACAATTTTAGCGGCATAGTTCAATATTTCCGCTTTGTTTCCCTGTCCCCATAAATTTTTTTAAATAATAAACTCTGGGCATTAGAGAAAACGCAAATTATTGTTAACAGCGCTAAAAGCTCTGTTGATTACAAAGGTAAATTTTGAGAAATCATGCAAGAATTTTTTGATGGGAATAACATCTATGGACTTCTGGCTAATGGTCCTTTGGCTATGGGTACCTCTGGCTAAAATCGAAACTTTGAGAAATGTGAACACTTTTCGCCGCTTTTATCTTCGAACCTATTAGATGCAAATATAAACAGTTTATACTTGCTTCGTCGGTAATTGGGTAGCATTTTTGAATATTGAATTTTTTTTTTTTTTTTGTCTGTGCAATTGCATCCCTCTGAAAGCTAGGAATAGTAAGAAAGCAACTGTATCACTTTGAAAGCTCTACGAGGATATTTAATTGTATATCGGATCGAGTTCTTTGTTTTTGAGGAGTGATTATAGTATCCTGTAGAATCTACGTGCGATCAAATTTGTATGTTTGATATTACCTCATAACTATTGTTTCAATTATGTAAGAAATGAAACTGAAAATGACGAATAATCTATATTGAACCTTATTGTAGTTTTATTTTTACAAGACGTAATTCATGTAAAGCCATTTCGGCTCCATCGGACTAGAACCGCCGCCTGTATATATATTTTTTAAAGTATAACATTTATATATCAATAAGTAAAATAAACTTTGAACGAAGGCTTTGGGGCCCATTCCTCTTTTGGGCATCAGATTTGTAGGTTTTCTTGCACTGATGAAGGAGATCCAGAGTATCTTCGAAACTGCTGTATGCTACATTATTATGCCAATTGTGCTTATATACATTGCTCAAAAATATATATTGCTTATTTAAATCCAATGAAATTATACAGCAGGCGATTTTTATTAAATCTTTTCAGATTTAAATAATTAAGAAATACATATAAAAATAAATTTTATCGAAATCACATTTATGACTGGATTACATCAATTACGGCTTTCGGATTGAAAGGTTACGAGGATAATTGATATTTTTAAGCTCTTAAGTCATCTGTTTTTATATTGGTAACTATTTTTGAAACTCATATTATTGTGTTTAGTCAATTGTTGTAACAGTAAAGATGGCACGTGCCAAAATAGGAGTTTTTTCTTTTGAACTTCGGGTTTGTTGGTTCTCTTGCACTGACAAAGGGGATCTAGCGTATCTTCGAAACAGCTGTATGCTGCATTATTGTGTTAATTGTGCTTATATACATTGCTCAAGTTTTCCTTAATATTTATATAGTTTTGATAATTAAAGAATAAACGCTTATAAAAGTTTACCTGAAATTTCATTCTAGTAATCCCAGTCTAATGCAGACAAGTAAGATAATTGCAGTGGATGTATGGCCATTTCAGTATAGTCGAAAGTTAAGCTTTTTGCCGAAATGAAAAATTGGAAATTTATATTTAAAGTTCTTGTAAGAAAACAGGATAATATTCAACTTGAGATTACTATGAGATCCTGGATTTTGTTAAAAAACAAAAATATTTTGTCACTTGAGTTTCACTGACCTCAAGCTCAGCTGGTACGTTGCATATCGAACTTTGATCACTTTCCGAAAAATTTTATAACGTCACAAGTGCGATTTGACGAATGAATTACAAAGAGAAATGTGTACATGTAGTGTTCCTTGATATCTGCTTAACTTAACCATAGAATAGTGTAACCATTTCTTTTTCAGTACCAAAAAGTAAGGACGTACCAGTGGTATGCAGACAATGTTCACCTTTACATTTTCATCAGATCCTATTAAACGTAGCACTCGCGGTTAAATTTGTAAAGGTTTGATATTTGCTCGTAGCTTCCTTATACAAAAGATCAATTGGATTTCACATCAGGTTCTTAGATTTTATAATACAGTGGTTAATAATTGAGAAGAATTTCAATGATCCGAATTAACTGATAAATAAATCCATGTCCTATTAGTTGGAAATTTTAAAGTAGATATAAAAAAAAAATCTGATGTGGGCAACACATGACTTTCCTTAAATAATGCAATGAATTTACTACTTTTACAGTTAAAAAAAATGTTATTCTTATAGTAGATACTTATATTCTTTCCAAGATATTGAATTTTCTTCAATTAGTCGCCATTTTCAATGATTTGGCGTCATTTTTATCCATTTGGCGAGATTTTTGTTAATTTGGCAACAGTTAAAAATGTCGCCAAGTTGGCGACATTCCGCCAAATTCGTCGCCCAAATATCGCCAAGCGTTATGGACGGAGAAATAAGTTATTCTTATAGCAGATAAATGACTATTGGCGTTTAAATACAAAAGTATTACTGAAAGTATCTTTTTTCATGAATGGAACGAGCTAGTTCCACGAGAATGATGTCACCAAATTTATCAAATGGTATTGCATATGAAAAGTGAACATGTTTCTCAATAGGAAATATATATTTTTTTATTTTATATAACTTTTTGATAATTTTTTTGAAAAATGTGCAATATCTCGAGAACGGTTCATGTTAGCGTTTTAAAATGTATGTCAATCGTTTTCTAATGAAAAATTACATAAGAAATGTCTATTTACGTAACTTTATTATTGGGTTTGATTTTTTGACGATTTTTTCAAAATTTCACTCAAAAATTTAGGGGGGTTCTGAACATTCGATTTCGTATAAAAACAATAGACTTCCACTGTTTACGGATTGTGATTTTTGTACCAAATTTCGTTTGAAGCGGTTCATTCGTTCGTCAGTTATCGTCTCCACAGACTCACTGACACACACACACACAGAGAGAGACATCCCCTCAAAAATGTTTGATTCGTGATCAGGGATGCTTGAAACGTACTCTCCCGTCGAAAACTCGAATTCGAATTTTCGACCCCGTCACAATACTTTCCTTATTTATACATTATGTATATAAGGAAAGTAAAATGTTGAAGCGCCTTCTTTGCGTTGGGAAGTTTCTTTCCGGCTGTCGGACGTCCAATAAGCAGCTCGAAACTTTCTGGTCGGCCGATAGTCAAGGTGGGAAATAAAGACTATTTTGTTTCTGATATTTATTATTATTGTTTCTTATATTAGCTGCATTGACGTATCCAAGATTTCGGAAAAGGGGAGAAGCGATCGAGTAGGGGAATATAAGCGGTGCATATTAAAGAGAACCCAATAGAGAATCAATATATTTGTGTAGCAGTTGAGGGGGGGGGGGGTATGTCTTCCAACTTTCTGGTTACCTGTTACGAATTCTTTGAATGTATTCTAAATGCGAAATAATACAATCAAAATGATAAATTTCGAATAATTAGATTTCTAATCATCCCAGCAAAATTTCTTCTGCTGGTTCATTTCTGGCCACTTGCTGTAACTATCGTCTGTAACCAACCACTTGCTGTAACTGTTTCCGATTGCTATTTTGTGAACGCAAACGAACCAATGGTGGCATCCAATATATTGTGGCCTATGAACGTGTAACGACAATCAGATACAAGAGGCAAGTGTGCTGTGGAGTTCTTCCTGTTCAGGAAAAACACTGATGGAAATGCAACAAATTCTACTTAAGAGTTTTGCACATAATACATCCACGTGTAAAAAAAAATGCACAATGATATAAATATTCGTTTCAGGCGTGTCCAAGATCGCGGACAAAAGGTGAAAATATTATTCTTAATAAAATAGTAAGGGAATACGTCAACTAATTAATACTTTAAAATCAAAGATAACCAAAAAATGGACTTCAAAGTATTTTATTAAAACCTCCTTTACACGACATACAAAAATCACACGGCTATAGCGCTTTCGGGCATTATTATGCCCTTCATCAGTGGCGAATAGCGCCCGCATAATAGCGCCCGAAAGCGCTATGGTCGTGTGATTTTTGTATGTCGTATAAAGAAGGTTTTAATAAAATACTTTTAAGTCTATTTTTTGGTTGTCTTTGATTTTAAAGTAATATTATTATTCTTTCCATATACTGTGCATTTCAGAAAGAGTAGAAATCGCAAAATTTACAATTGTTTTCATTTGTTTCCCAGCTTTTTGGTATAAAATTTGTAATTTTAAAAATGAAGTCATGATTCTGGAGTAGCAACCAGCATCGGTTACGCCCTTGTTAGAGGGTTATCAGAGTCGAATCGTCGTTAACCCCACTTGCAGTATGGAAACTTGGTATGTATTACATACTATGTACCACAATTTTGCATATGCTTAGTGACCAAAAACGGCAGTCGAACACCCGGTTCACAGATGCTAGCAGATGTGCTGGTAGAATGATGATTCTAAGCTTTATAACGTCCCCTACTATCGAGATTTTGTGACCATTTTGAAATTATTAATGTTACAAGTTAATATTACAAGAAAAAAGTGGGCTAATACTTTTTTTTTGCATATTCTGTGTGTTGTAGGAAAAGTTAAAATCATAGGGTTTAGAATCGTTTGTGTTTGTAATTCTTCTAGGGTTTTTTTTTTTGTGTAAAAACGGTAATTAAAAAATTTACATCAAACTTTCAGTTAATCACAGCTATGCTCAGAATTGATCCATGTCCCTAGCTTAGCAATTGGCATCTGTGGAACGGTTTCGTCCTAGTTGGAGTTCATCAGCATCGAATCGCCTTTAACTCCACTTGCAGCAAAGAAAATTGCTATATGCCCTGATTGCGTTTATTTTAGGTGTCCAAAGAAGTTAGTAGAATAGCTAGTCCACCAATGCTAGTAGCTGTGCTAGCAGCATCACGATTCTAAGCTTTGTAACGCCCCCTATTGTCAGCTTTTGTGAGAATGTTGACATTATTCATATTATAAATAAGCATTTTGTTTCAGTTGCTGGGAGGAAATGTGGTGCCCTGCCTTTCTCTTCTCTTGGCAAAAAGACAGCGTGGACAGCGGTCGGTAGCAGCTCTCATGAATTCCTCCAGTTCATGTGGAACATCGATTGGTTAACTGGTATGTTCACAGAGTACCTCCAGATCTATTGGTAAGAATTTATCGATCTGCTGTAATGTTTTGTTTACTGCTTTCTGACATTTTCTAGTTCAGAGTTTAGATAATATTAGCTGAGGTTTCCGCAGGCAGCGATCAATTTTTAGTAGTTAAGACTCATTTTTCAGTAGAACTGAAAACATCCGCATCTTTTCTTCGCGGTTTGAGACCAGTAATAAAGCAAAAATATAATATCCTTTCCCTCCCAATACGATAGACTTAAAATCTAGGAAATGTTTTTGTTTTATAAAGTAGTATTTGCGATTTGTTTTAATTAACAGGGAACGTTCATTTGACTCCTCCAAGCTTTCTAGTATAGTTTGGACTGATTTTGATATCCTTCACATCAAAAAATATATAAATAAATTACATAAATTTGACGAAATAGCTTAAACTGGGCTAATTTTCGGCTTTAAAAATTCATAACTTTGAAACTAATTTGATTTTTTTAATCTCGCCTAGTTGTTTTGTCCTGGAACCTGAAGTAACCCTGTACTTAATTATACGCTGTTTCGAAACTTCAATTTTCCGCTATATACAACACACATACACATGCATTTTTGTTTTTATTAGATATGATTTGAAGAATATCTATCTTAATTTCTGAGTTATTATTGAGTCTTTTGTGACAGTGACAACAGATATATTAAAATGTTTAAAGCATTTTTAACATTTTCTAACACAGTTGAAATATATTTGACTTTGATCATTCTGTCTGTCTCTTCATTTGCATGATAACTGCTGTAAAAACGACATTTTCAAAATGAAATTTTAGTATGTTGTTGAGATGGTCTGTGGGATAGATAGGAATAAAAACGAATAATATCACTCAATTGGTTTCGGTTTTCACGCGGGTTGAAAAAATGAAATACATTAAACCCTCTGGGACCTAATTTTTCAAACATTTTTTAAGCGAAGTTAAAATATAAAAATTGCTTCCAAAATTTTAAGAAATATTTAAATTATTCCATAAAATGTGTAAAAAAAAAAAAAACAGTTAAATATGTTACACTTTTTTAAATAAAAATTGAAATATTAATTACACCCATGATATATGAAGAGATCACGTAACTCGTTGCAAAATAAAATATGGCATCCATTTTTTTTCCCGTGTGTAAAAATCGTGATATTTAAGGATCTTTTAAATTTATATTTAGTGTTGCATCCGTCATTAAATCCCTTTAATTTTGCATATTATCTGTGGATCTCAATTCCATGCCTACACAATTACAATATTTTTATTTTAAATGATCACTAAACTTTGATTATTTCTACAATGAAGCTTTGTTTTAATGCATGCAGAATGTAAGCAAATCAAGCGATTGTAAGGTGAGTTGTATGAGAATTGCTGAATTTTTTTCACTCGAAATTACTTAGCTCTGGAGTCTGAAATATAAGTGATATGAACGAAATATTCATTGATTCTACATTGAGAAACAAACTATTTATATTTCGATGAAGTAAGTTTTCAAGTATAATAAATTACTGTAGCACTGCGATAATTTAAAAAATATCAAGCTAAAATTCACAAATTGTTTCGAAAATTTTATGAAATATTTAAATTATCAGATAAAATGTAGAAATTTTTTTTCAGCAAAATATGTTAGGTAGTTTCTTAAATAAAAATTGTTTAATAAGGAGAAAAACAAATTCAATTAAATTCTGAATATTTCCATATCCACCAGAAAGAAAACAGAGGTATGTTTTATAATAAATATTTTTCCAAGAGTTTAATTATTTTTTTTTATCATGACAAAGTATATAGTACGACAGCTAGAAGCGGTACCGTTATAAGTAGAAATGGGCGAATATCACTTTTCTCGAATTCGAGGATTCTAATCAGGCTGGGTAGAGATAGTTGTTTAAAGAGTTGTTTGTCGACAATATTAATTTGGCGCAAATGAGCACTATTTTGTCAAAATATTACTTAAAATGATTCTGTACTTCTGCTGGACTGTCAAATTGTGTTCTGCAATCAGAAATAATTTTGCCATCCTAAAACCTAGCAAGCATTTAATATAACGAGGAAGTTATACAAGGTAGGATCAAAAAGTTCGGGGACTGTGCTGATATCTCCAACCCTGATTGGAGGAGAGGGGGAACTATTTTACCTTAGCGTAGAGGTACATGTGACGCGAGATGCGAAAAGGAAGAAGCAGGTCCGCAGTGCAGGGTTTTTCCAGACAATGCATGTCAGTGAACTGTAGTCGTTCGCATTCCACGAACAGTTCACTGACACACATTGTCTGGAAATACACCTTCTTCTTCCTTTTCACATCTTGCGTCACATGCACCTCTATGCCACGATAAAACAGTTCCAATCAGGGTTGGAGATATCAGCACAGTCTCCGAACTTCTTGATTCTACCTTGTATATTTTAAATTTCTACAATTTCTGAATGAAATTCTAGCACAAATTAAAAATGTTTAAGTGTGATCTTTAATAAAGAGAGGCGTGTTGGCATGCATTTAATTGGTATTCCTATTTTTCAAATGTTTGTAAAATTTATTTATCTAATATATCTAAAATTTCAAGTCTGAATTTCGCATTTAGAAAATCTTGTTATTTATGTAGCAGCATGTGACAGAATGTTAGTGCTTTGACCTTTAGATTCATAGGTACCGGCTTCAAAATAACGAGGAAGCAGTTTCGAACACACACACATTGAGGTTTGAGTCGTTTAACTTAGTCCCCCGTTAGAGCCCAATTCCTGTACCGGGTTTTCACGAAGAGTGTTCGAAAGGGATATAAAATTAACTGTTGGTGGTAGAATTAAAGTGAAATATGAAAAACAGCCAGCAAACAGAAGATATTTTGGCTTTAATAGTTGCATCTCCGGAACTGTTAATTTCATAAAAGCGCAAAATGTAATTTATTATACGATTCCCCACTTCTCAATAAAAATGTCAATTAGTAAAATTTGGACAGAGCTTAAATTAAGCAGATATAGTTCTTTACCCAGTACCTGAAATACCTTTGATGAAAATTTCGCCGATATTATAATTGACGTTTTGTAATTTATTTCATTTTGTCTGAACTGTAAGTGTGAATAGTAAACTTCCTATTTAAAGTAAATATGGAGAACATCCACAAATCTATTTAAAATAGGAAAGCCGAAATTGTGTCTTTTCAGGTATTATAGGAGTTATTTTTTTGTTTTTCAGTTAATGCATATGTTATCTGTCGCGAACATGACAAAAACTTATAGCATAAAAGAATTTGATTGCTTTCCAAATTTTTATTAGTTTACTGATACCTAATAACAATAACTAGACAATCTTGGCGAAATTTTCATCCGGTGTGTGTAACTATCATAGCTAAAATGTACCTCATTCTAAGTGAAATAAGCACAACGGGTTGTTCGACTATTACATTTTTTTTATATTTCTACCATTTTATATGCACACCAAATCAATTTTTAGTTTATTTACCGCCATTTTTGATCTGGGTCTTTTTCACTTGCCGGAGCGGACCAAAATTTGAATTTTCTGGCGGATTTGAATGGCGGATTCTGAGCGGATTTGAATTTTCTGGGGTCCGCGGAAATGATTATAACTATCTAAGATAACTAACCCCTCCCCCCCCCCCCCAAAAGTAGACATTTTAAGCTTTCAGAATAGGTATTTAAGTTGAATTTAATTTTTAGTTTAACATGATTAAAATGGACTTAAATTCAGCAAATTTGAATAGCAAAATCGCCATTTTCAGGTGCCTATAACTCCTGAAAGACTAAATACCAAGAATTAATATTTTTTTCCTCACAAACTAGAGGAAGACAGCTTTTAGCTTATCACGAAGAAAAAATCCATTTTTAAAATCCTTTTCTACATTTTTTAAACACTAAACTTCCATATATCAAGGTCAAATATCTTAAAAAGGCGACCTGATAAAAATTTGGTACCCTATAAGTTGTATGAATTTCATTTTGTGGTTCAATATGGTTTTAGAATCATGAGGACTCAAATTGTGGTAGAAAAGCACTCTCAAGGTAAACAAAAAGTTGTGCATTTAGGCTACTATTATGTCAATGTAATTTTATATAACATTAAAAACAATACGTTATATTATATTTTGAAATTTTATATATTGAATATACCTTCCTGGTCATAATACATGCAAGATTTCACCCTCTGCTTTGAAAGAAAAATAAAATTCATTTTCGATGTACATGTGTGTTCTTTCCATTTAATAATCAATATTTTTCAAACTCATTAAATTTAGCCAGTTGTTGAAACAGAATAAAAATGCTACGAGTGTATCGTCTAATACCATTTTAGCATATGTTCATAAAATTTCATAGCGATTTCATTTTGGCATATATTGATCAAATTTTATATTTTTTATAAATTTGTTTACAAACGGTACCAGGATGTTTTATTCTTTAGATCTGTATATGAAGATAATTTTCTATAGCGAATACAGATATTCTTATACTTCTTTCATTTAGCATATTATAGGAATTCGCACATAATTGTACATTTTAAGTTTCTTTATGTATTCCGTACGAAGAACGGGTAAACTGCTGATAAACAGTAAAATTGAATAGAAAGAGCACACATGTACATCAAATATAATTTAATTAAAGGCTGGAAAACATCAGAAATTAAGTTTTACTTTCCTTATATACATAATGTATAAGGAAAGTATTGTGACGGGGTCGAAAATTCGAAATTGAGTTTTCTACGGGAGGGCATGTTTCAAGCATCCCTGATCACGAATCGAACATTTTTGAAGTGATGTTTGTGAGGCTGTGGAGACGATATCTCACGAACAAATGGAGCGATTCGAATGAAATTTGGTACAAAAATCACAATCCGTGAATACTGGAAGCCTATTGTTTTAAAACACAATCGAATGTTCAGAACCCCCTTAAATTTTCGAGGGAAATTTTTAAAAAATCATCAAAAAATCAAAACTTTTAATAAAGTTACGCAAATAGACATTTCTTATGTAATTTTTCCTTAGAAAACGATTGACACAAACTTTAGAACGCTAGCATGAATCGTTCTCGAGATATTGCATATTTTTCAAATAAATTTATCAAAAAATCATATAAATTAAAAAAAAATATTAACTGCTGAGAAACATGTTCACTTTCCATATGTAATATCATGTAATAAATTTGGTGACATCATTCTCGTGGATTTATCTCGTTCCATTCACGAGAAAGATAGTTTGAATAATACTTTTGTATTTGAATGGTCATTTATCCGCTGTAAGAATAACTTATTTCTCCATCCATAACACTTGGCAAGATTATGGCGACGAATTTAGCGAAATGTCGCCAAGTTCGCGACATTTTTAAATGTTGCCAAGTTAACGAAAATTTCGCCAAATGTATAAAAATGACACTAAATCAATGAAAATGACGACTAATTGAAGAAATTTCAATATCTTGGAAAGAATATAAGTATCTACTATAAGAATAACATTTTTTTTAATTGTAAAAGTAGTAAATTTATTGCATTACATAAGGGAAATCATGTGCTGCCCACATCAGATTTCTTTTTTTAAGGTAAGGGAGTGAAATCTTGCATGCATTGTGAGTAGTAAGGTATGTTCAATAAATAAAATTTCAAAAATATAATAACTAATTGCTTTTAATGGTATATAAAATTAAATTTACCCGTAATAATAGCCTAAATGTATAACTTTTTGTTTATCTTGAGAATGCTTCACCACCTCATATTTCTAAAACCACAAAATGAAATTCATACCACTTTATAGGGTACCAATAGAGTAGTTATCACAAAAAAAATTTAAAATTTTTATCAGGTCGTCCTTTCAAGATATTTGACCTTGATGTATGCAAATTTTTTTTGGCAAGTTTGGTGTTAAGAAAAGGTTGAAAGGGGTTTTAAAAATGGATTTATTTTGTTGATAAGCTAAAAAGTTGTTTTCCTGTAATTTGTGAGGAAAAAAAATATTAGTTCTTGGTATTTAGCCTTTCTGGAGTTATAGGCATAAGAAAATGGTGATTTTGTCATTAAAATTTGCTGAATTAAAGTCCATTTTAATCGTGTTATAAACTGAAAACTATATGCAATTTAAACGCCTATTTTGAAAGCTCAAAACGTCCACTTTTAGGGTGGGGATGTGTTGGAGTTGTTTAGTTATCGTCATTTCTGCGAACCGCAGAACACCCAAATTTTTGGCCCAAATAAAATAAAAATTGTTTTGGTGAACGTACGAGATGTACTAATTATGGTTGGAATATGAAAAAATAGTTGAACATTCTGCTGTGCTCTTTTATTTGGAATGGTCCTCCTTCTGTTTTGGATATTCGTCTTGAAACATACAGTTTAACCTAATACTTCACAGCACCTAATTTGTTTTCCCTTTCCAGGTTACTAGAGACGATATATCATCGGACCTTACTTTGAAATGCTATAGAAAACTGAGCCATGTGATAGCGGAATTGGGTCCACCTTCAATGTTGTAGCTAGATATGTTCTACTTGGAAGTTTTTAAAGCAAATCTTACAATGTAATTTTACCATTGAAATTATTAATTTAAGTTGTATTTCATATAGAAAATAATAAAATATGCAGCTGATTGATGTAATCAACAAGCTTTTTGGTAATGGAAAAAAAAAAAAAATCTCGGTAAGTGGAGGCAGAAATATTTGAAGTACAAGAGATGCGCAAACAGGGTATAGTCCACGCGCATGCTCACATAGGCTGGTACATACTCTGCACCAGTCTATGTGAGCATGCGCGTGGACTTAGTCTATACCCTGTTTGCGCATCTCTTGTACTTCAAATATTTCTGCCTCCACTTACCGAGACTTATTTGTTTCCCTGGAAAGAAAAAAACATGAATGCTATACAAACTTTATTAATTAGAAAATTATACAGGGAATATTATACAAAGAGAACGCCTTGCGATTCCAAGTTAGTTGAATGCCAATCTTTGGATTGTTTGCACCAATAGAGAAACACCTACAGTTCAAGGGATACAGGAAATGCTGGTTAGAAATCATATTTGTTAAGCAATTTTCAAAATACATAGATTATGTGTAAGAGCATTTAATGAATAATATTGAGTGGTTAGTATCAATCAGCAGACTGATTGTAATTAAACGACGATTAGGTATGAAAATTCCTCTGCGTTTGTCTTAACAGTTTTGAGTCAACTAATAAGTAAAAATAATCGAAGTCAGAATTTTTCTCAATGGTCATAACAAAATATAATAATGATTTCGCATTTTTCAATTGGTAACAACTTTAATTAGCCGTTATTGTAATTTAATATTTTTGTTCCATTTTGTAACTTCGGGAATTTTTAAATGGGGTCTGTGATGACAGATTGTGGAATATTTTATGTTGGGATAATGTGAGTATCAGAAATAATAAGCATAAGGTCAAGGCCCGAGCTATATAAAAAGATAGTCTAGCAAACAATGCAGCAGACGGTAAGACTGGACAGCAAAATGCAATTAATTCATGATGGGCAATAAAACTGGACCCATGTTTTTTCTTAAAGTGCATATGATTCTTTCGGTCATCAAACCCGCTGGCATTTTCGCACCGGCTAGCTCAAGTCAATTGGGAATAAACTAGGGATGGCTGCTAGCCGATGGACTAATGTATGCAAAGGAGGAAAGAAGGCAGCACCAACCGGGAAAGTTGGAGGAGTTCAAGCCAGTTTAAGAAAAACAATTTCATTCAGGAGTGTAGAACACAAAAATATGAGAGTGTGCTAGTGTGCAGATATATACGACCAGTTCAGATTTGAGTGACAAATCTTGCGAAGTCTAGACGAGTTCAGAATGAACTTTTAATAAATTTGCCTACAACGACAACGGCCTTCAAAACGATGTGTCAAGAAAAATAAACGGTACCCTTTTGTTATCCATCAGGACGTCACATTTAAATTATTAAATTGATGCTGCATTTGACGCAAAAGTCTGTATGCACTATTACGAGGCCAAATTAAGTCCATTTAACAGATAAAATAAATATTAAAACATGAACTAAAAAATTAAAATATAGTGAAAAAATTTTGTTCATGTTTTATTATTTATTTTATTTGTTAAATTAACTTAATTTGCCTTGTAATAGTGTGTGCAAAATCATGCGTCTAACGTATAACCCAATCTTTCTCTGCAATCCAGCGTCCACTTATTCCAAAGTCCAAGGGGATAAACATTAATGATTAACTACTCATTCAAGAGCCTTTGTTTCCTTTACTTAATGAAACATATGTTTTTGATAAATAATTAACTTATTCAATTTATAATTTTACAATTAGCAGTTGACATTTCATCTTCACTGATTTTCAATTTAATTGAGATGGCTGTGATAATAGACAAATATTTTATACTCGACTTTGGCGTCAATATATTAATTAAAATCTAACCTCATGGATAAAATAAGGGTACCTTTTACTTTTCTTTACAGGTCGTTTTGAAGGTTATTGCTTAAGTCTTCTATCTGATTTTTGAATGAAATTCTCTTTCTTAGATTGACCTGAACCTCTCTAACTCTCACTGCTGGTCCCGCCTTCTTTTTGCCACTTGCACACATTGGTCCATCGGCAAGCAGCACACCCTAGCTCCTACCCCATTGATTTGAGGTAACTGGTACGAGAAGCCAGCAGGCTTGATGGCTGAAAAAATCAGGTGTACTTCAAAAAAGCATGGGTCCAGTTTTATTGCCCACCATGAATTAGATTTTAATGTCCAGTCTTGAACGTCAATCCGCCTACCTGCATTGTTTGCTGTACTGTCCTTTTATTGCTCAGCTTTTGACCTGGCGCTTACTTTTCCTGATACTACAACATCCCAATACGAAATATTCTACAACCGTGTAAATCTATCATAGTCTGTCATCACAGGTCCCATTTAAAAATGCGAGAAGTTACAAAAATGGAACGAAAATACAAATTACAAAAAAATGTTAATCAAAATTGTTACACATTTGCTTTTTATTAAATAAGAAAAAGGGATATTTTTTTTTAGAAAGTTGCATAATTACATTTTATTTAAAGAAAAATGAATAAATTTTTGTAGCGTATTGATCACGTTTGATTTAAAACAATTTTTGCTTAAATAAAAAAGGAGAGAACAGTTTTTACTTACTATTTACGAGGAAGAAATTATTTTTTTTCAGTTACATAGATTTTACTTGAAAAAATACTACATTTAAATTTCAATTAAATAAAAGAGGAAGGGACCTTTTTTTAAAGAGTTACATATTCACTTATTTAAATAAAAGAAAAATGAATAGTATTTAAAGAGTTATATATGTACCATTTAATTACAAGAAAAAAAATAAATAATTAATATCTACTTTTAATTAAAGAGAAAAACAGTTTTTAAAAAGTAGCAAATTTATTTTTTATTTTAATAAAAGAGGTATAAAAGGTTTTATTTTATAAAGTTATTTATTTACTTTTCATTTAAATAATAAAGAAAGGAATATATTCTAAAGAGTTACACATTTACTTTTTATTTCAATAAAAAGGAAGACAACAATTTTTTTTTAGAGTTACATATTCAGTTTTATTTAAATGAAATCAGGATTTAAAGACTTCAATATTTAATTTTATTTTAAAAAAAGTGACAGTTTTTTATAGAATTTTATTTAATGAACGGTCTTTATATTGAGACATAGTATTTATTTAAATAAAATTGGGAAATAACTGTTTTTAAAGAGTTGCACATTTAGTTTTCATTTAAATAAAAATTAAAGAATAGTATCATAGAGTTACATATTAACTTTTTATTTAACGAACAGAGAAAGAAAACTACACATTCTTAAGCTTAACCATATACTTTATCTTACCTGTGACAAAGAGTCCAAACACTATCTTGTTCCATTTTATTTCAGTGATGGAATTTGCGTCAAGACGATAAATTTCTTTGTTCCAATATTCATTAATTAGGGGCTAACATCTAATCTCAAATGCCACCTATTTGGAAAGTAAATAAAAATCGAAAATGCATTTGAAAATTTGTACATTTATTTCGAGAAAAACTATATGTAAGAAAAATTGAATTATATATGTTCATTTAAAAATGTAGTTGGCTTTAGTAATGCTAGATTCTGCAAATTTTCCCTTACAAAAACGAATGAGAATATAGGTGGTGCAGAAAATAGTGGGTGCGGCATGAAATATTAAAGATACATTTTCATTACACATACTTCCACATTCAATCAGTGTTTAAAATACAAAATTTATTTCAAAACAGAAATATAAAAAATAACATTTCAAATAGCATTCACAGTAAGATTTTGCTTATACAATGTGGAAAGAAAGATGAACATCTCTAAAGGGAATCATCTTATTAATTACTTGATAACGTAAAAAAATATTATCATATATTGTGACATATCGGACTCGTGTTTTTTAAAAATTAACGCAGCTTAAAAAGAAGATTGTTCAAAACACTAAACTGCCATTTTAACGAGCTACACATAAAACTTTTATTTAAATAAAGAGAAAAGAACAGAGTTTAGAGTCACATATTTACTTTTTTTTAAAAAAGAGAAAAGATCAGTTTTTAAAGAGTTCGATATTTACTTTTTAATTAATAAAAGAGAAAGGAAGAATTTTCAAAATAATACACACTTACTTTTTATTTAACTAGAAGAAAAAGGAACAGTTTTTTTTTAAGAGTTACATGTTTTATTTTCAACAAAAAAGGAATAAGCCATTTTTAAAGTTACATATTTACTTTTTATTTAAATTCAAGAGGAAGAAACAGTTTTAAAGACTACATATTTACTTATAATTTAAAAAAGAAAGGAACATTTTTCACATTCATTTTTTTTTTTTTTTGCATACATAGAAGAGAAATGAACAATTTTTTATAGAGTCACATATTTTTTTGTTTAAATAAACTTAACTGTTTTTAAAGAGCTGCAAATTTATTTTTTATGTAAATGAACATGAGGAAATTTTTCAACATTTCTTTTTTAAAATAAAACGTAAATATGTAAAGAGCAACATTTTTAAGAGCAACATTTACTTTTTATACTACATGTTTACTTATAGAAAATATAAATATATTTGAAGTATATAGTGAAACATATTTTTAATTACTTGATAAAGTAAAATGCATTTAAATTATATATTTGGATATACTGGACCCATGTTTTGTAAAAGTAACACAAAAAGAAGATTAAAAAGAAGATTGTTCAGAAAATGAGGTAGCTACTTTAACGAGGCACACATTAAATTTTTATTTAAAACAAAGGAAACTTTTTTACAGACATTTACACAAAGAAAACTTTTTAAATAAAAATATATTTTCAGATCTAAAGCGATTCATAACAGCATTTTACGAAATAAAAGAGAAAGGAAGTGTTTTCAATGTGATACAGATTTACTTTTTATTTAAACAGAAGAGACAGGAAGAGATTTTTAAGAGTTATATTTAATTATATTTTCAATAAAAAGGAATACAATATTTAATTTTAAGGAGTTGCATATTCACTTTTATTTAGGGGAAAGAAAAAGGAAGCGTTTTCAAACATATTCATTTTTCACATAAATAGAAGAGGAAGGAACAGTTTTCGCAGAGTATCTTTAAATATAAAGTTTATTTACATAGAAAATAAAGGAACTGTTCTTAAAGACTTGAAAATTTATTTTTACTCAAATAAATGAGAGAAATAATTTTTTAATGAGAGGAGTACATATTTAGTTTGTACTTAAAGAAAGAAAAAACTGTTTCTAAGATTTACATTTTACAAAAATAAAAGAGAAAAGAACAGTTTTTTTAGTTACTCATTTACTATTTAAATAAAAGGAAAGAAACATTTTTTAATGAATTGTATATTTACTTTTTAAATAGAAAAGAAAGGAAGTCTTAAATGATACACATTTACTCTTTATTTAAGTTAAAGAGAAAGAATTTGGTTTTACAGTTACATATTTACGTTTTAAATAAAGAAGAAAAAAAGAACAGGTTTAAACGTTGCATATTTACATTTTATTTTGATAAAAATTGCCAGGAAGATGTTTTACAGAGTTGATTTTTATTTAAATAAAAAAGAAAGGAACATATTTTAGTTTTTATTTAAATAGTAGGGAAAGTAATTTTTTGTAGAGTTACACATTTATTATTTAAATTAAAAAAATAACAGATAAGAATTTTTATCTACTCCTGTAAGAAAAAAAGGAGCAGTAGTTTTTAAACAGTTACATGCTTATATTCTATTTAAGAAAGAAAGGAGAAGTTTTTAAGAATGACATTGACTTTTACTTAAACAAAACATTTAAAGAATATTTAAAGAGTTGGACATGTTCTGTTTATCAATTAGAAGAGAACAGTTTTTATAGAGGTGTTTATCAACCTTTCGTGACAGCAAAAGTTAAATTAATAGCTTTTAAAGTTACACATCTATGTACTTAAATAGGAGAATATGGAACAGTTGAGCTACGCATTTACATTTTATTTAAATAATAAAAAATAACAGTTTCTAAAGAGTTACATATTTAGGTTTTATTTAAATAAGTAAGGAAGAAACGTTTTAAAGTATTATATATGTATTTTTTATTTGAATTAAAGACAACGAAATATGTGTTAAAGTGTTACAAATATGTTTGTTATTTTAAATAGAAAGGAAGGGAGATGTTTTTATAGTTATACATGTAATTTTTTTTAAATAATAAAGAACACTTTTTAAAATATAACATTTACTTTTTACTTACTTACAAGGAGAAAAATCAATTTTTAAAGAAAAAAACAATTTTTACATATTTACTTTTCATTTAATCAGTAAGAAAAAAAGAATTTCAGATTTTAAAGATTTACACATTTTTTTTTTATTTGAGTAAAAAGAAAGATAACAAAAGAGTTAAGATTTAGATTTTATCAAAATAAAATCAGAAAAGAACGGGTTTTAAAGAGTTCATATTTTAATTATTAAAATGTTATAAAGGGTTCAGAAATTTTTTATCAAATTTCTTTCTGGTGTAATAAACGTTTATTCCTGTGTGAATTACTTCTAAACTGACATATAAATAACGACATTTTCAAACATAGCGTTCTAAGTAAAGTTTTGTTTAAACAATGTGGAAAAATTGAAGAAAATATTTGAAGTGAAGAAACTTTTTGATTACTTAATACCGTAAAATTACGTAGAATATTTACATTATTTATTGTGACATATCGAACCCATGTGCTTTAAAAGAAATAAAACTTAAAAGAGATTGTTCAGAAAATTAAGTAACTACTTTACCAATCTGCATACTTAAATTTTTATTCAAGTAAAAGAGAAAGGAACAGTTTTTATAGAATTACTTATTTACTTTTTACTTAATGAAAGAGAAATGAAGAGTTTTCAAAGATACATATATACTTTTATTTAATTAGAAGAGAAAGGAACAGTTTTAAAGGCTACATATTTACTTTTTATTCAAGTCCAAGAGAAAGGAAGTGTTTTGAAACACCTTTTTTTACATAAATAGAAGAGAAAGGAACAGTTTTTAAAAGAGTTATACTTTTTATTTAAATAAACTAAAGAAACCGTTTTAATAGTTGCAAATTTTTTTTTATATAAATAAATATTAGAAACAGTTTCTAAAGAGTGCATATTTACATTTACTTAAAAAAGAGAAAACTGCTTTTAAGAACTACAAATTTACTTTTTGCACAAATAAAAGAGAAAAGAACAGTTTTTATAGTTACATATTCACTATTTAAATAAAAAGGGAAAAAACTGTTTTTAAAGAGTTGCATGTTTACTTGTTATTTAAATAGAAAAGAAAGAACCAGTTTTAAAGAGTATATATTCACTTTTTTTTAAATAAAAGGAAAAGGAACAGTTTTTACAGAGTCACATATATAAGTTTCAATAAAAGGAAAATGCATATTTGCATTTTATTGTAATAAAAAGTAAAAAGCAGGTTTTATATTTACATATTTATTTTTTAATTAAATGAAAAAAGAAGGAACATATTAAATTTACATATTTCAATTTTACTTAAATAGTAAAGTAACTTTCTGCAGAGTTACACATTTATTAATTAAATAAAAAAAAGAGCAGATTTTAAGGAATTTCTTATTTACTTCTTAATGAAAGGAGCAGGTTTTAAAGATTTGCATTAATTTTATTTAAACAGAAAATAAAGAATTTTTAAAGAATTTCACATTTCCTGTTTATTTAAATAGAAGTGAAAGGAACAGTTTTTTAGAGTTTCTTACCTACTTATTATTACAATAAAATACAAATTAATAACTTTTAAAATGCTACACATTTACTTATTTAAATAAAATAATAGGGAACAGTTTTTAAAGAGTTGCACATTTACATTCTATTTAAATACGAGAAAGGAACAGTTTCTAAAGTATTACATATTTAGATTATATTTAAATAAAAGAGAAAGAAAAATATTTTAAAGTTTTACATAATCACTTTTTATTTAAAGATAAAGAAATTGCTTAAAGAGTTGCAAATTTACTTGTTATTTAAATAGAAGAGAAAGGAACCGACTTTATAGTGCTACGTCTTTTAATTTTTATTTAAATAAAAAAGGAGCAATTTTTAAAGCGTCATATATTTACTTTTTAATTAAATAAAAGAAAAACTGTTTTAAAGAGTCACACATTTACTTTTGATTTAAATAGTAAAGAAAGGAACAGTTTCACATTTTAGAGAATTACTTGTTTACTTACTATTTAAACAAATAGGAAGGTAATAGTTTCCTATAAAGTTACATATTTAGTTTTATTTAAATAAAATCAAGAAAAAAAGGTTTTATAGACTTCAATATTTAATTTTCATTTAAATTAATAAGAACAGTTTCATAGAGTTACATATTTACTTTTTATTTAAAGATAAAACAAAGGAAAAGATTACAAACACTCAAGTTTAACTACATATTTTATCTTACCTGTGACAAAATGTCCAAAAGTATCTTGTTCCATTTCGTTTCAATGAGGGACCTTACGTCAAGATGATAAATTTCCTTGCTGCAATTAAGTAGAACATCTTATCCGAAGTATAACCTATTTGGAGAAATAAAAATACACTTAAAAATTTGCACATTTATTTTGAGGTAAATTAAATGTAAAAAAATTAAATGTATCTGCATTTATTAACAAATAGAGTTGGCATTAGTAATGCTAGATTGTGGAATAATTCCTACACAAAGACAACTGAGAATATTGGCAATGTAGAAAAATGATGTGCGGGGGGGGGGGGGGGGGGGGGGGAACCTGAAAATTTTAAAGATTAATTTCTTCCAATGTATTGAGCGTTTATCCCTACATGATTTATTTCTGAACAGTAGTATAAAAAATAACAACTTCAAAGCAAAGTTCGCAGTAAGATTTTGTTTAACAGTGTACGAAAGTTGATGAAAATCTTTGAAGTACCTTTTTGATTACGCTGAAAATATTTACATTATGTATTGTGGCACATCGGATCCATGTGCTTTAAAAGTAACTCAAAGTAATTCAAAAAGAAGATTGCTCAGAAAATTAAGCGATTATTTTAACGTGGTGCACATTCAATTTTTATTTAAATAAACGAGAAAGGAACAGTTTTTAGAGTTACGTATTTACTTTTTATTTAAAAGAGAAAAGAGCAGTTTTTAATAAGTTTCATATTCGCATTTTACTTAATAAAGGAGTAACAATACTTTAAGAGTTACTTTTTATTTAAATAAAAGAGAAAGATTTTACAGCGTTACATATTTGCTTTTTAAATAAAAAGAGAAAAGAACAGTCTTCAAAGATTTGCATATTTACTTTTCCTTGTGATAAAAAAGCAAATTTATTTTTATTTAAATAAAACAGAAATAATCTTTTATTACAAAATAAAACAGAAATTTAAATAAGACAAAAAATACTACAAGTATTTACGTCTAACTAGATGTTGTATCTTAGGGGGGAGGTGCCCCCCCCCCCCCCTCCGGATGTATACTAGAAAGAAACACTGGTATTACTGATAGGAAATTTCCCACAGAAAAATAAATTTTAGTCATAATAGCGCAGGGAATAAACACAGGAAATTTTAAGTATAAATTTTTTCCTTGCGTATCCCTACGCGATTCATTTCTGAGAAGTATCGCCAATGACAGTTTCAGAAATAACGTTTACAGTCAGATTTTATTTAAACAATGCGGTAAGAACACCGGTAAAAGGTTTCTATAATTACTTAAACACGTAAAAATATTTCCCCGTTATATATCACGACATATTGTATCCCTGTGCTTTAAAATTGATAACCCCAAAAAGAGTTTATCAGGAAAATGAAGTAAACATTTTAACACGTGATTATAATTAATTTAATGTTATATTTCTCTACCCTAATGAAATTTATTAACCATTAATTTATACCTTCAAAAAGCAGTTACTAGATTAATTATCAAAATGCCCCTTTAGTCACCCTTATTTAACAATCCTTTTAAAACAAATTACGTCCTTGTTTTGATTTGCGATACTTGGCCACTTCGTTCGTACACAAAACAAATAAATATATTTGCAACAGTCTTCGATGTTTGCTCCTATATAAAATAATAGCTCTATATTTCAAGTTCTGACCCTTTTAATGCGTACGCAAAATGACATATCTATTTTGAGTTACGACGCTTTTCTTTTTGCGTACACAAGATGATATCTAAAGTTGGACCGCTAATGATTTGTGCACGAAAACACGTATCAGTTTTGAGTTGATTTTAATTGTGACGCTTTCAATGCGTACATAAAATGATATTTTGAGTTGCCACGCTTTTCTTTTTGCGTACACAAAATGTTATCTATTTTAAGTTGAACAGCTAGTGTTTTGTTTGTGCACGAAAATACATATCAGTTTTGAGTTGATTTTAAATGTGAGGCTTTCAATGCGCACACAAAATGATATCTATCTTAAGTTGAAGCACTAATGTTTTGTTTGTGCACGAAAATACATATCAGTTTTGAGTTAATTTTAATTGTAATGATTTCAATGCGTACATAAAATTACATTCGCTATTTTGAGTTGTGACGTTTTTGATGCGTGCACAAAATTACATTTTAGTTTTGAGTTGAGACGATAATTTTCTTTCATCCCTCATGTTTTGTTCGAGCACGAAATTAGATATCAGTTTTGAGTTGATTTTAATTGTGACGCTTTCGATGCGTATATAAAATGACATTTATTTTGAGTTGTGACGTGTTTGATGCGTACACAAAATAACATTTTAGTTTCCAGTTGAGACACTCATGTTTTGTTGAGTATACAAAATACCAGATCAGTTTTAGGTTAAGATACCTCTAATGTATGCCCGCATGTATCTATATCAAACCGGAATGTTTTCCTATGATTCGAGCCTAATCTTATTTAAATCCGTTGCAAGTTACACAATTCGAGCCTAATCTTATTTAAATCTGATGTAAGTTGCACGGAAGATTTATATAAAGCATTTATATGTTGAGACACTTATTTTTTTACACAAAAGCAGATATATTTGAGTTATATTTTTTATTAAACGAGTTCACTTTTGTATATTGCACTTGATCGCCCTCTGGAAATATTTTTGCCACAAGTGCGATGTGGAAGGACTTTACATGGCGACTTTAGAATATATTACAAACTTAATTTTACCAGGCTAAAATATGTTTGGATTTATTGCTGGGTGTTAGTTAATCCACCATAATTCTGAAACACAAATTTTTGCGTAAAACTTACCTTAAAGTAGATAAGTGTTTTGCATATTCGACAGCAAAGAAATTCAGCATAACTACAGCTGGAATACCGCTGGATCGAAGAATCGAATGTGTGTAGATGGCGCCATGATCGTCAACAAGCTTGAGATTCTTCTATTTATCTTTAATAGACCTGCTCGATTTTTAGATGCACCTGTCAAAATTAAAAAATAATAACAGTTCATAGAAGTATCAGTTTTAAATAAATGCTTATTTTCTTAAATATTAATAGCAGATGTTCTATATGTGACATCACTCTTGTAGCAGCCTCTATAACCAGCTATAAATTACTCATATATACCATCACTCTTGCGCTAAGTTTTTGACGAGGTTAGAATCGAAATCCCTTTTATTAAATAATTCTCTTACATGAACATTATCTTTGTATGAAAATACTTTTCTCTTTGTATAAAAATACCGAAACATCGACCGTGCTAGGCATCAATACCCTAACTGAAATAACATTATTAGTGAGCAATTATTTTTAAATATTATATATATATATATATATATATATATATATATATATATATATATATATTGTACAGTGCAACTTTTTTCTAATGTAATTTTTTTCGCTCAAGGAACACTAAAAATTTACTCTTCTCCTGTTTTTACGAAAATATAATCCACCGGAAAAGATATGAAATAATTTTATATTTAATTTTCAAAGCGAAAGTATAGCTAATTGCCGAAACACAAAAATAAGGTGAACCGTGATGTACAAATAAACCATTATGTGTATAAACCACGAGGTGATCCACGATGCTAAAACACGATGTATACATATGCACTTTTAATGTTCTCCTTATTTTTGAGTTAGAACATTAGCATAAACAGTCACTTTTGTAGATCCTACTGCCTTACGTTTTCGAAATCTTTATAACGGCACAAGTTCAGTCTAGATCATTGTAAAGTACATTTATTTATGCTGATTGATGAGCTAATGTTAACCTAAAAAACTACACTTTAAGTCGTGTCACTTCGAAAACAAGGCTGGGATATATATTTTCTTTTTCCAAACTTGCGATTGACTTTAATTTTGATTAGGAAATCGGTCAGGATAACCTAAATGTTGCTAAATCCGTCGATTCCCATTCTCTAAAGACGACATTTTGTTAATTTTAAAATGCATTTTACAGTAATATTTTAAATTGCACTATTTTATATTATTGTTAGCAATATTTAAACGTTACTCACATATCCAGAAACTTAACAATTCGCACCTTTCTTTTCGTACTGTAGTAAAGCTCCACTCGACTTTCTCATACATTCATAATCCGCATTGGACAACTTGTATAATCAATATCAGAATGAAAACATTTTATCTCCGTAAGATTATCTTTACAAGTTTTGGTCTTAATTTTTCAAATATTTATACTTTCAAAGCGGCAATAGGTAAGTCACGCTAAGGAATTGGATACATTTTCCCCCATTTATTATTATATGCTTTTTAATACACTTCATAACATATAAACATTTGCTGAAACTGTTGACTGAAATGTTCTGCAATTAAAAGGCTTCATTAATAACATCATAAAGGATCAGTTTTGGTGACAAAACAATAGCTTCTTTCAGTATAAAGACAGTTCAACCATCCTCGCCAATGCAAAAATATGTCTGTTGGACATGCTCTTGTGCCAAGGCGTTATACAAACACCTTATTTTCTTGCTGGTGTGGTTGCTGTCTTTTAATCCTAAAGAAGGATATTTCTTCCTCCCAAATCGGTTGTACTTTTAATCAACTGTTATGCTGTTTCCAACGAAGTCTTTTAGTTTCAGAGAACGTCATAACAGCAAAGTCAAAATGCATCTGTTTCCTACGAAGTCTTTTAGTTTCTGAGAACGTCATAAAAGCCAAGCCAAAAAGCATCTTTACGGGATGCTTGTGACTGAAGTCACTTAACCCTATACCGAAAATAGCAATTGTCGAGTTATTATAGCATAACATATGTTTCAGCATGCCTTGACACTCCATTCCTGTGGAAGCAATGATGCGATCAGCATGTAGTTCGATGATGGTACATAATTGTCTTGGATGGCTGAAACCTACGTAGGCTGATAAAGGGGCAAACAATCGCTATCCGAAGAACAAGAAAAATATTAAAATAACTACTTAGAATTAAAAATCAAGGTTCTTACGTACAAAACAGGATTAGATAGTTCAAACTATCATTCTCGCGAATAAAATGATGCTATGAGAAGATACACTTAAACCTGTTTTTGTGCGGTCTTTTTTTGTGCGATTTTTTTTGTGCGGTATATGAAAATTTCAATCAAATTGGAACATAATTGACGAAGTTATCGAAAAAAAGAAATTAGTAGGTTTGATCGGCCATTTAGTTTTTCGATGCCAATTCTGAATTAACTTCAAAATTCCAAAAGGAGCTTCAATCTTGTATATCTGGCTACCGAGACATATACAAGCGTCTAGTGAAACTACAGTCGTCGCAAAAACTGATCACCGACTACATGGTAATTGAAAAGAAGTCAACTCTAAACGAGTGCGAAGTAGTATCTTCAAGTCACGAAAGCGATTTTGAACCAGTTTACCACAAGAGAGTTCGCGTATTGTCAGACTACGAAGGATGATGGTTATACGTTTTGAAAAGTTTTGTATGTGTAAAATAAGTGCATATGTAAATAAAATATTTAAAAATGGTCGCATGTGTATTTTTTAAATCGGATTCCAAAAGGTTTGGCGAGATTCCAAGTAGCTGCCAAGCCTCGTGTCTTGATTTCGTTTAAAAAAGCAATTCCTAGTTATTTTATAAGGTTTTGAGTTATTTTCTACGTCAGACTTTTTTTATGCTGTCCCTATTCACCGCATAAAAAAATACTTTTTAATTGTGTTGCGAAAACTATTTTTTATAGCTACTCGTAAAGTTTTGTGCGATTTTTTTTTATGCGTTTTCTTTTATGTGGTCCCTATCCATCGCACAAAAATAGGTTTGAGTGTATTTCAAAACATGAGAACTTTGTTTTTAAGTTTGGACGATTAAAATATTCTACATGTGTCATGAACAAAAAACTTTGACTTATATACTGACATTTCTGATAATCAAAATCTGGTGTACAGTTCAAAATGGTAATTTATCAAATTTGCAAACTTGATAACAGCTTATGGTCTAGTTGGTAATATTTATGTTATAATATAAGCCAGATATGCTATCTACACTGCAAACGATATTCAAAATTCTGTTACATTTAAATAAGACGATCTCAATGGAAACGTGAAAACACAAAATTAGAGCATTTTACTTGGGTACCTCGTTCTACATTTGAATTAAAACTTTCAAAACCGGTCTAAGAAACATTTCTTTACATTTAAGTTTCACGAGGACAACTAAGTTTCCTTCTAAATTATGTGGTAAACTTAGTTTGATATAAATCGTCTAGATCTGGCGTCGGCAACAAGTCGATCGGGATCGACCGGTCGATTGCGATTCGAATGTCGTTTTTTTTCTTTTCAATGTTTTTCAATATTAATTTTTAATATTCTTTTAAGTCCTAATAGTTGGATATTCTTGATCTTGGATCTTAATACTTCGTAAGTAGGTAGTTATAAACGAGAAATGTTGCTATAAAATGGATCAATGCACAAAAACAGGAATACAGGAACAGGCTGGCGGATCATCATTTGGACTCACGTGATAGGTTTAGATAACTGACAATGAACCAGATGTTAAGAAATTAAGTAATAATATGGACTATCAAACATCATATTAAAACTATTATTACTTTTCTTGTTTAACGTCACAGTTATTTCACTAAAAGCGATCTGAATTTCAACGATTTCTCAGAGGAAAATTAAATGGTGTGTGATTCAACTTGACTTTGTCATACCAGAATTCATTTTTTTTTTTTTTTTTTTCAAATTTTACAAGAAAAAACGTGAAAATTCGGTATCGTGAGTCTAAATGATTACAATTATAGTGTGTTACCCCTTACTTTAAAGGGCTTGAAAAAAAATTTCGATTGATATAAATCGTCTAGAATACGATACTTGATAATGTACCCTCAGGGGGGTAACATGGCCTCCAAGGGGGGTTTAATGACGTCACAAACAAAAACAATTTGTATCGCGGCTATATTTCACAACAATGGCTGAAACTATTAAGTTTCGTGATCACTGAGCCTTAAATAAATCCTTTTATGCATGATTATGTCAAATTTTGTCCTATGCTGCCATGTTAAAAAATATACATGTAAAAATATATAAAATTTTGAGTTTTTCGCTCGAATTTAAATAAATTCTATTCAGTTTCAGATTTTTTCTCAATAATAAAGCCGGATATAAAGCTTTGTGAAAATCCATTATTTGTGGTTGATATCCTGTACATAAGAAATCGACCACAAACATCACTCCAAAAATAGTCAAAACGTATTCAGAAGATCTTGAAACATATATTGGCATCAAAATTTCGAAATCGAAAATTTTCGTGAAAACAGTAGTTTCTCAATACTACGTATGCGAAAGTAAAAATCGAAATTTAGACGTATGTTATCTGTTGGTTTTGTTTTAAAAAGTTTTGCAATGATATTTATATGTTGATTTTGCCTTTGTGCATTGTTAATTACTATAATATCCACTATCATTCAATCTCTAATTTAAAAAGTTTTGAAATATGCTAAAATGTACAGGTTGAAGATAAAAGAATTTGACTTTTCTGCAATTGGCTTTTCAAAAATAATGCGAATTACAAAAATTTAACATTTTTATTTTCTTCATTACTTTAAAATAGAAAGCATACATTTGTAGTTAAATTTATGTAGGCTTATTTAGTATAATGACTTTACAACGCTGTAAATAATTCATTTTACCTTTAATATAGTCAATCGTATAGTAGAAGGTCGTATTATATAAAGAGGTAAATGTTTGACAATTAGCAAGCATATTAAGTAGCTTAGCTATGTTGTTTAGTTGCTGTTACATAATCTAGATCAGGATGGTTCAACATAAAAATCAATGAAGACAGATTTTTCTGAACATGTCTAGTCAAGCGCCCACACATTTATTTTTTTTCTGAACATGTCTAGTCAAGCGCCCACACATTTATTTTTCAGAATCATTTACTTACCTTAGAAGACGCTGTAAATTAAAATCTACAAATATGCCAAGATTGTAATCATTTTCAATAAAAATGGCTTGTTAGTTAGATCAACATGGTACTAGAATATCATATGGGACAAGCAAAAACAAGTATTCGAAGCTTGTGAAATAACGGTTTAAAACATTTGAGGATTTCGTGAGGTTATAAGTTACATATGCTTATGTGGATGACACCCTTATTAAATATTAATTGGGAAAAAAGTTTAAAAATCAAAAGTTGGACAGATACCTCACTCAGAATATGTAAGGATTCTTTTGATGTAATTTTTCTTCAAATATTTTTTGTTCTATAACCCTCATCCAAGGTTTTGATTCAATTTAAAATTGCTCAAGTCTTATCCAAATCTTAAATTTTTAAAAATTAACAATGCGTATGTATCTTCTTAATGGCTACTTCAGCTGTCGTCTTCAAAGTCAACGGAATGAAATACTATTTTAAGTTTTATTACAGTTTTCTATAATATTCAAGGTTTTTCGTTGTGCCTGTTTTGAATGAGCGACAAGGTATAGAAATCACTATGTTGACATTAATGACTAAATTCGATTTTCGCATTTTGTTTCGTCCACAGCAATAGACAATTTCATTTTGCTTATGCTTAAAATAATATATTTTCAGTTTGTTTAGATTTGCCCACAACGAAAGAACTTAATCATATGCAGGGACAAACTTTTTTTTTTGTTTCAACTTGGAGATGGAACTTACCAGTTATTATTTGAAAATTTTAAGCGTTATGCTATGAATGCTTAAACACAAGCTTCTGAAAGTTTAAAAAAAGTTTTCATTACTACTTATGATATACGGATGTTCAGAAATTTGAATCAGATTTGATATTATTTAATTGTAGCATAAAACATGAATACATACCTTCAATAAATAATCGGAGTTTCAGGTCAATTCCTCCTGTGTGGGTGGAAATATCCTGAACCAGTATTTGTAACGATTTTCAACCAAGATCTGTAACTATCTTCAATCAAGATCTGTAACTATCTTCAACCAAGATCTGTAACTATCTTCAACCAAGATCTGTAACTATTGTCAATCAGGATCTGTAACTATCTTCGACCAAGATCTGTATCTTCAACCAGGATCTGTAACTACCTTCAACCAAGATCTGTAACTATCCTCAACTAGGATTTGTAACTATCTTCAACCAGGATCTGTAACTATCCTCAACAAAGATCTATAATTATCTTCAACCAGGATATGTAATTTTATTCAACAAGGATCTGTAAATATATTAAATTAGTATCTGTATTTATCTTTCGGATCTTTTTTTTTATCTCCAACGAGGATATGCAATTATTTTCATGAAGATCTAATTAACTTCAACCAGGATCTGGATTCTCATTAGCCAAGATCTTCATTACGTTTGCTGAAAGTAAAAAAGTAGTAATCCGCTTGAACACTTGCTGGATAAAAGGATGTCAAAATAACCGTCGACCATACCGGTATCTGGAAAAAAAAAACCTTGAGCAGCACAGCAGTAAGATCCACAGTCGAACTCAATGAACAAACAATAGTAATACAGAATATACTTTGCAAATTAGTGCAGAAAATATACCATGGCGCCATCTAGTGAAAAAATAGTTATACTGCTCACAATCAGGAAAAATTAAGACGCCTACTATTATACAAAAATTATACTCAAACAAGTGCTCAATATATATTTGTTTTCGTGTGTATTATCACTGCCCCACCTGATTACGCGAGCTCTTTCTCTAACGGCCTGCCGAATGATCCGTTTAACAATAGGATCTCTGGAATAAATTTCTACCTTGTGTGTATATACTTTTGGCCGGTAGGTGGCAGACCTCGTTACCCTTCAAGATTACGTTCTGCGCGTGCTCTACGGGAAACTTGCATACTATTTTGTAGTTAAATTTAATATCAGAGACTGTCTGATAAGTTTTTGTGTGTGCTTTAACCAATAATTTATATTGTTTTGTAAAAATATGTATTGCTGTGTACCATTTTACAAATCAAAACATGCAAAAGCAGTTGATGTTTTCTTTCATCAATTTCCTTCAGACTCAGAACTTTGTGGCTGAAATTAAGTCCAAAACGAAGCCGAACTTTCGACTACCCTCCCCCCCCCCCCCCCCCCCCCATGAGTGGAATTTTTTTTCTCCGAAGAGTTTCTACACCGGTCGTCTAAATAGTTGCACTAAGTCCTCTGGATGAGTCGGACGGCCTGGGGTTTCCACACTCCCAGTCTGAGCCAACGGCCGGCCGTACCGTGCTAAAAACACCGGTTCTCGTTAGATCACCTAAGTCAGGCAGCATCGGGCGCGGTTAGTATTTGGGTGGGTGACCACCTGGGAACACCGCGTGCTGTTGGCACATTTCGGGCGCGGTAGCCCGGTGGTTTGCACGCTGGATTTGCACGTTGCCACAACTGTCGCCGTGTTCATGCGGAGTACGATCACGTTAAACATGTGGGTCCGTAAGTCCTTCCGAGAGGTTGGTGGTAGGGGAAGGAGGGTACGGTCCCTGTGGATGCTTCCCCCACTGGGTTCCGGTCTAAATTGGGTGGCACTTCCCGCCCTTCCAAACAGTTACCTTACACCTTTCTGGTAGGTCGGACGGTCTGGGTCTCAACAACAACAACACTCCCAGTCTGTGTCCTAGAAGGCATAATATTTGCACACTTATATCAACCATGGGACAGAACCTAACGGAGTTGGATTTTCAATTTCTTCCACGAACAAAGCCACCGAACGGGGGGGGGGGGATTAAGTAAAAGTAATCATCGTTTAGGGTCCACCTTAGCATAAACATTTTACAAGAAAAGCTAATTAACTTATACAATAAGGGGTAGTAAGAGGGCCGTACAGTCTAAAAATTTTGTCAACGGCACTGACCATGGGGGAGGAGAAAATGGGTTTGAATAAGTATTTTCTCATATTCTAGAAGCCCCTCCTCGATGACCTAGAAAGCTGAATTTTTGGAAAATTGCAGTATTGACCACGGAACAGAATTTAAGGGACTATAATTTTCTATTTCTCCCACGGACAGAACAGCCGAATGTGATAGGAAGGGCGGGGGGGGGGGGGGAGGGGGGCAAAAAATGCATTACTTACGGGCATTAATAGTTTATAAAAAGTACCTTTAACTTATAAAATAGGGAATAGCTTGTGCATTTGCTAAATAGGAGCCCGAACATTCTATCGACAGCACTGCTCAAGGGGGCGGAGAAAATTGGACGGATTTTTTTACGGATTTATATATCTAAGATCAGCATCCCATTTGCATAGCACTCCCCAATGCATAGCACTCCCAATTGTGAAAACCTGGCGCCGCCTAAGTTCCTCCCTCCTCCTCCTCCGTTGACATAGAAGGTACACTCAGATAGTATCGATCTCGGGACAGAACCTAATGGTACCGAATTTTTAATTTCCTCACCCGGAAGGCGGAGAAAATTGGACAGAACCCAAAACGAAGACGAATTTTTTATTTCCCCTGTGAGGGGAATTCTGCCCCCCCCCCCCCCCCCCCCCAAGAGCTCCCAGCCACCTTGGACTAGCCACAAAAGTAGGATTACCCCCTAATTTTAGGTTAAAATCTAGAACTTTTTCGCAAAGCAATAATGGTCCACTTATAAGTTGTCCAGATGAACGTTTTTGTGCAAACCATGTGAAAACAGCCTCGTCTAAGATCTGGTTGACTGGTCTTCTCATCACTTTGCGCCACGAACTGCCTTCATCACTGTCAAGTTTACTCGCAAACGTCAAGAGAGACACGGATTGTTTTTCAATGTCCGAAATCGTGGATGTTCTCACACCGTAAACGTTCGATAGTGAGCGGTCCGAATCGCCTTGTATAAAACGATCCAAACTCTCCAATGTGTCCTTGATCGTCAACACAACTCTTTTCCGCTTTGAGTTCGGCATCGCGCACACAAAATAGTAAAAGGAAACAAATCGACGAAATAGGCGATAAGCTGGCTATTTGTTTACATCAGAATTACTCAACACGATTATGGTTAAAGATAGTCTTACAGTCACGGTTACAAATCATAATACATTTTTGTTTTGATTTGGTAATTGGGCATCCTTTTTAATGGCGGCCTAACAAAAATGCGAAACCTCAACTATATCGAAAACGATGAGTACTAGAGTAATGGGGTTGGTCTTATTCTTTTTCTCGTCAGAAATTACGTATAATACAAGCATTTAATGGATATATTTGAGCATGCGTAGTCTTTTATTTTAGATTTTGGCGATTTTTGAGGGCTATTTCGCAAAGAAAAAAAGAGTTCTTTTATACCGAACCGTACCAAAATCTAATCAGCACCAGGGTCACACACAAGGGGTCACCTATAAAATTTTATGAAATTGGGTCCATTCGTTTTTGAGTTAGAGTGGATGCATATATTGCACGGACACACACACACACACATCACACTAAAAATAGCTTTTTCGTATTCTAAAGGTGCCAAAACGTGTAGATACGTCGAAAACTCGAGTTGCGATTCCAATACTTTCCCTATGCATTACCATGGAAAGTAAAAAGGAAAGTAAAGTAAGGAAAGTAAAAAACGTAACATTTAAAATATCTTTCAACAAGACAAAGCGATTGCTCGTAAACGATGAGATAGATAGATGTTTGTGAAGAAAACTACTGACCTAGAAACAAAATGTCTGCTACTGAATAGCTGCATACCGTTTATTGTTTAAATCTATTTTTTATAAGTTTAGAAGCTATTTCGAGTGAAAGTGCTTCTCAACCGATGTGCCGCAAAGTTCTGGTCATTTCATAAAAACCGTCCTTTATGACGTACAAATATTAAATTTTAATATTTGTACGTCATAAAGGACGGTTTTTATAAAGGACGCGAGATGTGAAAGGGAAGAAGCACGTGTTTTTCCAGATAATGCGTGTCAGTGAACTATAGTCGTTCGCGTTCGTCGAAAACGGAAATGACGTTTGAAGAACAACGTGCAAATATCAAATTCTGCCATCGTTTTGGGAAATCGTCGACAGGACCATTGGACCTGCTGCCGCAGGTGCAATGTCTCTGCAATTTCCCCAAACGCTGGCACAATTTGATATTCGCACGTTGTTCTTCACACGCCATTTCCATTTTCGACGAACGCGAACGACTACAGTTCACTGACACGCATTGTCTGAAAAAACACCTTCTTCCTTTTCACATTTCGAGTCACATGTGCCTCTACACCACGGTAAAATAATTCCCCTCTCCTCCAATCAGGGTTAGAGATATCAGCACAGTCTCCGAACTTTTTGATCCTACCTTGTATAAAGAGGATTATCTGAAATTTGGTTTCGTGTGCTCCGATAATTCTTCTGTGTCTCGATGTCTCATATGCGTTGAAACCCAGACCGCCCGACCTACCAGAAAGGTGTAAGGTAACAGTTTGGACGGTCGGAGCTGTCTCATATGCGTGGAAAAGTTTTCAAATGAAGCGATGGTGCCAGTTGCACTACATCAATACCTTTCTAGCAAGCATCCTTCGTACATAGATAAGGATTTCAACTATTTTAAACGTCTGCGAACTCAAACTCAAAGTTCTTGCATGGGATTAGCCACAACGGTATTTAATCGAGCTCTAGAAGCAAGTTACAAAGTCGCGGAGATTGATAACTAAGGCCAAAAAGCCTCACACATTTGTCGAACCTGAATAAACACTATTGCTGTACCTGAACGGTGTAGATTCGGCGGAAATGCAAATTCCGATTTTTGAGACGATGCCGATACTTTCCCGATACATTGCCGTGCATTGTAGGGAAAGCAAAAAATCTGATGCGGGCAGCACACGGCTTTCCCTGCAGACTCAAATTCACTTTCCCTTTACTTCTTTAATAATTCATTAAATTGAGTTTCGTCGCACAAAGTAACACGCATAATTATTTGAACTGACACTGGAATTCGCACTTTTAATTGAATTTTCATTTTCGTTTAGTAACTGGAAGTGTTTTCAAAGGTGATTTAGCAAAAATACAGAAATATTAAAACATCTCGAGAATGGCTAGTTCTAGAGTAATGGGGTTTATCTTATTCTTTTCATTGTGAAGCATTACGTATAAAACGATCATTTAATGGATACATTTGAGCATACATAGTTTTTTATCTTAAATTTTGACGTCTTTTACGGGCCATTTCACGAAAAGGTAGGCCTGAGTCGTAACAAAATCTAATCAACACCATGGAAACCCTATAAAATTTTATTACCTATAACATTTTATGAAACCTGGTCAATTAGTTTTTGAGCAGATACATATATTGCACAGGGAGACACCTACACATATGTTACGCTAAAAATAGTTTTTTCGTGTTCTAAACACACCAAAGCGGGTAGATCCGTCGAAGGCTCGAGTTGCGATTTTCGACACGATTCCAATACTTTTCCTATATATTACCATGTATTGCAGGGAAAGAAAAAACAATAAAAATGTAAATCAGTTGACATTAGGATGGTAAAACCGAGAAATTGTATGTATTCTGATAATTTTTACTTTCCCTGTAGGTAATGTATAGGGAAGTATTGGAATATATCGAAAATCGGAATTTGAGTTTTCGATGGATATATACACGTTACGAGCACTCCAGAACGCGATAAGACTATTTTTTAACGTGACGTCTGGGTTTGTGTGTCCATGAATGTATCCACTTTAGCTGAGCGATTATAAAACAATTTTATGAAATTTGGTATGTAAACCATTTGTGGGCAGAGATTGAGATTACGCCTCTGCACTCGTATTTCACGCTATAAAATAGGAAAATATGCTTTGAAAAACAAGTAAAACGTATTTTTATTCATTTTGAAAAAAAAAATAATCACGATGTTTACGGAAGAACAATGGTATTAAAATAATGCTATTTTGAATAATTGTATAAAAAAATTGATTTGGGTACTTAGAAATACAACCATTCCAAAAACATAAATTAGATTTGGATGCATGTGCATCTAAATTTACATCTTTAGAATTTAAATTAAAAATCAACATTTTTTTCATCCTTTAATCTATATGTAGTTATCCTACTAACTTTAATTCAAATGAGCTCGGAAAATAATAAAAAATTAAGAAAATCTAGCTGCTTTAACAATAAAATTTTCAAAAATTTTTTGACTATCAAATACATAATGTATTTTGTTTTTTTCCAGACAAGTACACATGACGAAAGCATTTCTTAAATCTTCTTTTTTTTTTTAACAGATAAAAGTAAAAATTTTCTTCTGTTGGGTAACCCTGAAATTATTTTTATTATATCTGGAAATTTGAGGGTAATTGTTCCATTTGTTAAAAATTACTCCCCTGGAAAACAAAATACTCCTTCGAAATAAGTCTGGGAGTATTTTTACTCTTCTGGAAAAATTCTAGGTCGATCTGTGCTTGTGGGTTATACTTTGGTACACTTGGTACACATTTCGGTACACTTGGAAAAATAGAACCGGTCCTGGCCCGTAAAATCGTCAATATGAAATAAAAAAACTAAATATGTTTAAATGCATTAACTAAATGCTGTCTTTATACGTAATCCATTATTTTAGCACAAACCGTGACTTTATTTTACTTCTTTTCAATGCCAGCCTTTAATATTCGTAAATTTTTTGGAACTTTTAGCAGCCGACGACATTTTCAAATGCTCCTAATGGAAAAATCGTAATTAAACTGCAACTTGGATACAATAGAAAAAAATCTGATGTGGGCTGCACATAGCTTTCCTTATATAATGCAATAAATAGATTTACTCCTTTTACAGTCAAAAAATATTGTATAAGATCCACGGTACTGTGTTTTTAACGTTGAAATATACATTTAGCGATTTTCCGGATGACAACATGTAAAACTATTTCAAAACACCCAATTAACTGGTATTTCCCGCAACTCTAAATAAACAATTATCAATATGGATGGCATCCTCAATAAGCGACATAGTCCATATTTAAAATATTTTAATAATTCCTTCATCAATGAGGCGTCATTTTCATTCGTTTAGCTTCATTTTTTCACTTTTGACAATATTTTTGTCAATCTGAGGCGAAATATCGCCAAGTTGGCGCTACTTTGCAAGATTATTCGCCAAGTTCGCCAAATGCATCACTAAGTGTTACAAACAAACGGAGAGAAGAGCATTTCTTATATGAAGATATTCCCTTCATGTGACGGAAATCAGAATTTGCGAAATATTATTTCTCATTCGGCGTCATTTTTATCAATTTGGCGATATATTTGTCACTTTGACAACATTTAAAATTAGTTGATAAGTCAGCGCCTTCCCGCTAAATTTCTCGCCAAGCGTTACGGACGGACGGACGGAGAAATGGATTATTAGTCTACTCTTATATTCTTTCCAAGATATTGAACTTTCATCAGTGATCATTTTCATTGATTTAGCATCATTTTTACCAATTTGACGACATTTTAATCAATTTAGCAATATTTAAAAAGTCGCTAAGTTAGCGACATTCCGTGAAAATATCGCCAAGCGTTATGGATGGAGAAATAAGTTATTCTTATAGCAGATAAATTATTATTGGCATCCAAATACAAAAGTATTACATAAAGTGTCTTTTTTCATGAATGAAATGAACTAGATCCAGGACAATGATGTCACCAAATTTATCGCATGATATTACTTATGAGAAGTGAACATATCTCAAAATAGTTTTTTTCTTTTTATATATATAAATGTGCAATATCTCTAGAACGGTTCTTCCTAGCGTTCTAAAATTTACGTCAATCGTTTTCTAATAAAAAATTACATCAGAAACGACTATTTACGAAACTTTACTAAAGGTTTTGATTTTTTCAAAATTTCACTCGAAAATTTAGGGGGGTTCTGAACATTCGATTGCGTATAAAAACAATAGGCTTCCAGTAGTCATGGGTTGTAATTTTTTTTTATCACATTTCGTTTGAGGTTCCATTCGTTCGTGACATATCGTTTCCACGGACTCACTGACACACACACACACAGATATCACTTCAAAAATGTTTGATTCGTATTTAGGGATGCTTGAAACGTGCTCTCCAGTCGAAAACTCAAATTCGAATTTTCGACCCCGTCACAATACTTTCCTTATACATTATACAATGTATATAGGGAAAATAATAAGCACCAGCGTCTTTTTTAGCAATTAAACTCAATGGATTACTAAAGAGAAAATGAATTTATGCCCGTGGTTAAAGTTCTGTGCTGCCTACATTAGATTTTAGTTATATATGTAAATGGAATTAAAATGCTATAACGCATTTTGAACTACCAGTTTTCCATACTGATTAGTGACTACACTATTATTATTCGGGAACTACAATGGTGTCCACCATAGCGCTGCAAAAATTGTAAATTTCGTGTTTTTATGATTCAAATACAAGAACTCTGTCTAGCTCTTATTTGCAGGTTTCTGTTTGGAAAAGTTTACAAAACTATTAGTTTCCGGTATTCTATATCAGTACTTTTTGTAAATTACCCGTCTTTGATAAATAATCTTACAATAATTTTAAATTTTCATAGCGATACTAGCATTTATTCATCACATCCTAAATTTACAATAATTGGCGTTATAATAATAGGAATTATATTAAAAAAGTTTAAAAATTATTGAAACTGCACAACACATCCTAAATTTAGAATGATTCGTGTTCTAATCATACGAATTACACTAAAAAAGGTAAAAAAAAAACTATCAGTTTCCTGTATATTATACCATTCTTTTTTGTAAACTAGCTGTTCCATTGGAAATATTCCCACGACAATCATAAATTTTCATAGCGGTGCGATTATTTGTTCTACGAGTTATTAGAACCACGCATCACATCCTACATTTAGAGTAATTGGTGTTCTAATAATACGAATTACAAATTCTATATACGAGTATAATACTCTTCCTTCAAAAGTGGCACAAATGAATTTAGGTAATCACCATGGTTGAACAAAGTGGCAAAACTTTGAATTCTATGCTTCCCACGAAATTCCAGAATGCTTTAACTTTTTAAATATTTTACAATTTCCTCTACAGCTCCGGACCTCAGTATGGTAGTCCAGCTCTAGATTAAATTTCTAAGTATCGTCCCATACATTTTTTTGGGGGGGGTGCTCTACAGCTTCGGACCTCTCTGTGTTTCTCGATATGGTAGTCCAGCTCCTGATTAAATTTCAAAGTATAGCCCCCATAAATTGGCTGGCGTTCTAAGTTGTCATTAAGTGCGATCTGATGGATCCTTGCTATGGAAAGATCAGAGGATCTCCGGCTGGATCAAAAGCGACGGTTTAGTAAAAAGGTTTCATAACTCTAGGTGTTTTTGAGTACTAACAAAACAACAAGTGCATCATGACTCAAACAAAATATGCCTTTTGTGCAAGACGAAACATGAAGTGCTTTACCTCAAAATCGAGATGTTTTCTGCAAGGGCTGCAAAACAAAGTTCACCAAGATAGCAATCTGAAAGAAAATACCGTCCCAACACTTTCTTCTTGAAGATGCGTAAGGTTAAAACTCGCCAGAGAAAAACTGACGACAGCAGAACGCGAAGTGACTGTACCTAGTCATACCATTATTTCAAGGTTATTATATCTATTAGCCATTATTTCAAGGTTATTATATCTATTAGCCATTATTTCAAGGTTATTATATCTATTAGCCATTATTTCAACCCGACATACGTAGTGTCGTACAAGACAGAGCACCAGGCGCCTTTAATCTCCAGTTTCAATATGTGGTTCTTATCGTCAAACTGTGACATTAATTCAGTGACCCTAATTGGAGGTTCGAGGTTTTTATTTACTACTTTATTATTTGTCCTAGCTCCTAGTGTGGCAGTTTGTTGCACATTTAGAGTTTAAGAAGTTTGGGGGGTTGATGCAGATCTAAGGGTTACCTAGCGTTTTGGCAGTTTAGTGTTTAGAATATTTTTTTTTTTTTTTTTTTTTTATAAAATAATAGTCGCGAGTTTTATTTTAAAATCAAATGTTTGAGGTGGGATCATTTAATTCCGATTATCGATGTTTAGAACAGCGCGGGGTCTCTTACGAGATTTGGCCTTGCGATGATCATAGTCATGCAGATTGAATAACAGTTCGTTTGGAACGGATGGCAAATTTCTGTAAAATTTAAACGCTAGCTTTTTAATTTGGGCTCTAACAGTTTTTATTTTGAAGTCATTCCTAATTACCGAGTTTCTTAAGTACCTGGGAGCTTTCCTGATAATCCGTAGGATTTTGTTTTGTTTTGTCTCTAGGAGGTCTATTGTAGTTTTACAGGCATATCCCCATACGGGTGCTGCATACAGCATTCCCGGGCGGATGACCGATTTATAAATTAGGAGTTTATTTTGATAACTTAGATTTCCGTTTCCTATCATTGGGTATAAGGCTCCTGTGGCCATATACGCTTTTTTGATTAAGTTCGTTACGTGCTGTTTCCAGGTTAGGTGGGAATCTATCGTTACACCTAGGTATTTAGTAGATTTTTCCGCTTTTAGGGCATGGTTGTTTATGTACAGAGGCGGCGGAGGTTTACGTTTTCTTGAGAAATAAATCCAATGACATTTATTGGGGTTTAATTTTATTCGCCATTTTTCCAGCCAAGTTTGGAGTATGTCTAAGTGTTGTTGTAGCTGTCTGTGCATTACTGAGACATAGGGGTGTTTTGCAAGTATCGCACTGTCGTCTGCATAGAGTGCCAGCTCTGTGTTTGGAGTCCTAGGGATGTCGTTCAGGTATATGTTAAAGAGTGTCGGGCCCAGGATAGAACCTTGCGGTACACTACTTTTAATGAGCTTGGGTGTAGATAAGTTACCTCCTACTCTGACTTGAAAGTGTCTGTTATTTAAGTATGAGATTAAAAGTTTGACAATAGCGTCAGGGACTTTTAAAGTGATCAATTTGTACGCTAATCCACAGTGCCATACTTTATCAAAGGCTTTTTGTATGTCCAGAAAAATCGCAGCTGTGGGTGTCTTGTTATTGAGACCAGAAGATATGTACTCTACCACTCTCAGCAATTGATGAGTGGTGGAGTGCTTTGGCCGAAATCCAAACTGCTCCGGAATGATAATGTCATTCTCACTAAGGTGCGTGTTCAGTCTCTTAAGAATAATTTTCTCAGTAATTTTACTAAGTGTCGGTAGCAAGCTAATTGGTCTATAGTTGGCTGGAATTGTGGCATCCTCACCAGGCTTATGGATTGCTATAATTATCGCTTCCTTCCATTCTTTGGGAAAATAGTTTAGTTTTAATATTTTATTTATTAAGATTGTCAAGTAACATATTACGTTTAAGGGTAGGTTTTTAACCGCAATATTTCTGATTTTGTCGTGCCCTGGGCTTTTACGGTTTTTGAGATTTTTAATGATTTCTACTATCTCCTGCGGGGTGGCTGGGCTAATCTCAGCCGTTACCGGGGAATTCCTGAAATTATTTAAAGTTTGTCTGACCATTCTTAGGGTGTCCTGACACATTAGATCGTGGTTTGGTTGGAATTGTTTTTCATAATGGCTTGCGAGCGCCTCGGCTTTTTCCTCGTCTGAGTACGCGATTTTAGCACCATCTATTAGTGGCGGGAGCTTAATTTGAGGTTTCCTGAGTCTTTTTGCGAATTGCCAGAGCGATACGTCGTCTGGGCTAAGGGATTCGATTAGTTCTTTATACTGTTGCTGCTTTTCTGCGACAATTTTTTCCCTGACTTTGCACGTGAGTCTGTTAAGCTCCCTTTTAAGGGCGGGGTCTCTGTTAGCCTGCCATGTCTTACGTATTCTGTTTCTTTGCCTGACTAATTGTTTGACATGGTGGGAAAGTGTGGGCATTTTTGGAGACTCACGATGTGTTGTGGCAATTGCTCTCTTGATTTCTGTTGTGAGTGTGTGCGTGGCAGAGTCAATATCCGCCGTGCTCATTATGTTAGGTACTGCTAAGTGCGGCTCGAAGAGTGCTCTTTTGAATACTTCCCAGTTGACCCTCTCTTGTCCCAAAGAGGCTGGAAGAGGTGTGTTCAGGTCGAATGTCACCAGTACCGGCAGATGATCCGAGTCGAATTCATCCAAGGTACTAATAGTGTGAGCGTAATCTATGTTTCGCGTTAGGACAAAGTCTATAAATGAGCCGTTGGCGCCTGAGAAGCAGGTTGGTGTCGACGGTACAATAATGTTAGTGTTTGTCGTGTTCAGCAGTCTGTGTATCTGTGTACCGCGTGAATTGGCTCTCCTACAGCCCCACGCTCGGTGGTGCGCGTTGAAGTCGCCTGCGAGTATAGTGTTATTTCAACCCATGATATTATTTGAACATAACCACTAACAAAAGTAACTGGGCTTTCTTTATTATGAAGGAGATCGTTTTCTTTCGTAAGTGGTTGATATTGTTATTGCGCAATAATGCCATTTTATACAAATATTTCTATACCTTTTTTTACACAATCGTTGTTTAGGGAACTTTCATGGCTCATAAGAAAAAAAATGCCGTGAAATATTAAATTTTGAATAATTAGTGTCCGTATCATGGTAATAAAAAATTACGCATAAATACAGTTACATATAAAATTTTGAAGCAACCGGAATTCGTTTATATTTTAATACCACTTCCCAAATATATGTGTAACGACACCTAAATACTTAAAGTTTTAAATTTATCAAAAACAGTTTCAAATTTAATCTTAATAAGACGTATTTTATAATTCTATTAACATGGAAATGGCGATATGTGAAACGGTATTTCATCTCCGATCGCTTCTATATTGCTTTATTTTCAACATTTTAATTTAAAAATAAATTATTAATGAAAAATATTTTCATTAATTTGATATTAGAAAAATAGCTAACAGACTATAGCGTAACTTTCACTATGGTTACAAATGGAATTAAAAAAACTGTATAAAAATTGAATTATAAAATATAAAATAAAATCGGTTGTAAACATCATGAATTAAAAATATTTTCATTGGTTTGATTAGAAGAATATACACCAGACGGTATTTGAAGTGTAACTTTTACTATGGTCACAAATGGAATAAAAAAAACTGTATAAAAATTGAATTATAAAATATGAAATAAAATCGTCAGCTAAAAATATAAATTAAAATTTCTCAAAAACGATTGATTGTACACCCATAGTGTTTATAAAGAAAATTTAGTAATTTTTTTTTTGTATACGATAGTATAAAAACGAATGTTATGCGTGTTGTCGTTATTGAGTGGAATCGAACTGGAAGAATGCTGAAAAAAAAAAATTCAGAGATTTATAAATTTTTCGATTAAAATCCCAAGATTTTATATTTCTTTTTTACTACATATAGATCAAGTCCTACGCGTGTGTAAAGTTTCAAGTTTTTACTTACATCCAGTAGTTTGGGTTGCAAATTTATCACTTCAAACTCTTATATATAGTGTCTTGACTTTAAAAGCTGAAATTCGAAAAATTGAGAAAATACGCCATATTTTAAAATCGTACGAGAAAACAAATTTCATCAAAGTTATCGTATGAAATAGTTTGCAAATTGACGAGAACAGAAATTCTCATTTCTTTACCCGAACATTTTAGATGAGAAATACATAGAAATCAGATTCCACCCATATGGCGCAACATACCTATTGCACTACATAAATATTAATAAATAAATGTGAAATATGGATTATATTCAATTAGTAACTTCCTGCTTTACTTATCCCCGTCATGCTTACTTTAATATGTATCGCATTCAAAGAATTAACACAGTAAACAATAACGAATCACGTAACTTAAATTTACTTAATTAACTTAAATTTACTGAGAAAACAGTTAATCACTGCGCAATACATCAAATAAACTAACAGACTCTGACAAACTAAAATGAACAGGGAAAAAAACTTTCCTATAACATTTTAGTCTAAAACAATGATGTAACAATCCTGCAGTTTTAACTACGTAACACTTCAAAACATTTAAACTGGAAAGGTAAACATATGAATGATTTCCACAGCTCCGAGATTATTACTACAAAATCTGAATATGCAAATTTTATAAGGGAGATAAAAATTATCATTTTGAAACTTGTTATATAACTACCATTAAAAGTTTTAATGTTAATCTATTGAAATCGTACTTATCAGGGGCGTTTCCAAAATTCAGAAGACACGCCCATTGCAAACACAATCAAACTTATTTTAACGGTAAACTCTCATAAGTGGAAAATATTGTTATTCAGTCCAAAAATATAGAAAATGTACGTTATTTCCCCTGTATGAAACGGAACCTGCACAACGCGGAAACGAACGGCCAATTTCAAATAATGTGTTAGAAAAGCACCTATTGTAAGGAATAAAGAACGGAAAAATTATGCAACTATTTCAGCTATTTGCTGAAATGCTAGAAATATTAATCAATGCACGATATTTAACATTCAATGTCCAATCGATGTCCAATCATTAGTAAGACATATGTCCAAGAAACCATGTTGGATTATTAAAAGTTTTTCTCAATAAAAAAAAAATATATATATATATATTTTTAATTTCATGGTAAGTAGTTTGATGGTAAGTTAAGCCATCTAGGCTGTATGGTATTGCAATAAGCTAACAATCAAGAACACGGGGTACACTATTTTTTATTTACGTATACTTCTGTGATCGCAGTACGCAAAAATTTACGTATATACATAAAGTTCATAAACACAAAGTCCACTTATAAAAGGCGTTCCCCAAACTCTGAAGATACTTCCACTGAAGATATGAGCATTTATGGGCAGGACGCGACTTAACTTAACTGGGTCAGACGACTTGTGAAGTTCAAAAAGATTGAAAATTTTTCCTCTTTTCAAGTTTGCAATATTTCTACCTTGAAAATGAAAAGTGTTGGCTATGAACTATAAGAAGTGATTTATAGCCCTTTGGAAACTTTAAAAGGATATATATTAGAAAATTGGATCACATTCTTAGTTTTTGAAATACATTGGTTTTAATTTTGATATTATAATATTTTAAACTATTTTGAAAACGTGGTTCTAATATCGATATTTTAATAATTTCAACTATTTTGGAAAGGTGGCTATACAAAACCGGCGCAGCAGTAAAACCTTCTCACTCTCTACCAAAAAAAATTTTTTTTAATACTTCAATATCTTGAACTATGTTGAAAAGGTAGTTCTAATTTTAATATTTTGACCTGTTTTGAAAATATCTGAAAAAGATAAACCACCCACAAAGAGAGATGTTATTAATGCAAAAATATTTCGGCTCTATTGGATTAGAGCTATTGCCAATTTTTTATTTACTCTTCAATAGGAATATATTGTAATAAACTATTTGTAACATATCTTGAATACGTGGATATTTTGTTTGCACTACGAAGGCCTTGTTTATGTCAAAAATTAAATCAAAGCATGTAAGGCCATAGCATACTTTATAGAAAACAACAACAACAAAAAATAGTTGAAAGCGAAAAGGACCAGGTAAAAAATGGTGGCCCCAGTTTGGAGCTGAATTGGTTCCACGTGAATAGCATTTTGTACATTAACACTCAACTTTTGTAATATCGAAAAATATGAATTTAATCCAAAATCTAATTATATATACTTTCAGGGTCCCTGCACTCGAGTGGTCCGCCCATGCAAATTGTGGGCCGCCCCTACACACATTTACCTCGTACGCCCTCTATATTGGATTTTCACCTTGTGAATTTTTCATGTCTTCCTCCACCCTAAAAAATCAAATGGCTGGGTCCTCTTTGGCACTCGGATGGTGTCTGTCTCCCGTTTTGGCGGCCATAACAAAAGTGACAGATATATATATACAAACCATTTCTCCGGGGACTTTCAATGACATTTTAGCCTGATTTGTTCGAAAAGTTTAGAAAAACCCAAAAGTACCTTTTTCTCTTTAAAGGATAATATTTCGGGTCCGAAGAATTGACTTTATTATAATAAAATTTAAAATCTTCAGGTAAAGCATCCAAAGTTTGGTGCTGCCATCTAGTGAATATAACTCAAAATTATTTTATTCAGTCCAAATAAAGTTTGGTGCTGCCATCTAGTGACTATAATTTTAAATTATCTTATATATTCGAAGATAAACTGGAAAATTATTCACACTATTATTATGGTTGTGATAACAGCACATTCAGCAACCCCATTGCAAATAACAGAATCCGTGGACCGATTTCACATTTATTAGTCCCTTTTTAGTAAAGAACAACCGATATCTTTAATGGCAACAAGAAAACTTGCTATGTACCTCATACAATTTTTTAGTATATTTCAAAGCATAAATTTTTGACTTCCTGAATTATTAATTTTTATAATTTTAAAAAATTAGAAAATGAATGAAAAACATCAGGAACCACAACTCGAAGCGTGGCAGCACGTACAAAAGCTAAATATTAATGTAAAATAACGTTTTGGTTATACCTGCAAACTTTACACACCTCGGTCTTAGTAATTTTACGAAATTAACTAGATTTTCACCTAATGTGACAAGCGATGGCACGAGATCAAAACTAGCCTAGTAGTTTTAAAACTTTTTGGTCGCTTCGCGGAAAACCTTTTTAAAATTTAATTTGATAACGGATGTCTAAAATGAAAAAAATCCATTGTGGTTTAAATTGTGCTTTCAATTTTTCTTTTTTTTTTTTTTAAATTAAGAATATTTATACAAAATTATAATGTCGTTTACCTCTAATGGTTCCGTGAAACACACTTTGAAAAATGCTTAACTAGACGAGGGGAAGACATGGCACGAGCTAAAATTCTTTCGAAATTAAACATTTCCCATTCTTCTTTTTTAATTTCCAGGCACTTACTTGATCGTTCAATCATTCGCCTACTTTTGGCGGTCGGATCGTGGACCACTTTGCCTTTATATGACGTTGCCCCGGTGCACCAGAGGGGAGCAACACACTACGCTCTTAATGGACATAACCTCATTATATGCATATTCATATATGTTAATTTATCATAAAGGTCATATATATATATATATATATATATATATATATATATATATATATATATATATATTCTATGACCACAGCATCCACGTCAGCTGGTCTCGAACCCACGTCTCGAACTCACAGCCCTGCAGTTGAGAGAGGAGGAGGAATCGCCCGCCTTAGATCTCTCAACCACAGAGCCGGCGCTCCTATTTTATTGAACAGTCGATCCTGCTCTCGTCGTTTCAGCATTCTTGAAATGCGAACCACACCGTTCATTTCTCACCCTCATGGAACCAAATCAATAATAATATAGATTTTTTTAATTTTAAACAATTCTAAAACTTACTGTCCAAATTTAACAAAATTTTATATTTAGGTGTTTCAAAATGACCAGATTAAGACTATGTAGTCAGTTAAAAGAATTATCCGAATATCGATTTGTATAGACAAACTAAAAGTGTCATTAGAGGCAGAATAATGCATACAATATACTATAAATACATAAAGGGTGATTCAAACGATGGGACAATACTTTAAGGGGTGATAGAACACACTTAAACGAGCACTTTTCGTCATACAATGCATGGTCGTAGCGCACGCGATTAAACGCTAGAGGGTGCTGTCAAGTGAATGCATTAAGCGGCTGTTGTCGCACTCGTCGCCAATTCTACCGTGGATTTCAGAAGGAATGGCTTGTTTCATAAACAGGAGAAGGGCGACATGAAATTTGGAACTCCTGATGTTAAAACAGCGTTTTCCTTTATAACTTTTCGAAATATACAGCTGGCTAAAATAATTCTCAAGTTATATTAAACTATTCAATAACCCGAACACAATAAATATATGTATTTTTTCATTTTCAAAACAATGTTTTATAATAAGTATTAATTATTAATTTCATATTTCAAAAATCTAATGGGGACAGCACACGGCATTCTCTACAGAATGCGAATTTATTTTCTTTTACATACTGCATTAAATTGAGTTTAATTGCACAAGATGACAAAGATATCAATATGCAGTTATAATTCAGTTGTTCAATTTTGTTGACTGAAAGCATTTTTAAAGGCCTCGCCTATGTTGCAAAAATGACAAAAATTAAAGTATCTCGAGAACGGCTTATTCTAGAGCACGGCTGTAGCAAGGCAGGGGTCAGAAGGGGCCAATCCCCCCAAGAGGTATACTCAGCCTCCCCCCCGCATAAAAATATTAAATTTTTAGTATTTTTTATGAAATTTCATCTAGAATGTCACCCAAATTTTGCATAAAAATTTCTTTGAGATCTATTTATAAATTACTTCGTTTTAAAAAAATTTTAATTTAGCTGAATTTGTGGTTATACTAATGATCAATTTATTTCCATATTTAATTTAAAAATATTCAAAAGTTTATAAAATTATGGCAATAGTACTTAGGATACTTTTGTATTATTGCGGGGTTCACTGTTATGCATTATAGAGTCAAAATCAACTGATGGAAGGTCAGTAGAGTTAATATTAAGCATTAACTTGTATTAACTGTCAGAAATTTTCTTCGATTAATTAACAGCTTTACTACTAGTTAATGCTTATAAAAAAAATCTGATGTGGGCAGCACATGACTTTCCCTGTAGACTTATACTAACGTTCTCTTTATTTTAACTAAATTTATTTCACTTTTAATTCAACTTTCGTTCTCATTCGATAAGCGGGCTTATTTTCAAAGGTGGCGTAGGGAAAGTACGAAAAACTAAAATATCTCGAGAACGGCTAGTCCTAGTGTGATGGGGTTGGCCTTATTCTTTTCATCGTTAAAAATTACGTATTAAATCAGCATTTAATGGATATATTTGAATATACCCAGTTTTTTATTTTAGATTTTCGCAATTTTTGCGGGCCATTTTGCAAAAAAAAGCAGGTTATTTTTTTCTGAATCGTACCAAAATCTAATCAGCACCAGGGTGACCTGTACGTGACTCATCTACCGAATTTTGTGAAATTTGGTCCATTAGTTTTTCAGCTACAGTGGATACAAGCTTTTGCGGGCCATTTCACAAAATAGGCGGGTTCTTTAATTCCGAATCGTACCCAAAACTAATCAGCACCAGCCCCGCTTACAAGTGACTTACCTACAAAATTTTGTGAAATTCGGTCCATTAGTTTTTTAGTTAGAGTGGATACAAAATCTGCACAGACAGACACACAGACAGACACACAGACAGACACACAGACACACACACAGACGTCACGCTAAAAATGGTTTTTTCGTATTCTAGAGGTCTCGAAACGTGTAGATCCGTCGAAAACTCGAGTTGCGATTTTCGGCATGATTCCAATACTTTCCCTATACATTACCATGGATTGCAGGGAAAGTAAAATCAATTGTAAACATTATATATTAATGCTTATGTATTGTAGCTATATGAATATTAATAATCAGCTCTTAGCTTGCAAATATAAATATGCAATTATTTGCTAATAATTTATATGAATTGAAGTATATAACAGTAACTATTATGGTTTATAAATGCTAATGATTAATTGTGTTTTGGGTGAACCCCTCTGTGGAGCCTCCTTTGAATTTCCTCCAGCCACTTTTCAATTTCGACTCTGGCTATGGCAGTGTTCGAGAGTTGGCCTTGTTCATTTCGTTGTCAAAAATGAAGTATAATACAAGCATTTAATTAATGCATTGAAGAATATTTTGTTCTTTAATTCACATTTTGACGATTCTTATGGGCAATTTCTCAGAAAACAAAAAAAAAACTGGTTTTCTTTTTTCGAATTGTATTAAAATCTAATCAACACCAGGGTAATCCACAAGTGACTTACTTACCGAATGTAGTGAAATTTCGTCGCACTGTTTTCGAGCTAGAGTAGATGCATACATCGCACAAATACCCACACAGACGTCGAACTAAACAAAAAAAGTTCACCTTGTTCTAAAGTGCCAGAAGCGTGTAGATCCGTCGAAAACTCGATAATAATTTATTAAACTGAGTTTAATGGCACAAATTAACATAAAAAAAATATTTGAAATTACATTCAACCTGCACTTTTAATTAAATTTTCGTTTTCATTTGGTAACGGGACGGATTTTCAAAGGCGGCGTAGAAAAGAGGCAAAAAGACTAAAATATCTCCAGAACGGCTAGTCCTAGAAAGATAGGGTTAGTCTTATTCTTTTCATTGTCAAAAATCATGTATAAAATTATTAAATTAATGCATTTGAGCATTTATTAACTCTTATTTTAAAACTTGACCAATTCTGCGGCCATTCCGCAAAAATAGGCACGTTCTTTTCTCTTGAATCGTACCAAAATCGAATCAGCACCAGGGCCACCTACAAGTGACTTACATATAAATTTTTATGAAATTTAGTCAATTAGTCTTATAAGTTTGAGTGGATACATACTGTTGCGAACGCGCGATATTCCCTTTGGCGCCTCGTCTTTCGTCTGTCTCGAAGGCCAGCCGAAGGAAACACAGTCCATGACGTCAGCATGACATGAGCCCAGGACTGCAGGATTTCCAGATTTGGCGACTTCCGGAATGTTCCAGAAACTTCTCGATAGAACGATTATTCTTTGAGATATAGAGATTTCCAGAAGTTTCTGTGGAGAAACTATAAATAGGAGGACTTATCAATCCGTTGGAGTTCAGTTGATGAGTTGACGATATACGACCTACAGTGAACGGTGATTTTTGTCAATGTTTTGAGAATAGTAGCTGTTGTTTTGTGAAATTATTTTCGTCAGTCTTTTGAGAATAATATCGCTTATTTTGTGTAATGAGTGGAGCATTTAAGTGCTGTTTGATTGCATACTGTTCCTGTTTACTTTGTGCTTGTGAATAAACGTAAGTTATCCAGAAACTTGGACTCGTTCTTGTATCCTGCATATACACCCACTATTCTAGAGGATGCGTCTCGTAACAATACATTGCACAGACAGAGACACAGACACACTCATCTTACACACACATCGCGTTAATAATAGTATTTTCGCGTGCTACAGGTCCCAAACCGTGTAGATTCGTCGAAAACTCGAGTTGTGGTTTTCGACATGACTCCAATACTTTCCCTATACATAACCACGTATTGTAGAGAATGCGAAAATTTTTGAACTGCAGCGTGTATAAATTTCGACGGTCCTTGGGCCCGTCCTCAATTGTCGGTTGAACTTATCTGGAGGATTGTTTTCCAGAATGAAATTAAATGGAATTCAAAGTTTGGACTTTTGATATTTTATTAAGCGAAAAATCAGATTTTGCTATGGTGTTTGTGCTTAGAGAATGTGTGTTGTTGTTGAAACCCAGACCGTCCGACCTACCAGAAAGGTGTAAGGTAACTGTTTGGACGGTCGGGAAGTGCCACCCAATTTAGACCAGAACCCAGTGGGGGAGGCATCCACAGGGACCGTACCCTCCTTCCCCTACCACCAACCTCTCGGAAGGACTTTCGGACCCACATGTTTAACGTGATCGTACTCCGCATGAACACGGCGGCAGTTTTGGCAGTGGCTGGAATCGAACCCGGGCCTACCGAGTGCAACTCCAGCGCGCTAACCAATGGGCTACCGCGCCCCCTAGAGAATGTGTGTAAAAGAGCTTAGAGAATGTGTGTGAGAAAGCGTAATGAACAAATTGAAAGTCGGGCCTAGGTCCTGGTGTTAATTCGGGACCCCCCCCCCCCCCCCATACACTCAAAGCGTACGAAACACATGCAAATTTTGGGGCTCAGGATCATAGCCCTAAAGGACCGTTTGCCCATGTAGAAAATTTCCAAACATTTTAATTCAAAGAAATATGTTATAACTTCAAAGGAAGTATAATATTTAAAACTATTAACATATTTTATAATTTAAAATAAGAACTGATATTACCAGTTTTAAAATAATTAGAAAATTATTCCTGCTTAAATTTTTTTAAAACTTTTTTGAGTGTGTGTTTGACTGTATGTTTAACTGTATGTATATGTGTGTTTGATTGTGTGTGTGTGTGTTTGACTGTGCGTGTGCGGGTCAGTGAGATGTGTACTACATTTGAGTTCGGGAGCAACTTTAGGAGCCCGACATGTTCAAGCCCGAGTTCGCCCGATCTCGAACTTTTTAATGTAAAGTAGAGTTCGAGATCGCTCTAGCCTGAATTCTTTTTTTCTCTTTTACTTTTTTACATAATTGTTACCGATTCTTAAAAAATTCCATTTGAGGAAACGGTTGACTAAATTCAGAACAAAAAAATTGATGTGGGCAGCACGCGACATTTTCGTCAGACACATATTAATTTGTCTTTATATTTTTTGTATTATTTTGTCTTTATATTTATTAATTTACGTATTAATTTGTCTTTATATTTCTGCCTTTGTTTTCTTTATCGTATAATATGGATACTTGAAGTTGTAATCCAATACAATATACAAATTATACGTAGAAAACAATTTTTCTTTTTTTAATTTCGTGAAAAATCAAGTAAAATTTTCGACACAATTCCAATAATTTCCCTATATATTACCATGTATTGAAGGGAAATTAAAAATTCTGACGTCAACAGCACGTGACTTTCCCTACAGCCTGAAATTCAGTTTCTCTTTCTTTCATCCGTAATTTATAAAATTGAGTTTAATTGCACAAAATTACACGAATAATTATTTTAAATTGTAGTGAATTTGCAGTTTTAATTCAACATTCGTTTCTATTTGGCGACTGGATGTGTTTTCAAAGGTGATGTTGCAAATATGTTGTCGCAAATATGTGTTTTCAAAGGCGATGTTGCAAATATGTGTTTTCAAAGGCGATGTTGCAAATATGTTGTTGCAAATATGTGTTTTCAAAGGCGATGTTGCAAATATGTTGTCGCAAATATGTGTTTTCAAAGGCGATGTTGCAAATATGTGTTTTCAAAGGCGATGTTGCAAATATGTTGTTGCAAATATGTGTTTTCAAAGGCGATGTTGCAAATATGTTGTCGCAAATATGTGTTTTCAAAGGCGATGTTGCAAATATGTTGTTGCAAATATGTGTTTTCAAAGGCGATGTTGCAAATATGTTGTTGCAAATATGTTGTTGCAAATATGTTGTCGCAAATATGTGTTTTCAAAGGCGATGTTCAAAATATACGAAAAAACAAATGAAATATCTCAAGTACTGTTAGCCCTAGAGCAATGGGGTTCGTCCTATTATTGTTATCGTTAAAAATTACGTATGAAACAAGCATTTAATTGATACATTTGAGCATATGTAATCTTTTATTTTAGATTTTGACGATTATTAAGGGTCATTTTGCAAGAAAAAAAAATTGATGTGGACAGCACATGACTTTCCATATATATAACAATGAATTTACTCATTTTATAGTCAAAAAATAATTTAAAAGATCCACGCCACTGTGCTTTTATTGTTGAATTGTACATTTGGCGATTTTCCCGATGACAGCATGTAAAACTATTTCAAAATATTCAAATAACTTATACTTCGCGCAACTCTAAAGAAACAATCATCAATATTGATAGCATCTCCAATAAGCGATATAGTCTATATATTAAAATATTTTAATAATTAATCCATCAATTAGGCGTCATTTTCCTTTAGTGTCATCTTTGCAATTTTGACAAATTTTCGCTAATCTGGCGCGAAATACGTCAAGTTGGCGATATTTTGCTAGATTATTCGCCAAGTTTGCCAAATACATCACCAAGTGTGACAGACAAACGGAGAAAAGAGCATTTCTTATATACTGGTATGTATGTCAGTCATATGATGAAAATCTGAATTTGCGAAATATTACTTCTCATTTGGGGTCATTTTTATCAATTTGGCGACATTTTCGTCACTTTGGCAACATTTCTAAACGCCGCCTAGTTGGTGACGTCCCGCTAAATTTCTCGTCAAGCGTTACAGACGGACTGGCAGAGAAATGGGATAGTTCATTCTTATGTCCTTTCAAAGTTATTGAACTTTCATCAATTAGCCGTCATTTCATTTATTCAGCCTCAGTTTCACCAATTTGGCGAATTTTTATCAATTGGGTAGCATTTTCGTCAAATTGGCAACATTTAATGTGTCACCAAGTTGGAGATATTCCAAAAAATTTGTCACCAAAATTTTATCCAAACGTGATGGACGGAAAAATAGGTTGTATAGTACTCGTAGATTCTTATATTATTTCCAAGATTGAATTTTCGTCAATTAGTCGTTATTTTCATTGATTTAGCGTCATTTTCATTGATTTAGAGTCATTTTTATTAATATGGCGATATTTTCGTTAATTTGGCAACATTCCGCCAAATTCGTTGCCAAAATCTCGCCAAGCGTTATGGACGGTTAAATAAGCTATTCTTATAGAAGATAAATGAATATTGGCGTCCAACTACAAAAGTATTTCTCAAAAGTACCTTTTCTCATGAATGAAGCTAGCTAGATCCATGAGAATGATGCCACCAAATTTATCGCATGGTATTGCATAGGAAAAGTGAACATATTTCACAATAGTTAATTATTTTTTTTTATTTTATGTGATTTTTTGATAAATTAATTTGAAAAATGTACAATATCTCGAGAACGATTCATGCCAGCATTCTAAAGCTTGTGGCAATCGTTTTCTAATCAAAAATCACATAAGACATGACTATTTACGTAACTTTATTAAAAGTTTTACTTTTTTAATGATTTTTTCAAAATTTCACTCGAAAATTTAGTGGGGTTCAGAACATTCGATGAAGTTTAAAAACAATAGGCTTCCAGTATTCACGGATATTTGTAGCAAATTTTCTTTCAATCGCTTTATTCGTTCGTCAGATATCGTCTCCACATATACACACACAGACATCACCTCAAAAACGTTTGATTCGTATTCAGGGATGCTTGAAACATGCTCTCCCGTCGAAAACTCGAATTTGTATTTTCGACCCCGTCACAATACTTTCCTTATACATTATACTATGTTGTTGTTGATGAAACCCAGACCGTCCGACCTACCAGAAAGATGTAAGGTAACAGTTTGGACGGTCGGGAAGTGCCACCCAATTTAGACCGGAACCCAGTGGGGGAGGCATCCACAGGGACCGTACCCTCCTTCCCCAACCACCAACCTCTCGGAAGGACTTTCGGACCCACATGTTTAACGTGATCGTACTCCGCAGGAACACGGCGGCAGTTTTGGCAGTGGCTGGAATCGAACCCGGGCCTACCGAGTGCAACTCCAGCGCGCTAACCAATGGGCTAAATGTATATAAGGAAAGTAAAACGGATAGGGTTGTTCCGATTTTCGATATAATTCCAATAATTACCAGGTGTGAAAGTAAAAATGCAAAGTATTAGTGGAGGAACATAATATAAACTACAAACGGAATAGGACATTCTTTTTACAACTCTCTCGACACCCCTCCTCCTCCTCATAAAAAAACAAAAATTGCAGCGGTTATATTTTGTGACCGAATAAAATCCACAATAGAGAAGCGGTTACACAATCCATTATGCAGAACACAAATATATTTATAGATCTCCAGAACCAACAAAAATACACAGATCTACCAATACAGATTTTAATTCGGAACTTAAAATTTTCATTCTTTTTAAAGACACCAGAAAATTTTCAATAAATTAAATTATATTAGTTGCTGCTTCACTGTACAGAAGGTCACATCTTGGTTGGCACTATTGCTCGAAAAAATATGGCACATAGTCCACGTCCAGATCCAAATACATATCCGGGTATCTGAAGACGGGCTTGGGGATGATCTGGCGGACCACCAGATCGGACCATGTCAGCTGTTTCTTCCCGGGGACAGATCGCAAATTCTCGAGGTCATCGTCATCGTCGTTAGTGGACTGGGGAGCTTCTTCCTCGAATTCCTGTAAATACAGTGGAATCTCATTAATTCGAATCGCAAGGATTAATATTTAGTTAGAACTAGAAGTATTACCCGTTCTTCGTACGGAATATAATACTAGCAGTATACCCGTTCTTCGTACGGAGTATATAATATAAAGAAACTTAAAATTCGCGATGTGCAAATTCTTATAGGATACTAAATGACATTGTTAAACAAATTTGTTCTCGCTATACAAAATGATCTTCACACGCAAATCTTAAGAATAAAGTTTTCTGGTCCCGTTTGTAAATAAATTTACAAAAAATATGAAGTTGAACCAATATATGTAAAACAAAAGAGCTAAAATTGTATGGGATCCGTACTACTTATATTCGCGAATATTAGAAGATATACCCATGTATTAATATAAGATTACACGTACAACATATGAGTGTCTAAAACCTTTGCCAAAATAAAACAGATGACGTAATAAATTGAAAATATCAATAATCCCGTAATCTTTAAAACTACAGGCTGTAATTGAATACAATATATGCTAATATATGTCGAAATATGTGCCGATATACCTGCACTACTTATATTCTCATAGATTAGAAGATATACTCATGCATTTGTAGAAGATTGCCCGTACTGCGTAAATATATGAGTTTCAACAATTTTTGCAAAAACAAAACAATGACGTAATAAATTGAGACTATCAATAATCTCCGAAATCAATAATCCTCGAAAACATTAATAATAATAATGTTTAAACCAGAACACCGTAATTGATATGATCCAGTAAAAAATGCAATATCGGTGAAATTTATTTTATATACATATCTGTATTATTTAAATCGGAAACGATTTAATAAAAATCGTCTGCTGTAAAAACACTTTGGTATTAAATCTGTTGCTAAGCGACATATTTTCTTCAAATAAATTGGCGGGGAAAATATCGTTAGCATAATGCTATGTCTATGGAAGGTTTAAGTTTAAGTGTTCGTTTCTTATTAATATCTAGACAACCATTGGTCTTAGAAATTCGAAACATGGACTAAATTTTAAGTGGGGCTATTTCAAGGCTACCCACAGAATTTCATTAAATTTGGTTCAGCCGTTCTCTCGTGATGATGAGACAAACATACATATATACAGACAGACAGACAGAATTTCAATTTTATTTATACAGATAAAGAAACTTAATATTTGTAATTATGTGCAAATTCCTGCTGTATTCTATAAATGACATTGTTATTCAAACCATTCTATTCAAATATTTAATTTAATTCTCGTAAAAAGAAGTATAAGAATATCTGTTCTCGCTAAACAAAATTAACTCCACAGCCAGATCTGAAGAATATGAAAGACATCCTGGTCCAGTTTGTAAACAAATTTATAAAATATATGAAATTGGACCAATATATGCCAAAATGAAAATGTTATGAAATTGGATCAACATATGCTAAAATGGAAACGCTAAAATGGTATTAGAAGATATAAGCGTACCGTCTTAATTTTGTTACAACAATTAGCTAAACACAATATACTTGTATGAGTTTGAAAAATATTTGTTAAAATAAAACAGATGACTTTAAAAATTGAAAATATCAATTATTCCCGTTACCTTTCACCTCGAAATCCTTAACACACATGGTGGCACAAACATGTCACACATGTCAGCACACGCATGCCACATATGGAGACACAAATGGAGGTACATGACACACATGGTAGCACAAACATGTCACATACGTCAAACATGTCATCACACACATGGAGACACAAATGGAGGTACATGACACACATGGTGGCACAAACATGTCACATATGTCACATGTCAGAACATGCACATGTTCTACATAGAGGGAACAACACTGTCGCACATGCCACCATTAAATTGCCCAGTGCAGTTTAAGTAATATATAAGTAGATGAGCGGTAGATGAGCTTTTCCCGTGTTAACAGAGTTTGACCTTATCCAATCTATTCTCGGTCCACAATTAGCTTGAGTAATAGAGTCTTCCAACGCATTCTCTTTCAGGGATTAGAATGTTAATTCGAATTATCTGGAAATTAGAATGATCGATTTTAGAATTAACGAGATTCCACTGTATATTTACTAACCTAAGAAACAATCCAATAAACATTTATGCTTTTTATATGCAGAATTTTTTTCTTATTTGAATTTCCTTTTTATCTTGTTGTGCTAAAAAATTTCTATGACAGTTCTCAAATTCTCTTAGACCGGAAAGCTCAGAAGGTGAAACTAACGGCACCAGTTACTAACGGGGAGAAATCTCAAAAGAACGGCGTTTGAAGATTAAATGTCATGTGCTTGCTGGGCGTATCAAGCTATCAAATGTCGGTTTATCGAGATTATACTGTAATTTATAGAGTTGGGCGAATGCTATCCTCGAATACTAGAATACCTGGAAGTACTAGAAAGTATTCAAGATCTCGAATACAACGTCATACGAAGATTGTTATTTAAAGTTTGCTTCGACCAAGTTGTTGATGTTGATGTTGTTGAGACCCAGACCGTCCGACCTACCAGAAAGGTGTAAGGTAACTGTATGGACGGCCGGGAAGTGCCACCCAATTTAGACCGGAACCCAGTGGGGGAGGCATCCACAGGGACCGTACCCTCCTTCCCCTACCACCAACCTCTCGGAAGGACTTACGGACCCACATGTTTAACGTGATCGTACTCCGCATGAACACGGCGGCATTTGTGGTAGCGTGCAAATCTAGCGCGTAAACCACGGGGATACCGCACCCGAGATGGCCAACAGCACGCGGTGTTCCGAGGTGGTCACCCACCAAGTACTAACCGCGCCCGATGCTGCTTGACTTCGGTGATCTAACGAGAACCGGTGTTTTCAGCACGGTACGGCCGTTGCTTCGACCAAGTGAAAACATTTTGTGATTACTAAAAAAAAAAGGCAGTCCTTGCTTGAAGGGATTATTTTTGAAGTATTTTATCACTTCGCTGCCAACAGTTTTTCGAGCGACTCTTCAGCACCTCTGGTTTAATTAAAACAAAAAGTAGTATAGATTATATGAGCGTGTTCGAATGCTTGTTTACCCAAATAAAAATCTGCGGTAGATGAGAGGCATTTACAATTATAAAATTACTGTATTTACGAGTATATAAAATAAAAATGTACTGTAAAATAATTAAAATTTAAAATAAATTAGTTTAAAATAAAGTGAAAAAATAAATAGAATAAAAATTAAATAATAAGTTTTATTTATCAGTCAATGCTGTTTTATGACACTTTTAACTTTTACTTTATTAATTTATTTACTAATAATTAATAAATAATGTTTAATAAACATATATATATTATTTATCAACAATTTAAAATAACTTTTCGGAGTTTCTGAATATTCAAAACCCAGTTAACACTCGAATTTGATATTCGAATTTGAGAAAAGGGTTATTCCTCCATCTGTAGTAATTCGTAATAATGCTTGACCAGATTTTGGATTCTGAGACCTCTCGATCGTTGATACAAGTGCTATACAGGGCTCTAACAGTGCTATACTAAGGCTCTTTCTTCTACAGCACTGAGGGCTATATACCAACTGCGCAGTTCAGACTGTGGCTTCACACAATGATGACTATATTTTGTATAGAACGTAATTTTAACTACGTAATGGCATAAGATATCAAAAAAGTCTTACCGGTTTTCTATCTATGATGCGTTCCATGACTTTCAGGTCGGCATACCGCTTGAGTCCAGTCCTCATGTGAGCTGGGGCTTCTTGCGTACCATGTAGGGTCAGACTCGCTGCATTCACCGCACCAGCATAGTTCTTGCCAGTCTGAAATAAGTAAGAAACAATATTAAGTATCTTACTGTTAAAATCTGTCGGTGCAACATAAATATATATATATATATATATATATATATATGTATGTATGCGGGGCCGGTGGATTGGGCGAGGTGATCCCATAGTTCGAGAGAGTTCGCCAATCCCTCCATCGCTGTTGTAAGACGTGCATTCAGGTTGGCGGTCACTCTTTTGAGCAATTACTATAATTATTGTTTATTAAACGTTATTTTATAACTTCTAAGTCATTCTTGTGTTTTCGCCTCCCCGTATCGGTTTCACAATTAATCGCCCACTAGAGCCTTTACATTTCATTTCCGATCCTGTAAACTCTGGCGAAAAATGCTTGGTTTGGTGAGTACTACCACCTCGTAAAGTTCGGCCCATTTTTTTAATCACCCTGTATATATATATATAAAGTCTGTTACGAATGTATAAGACCATGAGGCTCTTTGTTATTTAGGTAATTAATGAAATATATTTTTATTTAAAATCAAAACTACTCCATGTCAGTACAAGTTTTAAATAAAATTTAGCAACTTATATGTACGAAATTCATTTAGAAAAAATATAATAAAAATATAACAAATATTGAATGTTGAATTTTGTTATATCCACAATATAACAAAAAAGTGGCACAAATACCTGTTACAAAATTATAAGACCTCATGTGGAAAAAGAAAGTTTTGGCAAATTTAGTAAGTTGTTGCTCCACCATTTTTCTGAATAACTTGAAACACACGATTTGACATCGATTTAGTTAAATTTTTAAGGACAGATTCCGAAACATTGTCCCATTTCTCCATAATGGCGACTTCCAATTCATATGTCGAATGATATTGTTTGTTGGTTTCGTATACTTGGCGAGACAAATAACCCCACAGGTTTTCTATGGGGTTTAGGTCAGGGCTAAGGTTCGACCAAGATATAACATCAATCTTTTCTCTTTTGAACCATGCTTTTGTTGATTTAGATGCATGACTGGGAGCATTATTTTGTTGGAACTTCCATTTCGGCCTTTCTAAAAGGGGCCCGAAGGGTATCAGACTTCAGTATAACATCCGTTGATAACTGTCCGAGATCATTCTGCCATCAGCTCTGCAGATCGCATTTTCCTGCATATGAGATAACGGAACCGCCTCCCATCTTCCTACTGAAGAACTCGCGAGATTCTTGCCTTAAGGATGAGCGTCAGTAAATCTTCTGCCCTATCCGTGCTTTGTTAACTTTCGCAGCACACATTTTTCGTCGAAATTCTGTTCAAACAGTTGCGAAATATTTTCTGATAGATAAAATGCAATGCTTAGATTATATTAAAACTAAATTTAATACCCAATAAAACATATAAAATATTTTTTCATTTTAATTCAAAATATTTTTGGTGCTGCCATCTGGTGCTACCATCTAATGGTGCTGCCATCAGCATGTGGTGCTGCCATCTAATTTAATTCATACCGATTATTTTTATTTTTTAATAAACATTTTTAAATATCTATTCCTTCTAATACAGTATTAAATACAACAACAAATCATATATAATAATGCCACAATCACGGAAAGGTAATTTCTCATTCTATAAATTTGATAAGGGGATCTGAATGTACATCACTGAGGACTGCAGTTCTGTCTTCAAGTTCCTTTGCCTTCAAGTTCAAGTTCAATTACGTTTCCGTGATTGTGGCATTATTATATATGATCTGTTGTATTTAATAGCGTATTAGAAGGAATAGATATTTAAAAATGTTCATTAAAAAATAAAAATAGTCGGTATGAATTAAATTACGACAACAGATGGCAGCACCCGGCCGTCCAAATAGCTGCTCTTAGTCCTCTGGACGAGTCGGACGGTCTGGGTCTTCAACAGATGGCAGCACCAAAAACATTTTGAATTAAAATAAAAAATATATTCTATGTTTTATTGGGTATTAAATTTAGTTTTAATATAATCTAAGCATTGCATTTTATCTTTCAGAAAATATTTCGCAACTGTTTGAGCAGAATTTCGGCGAAAAATGTGTGCCGCGAAAGTTAACAAAACGAGGATAGGGCAGGAGATTTACTGACGCTCACCCTAAGTCATGCCAATAGTAGTTATTACCGTCCGGAGTCCGAACCGTCTAAGTACATTTTTTCTCGTCCGAAAATATTATATTTTTCCATGTAGAGTTCCTGGACATGACTTTCTTTGCCCATTTCACAAGTGCTTCTTTATGACGTTTAAGAAGTCGTAGTTTGCTTCTTAGTTTCCGAAGTTTAACATCAACATTCGACTTCAAATTTCGCCACACAGTTACATGAGGGGCGCGGTAGCCCATTGGTTAGCGCGCTGGAGTTGCACTCGGTAGGCCCGGGTTCGATTCCAGCCACTGCCAAAAACTGCCGCCGTGTTCACGCGGAGTACGATCACGTTAAACATGTGGGTCCGTAAGTCCTTCCGAGAGGTTGGTGGTAGGGGAAGGAGGGTACGGTCCCTGTGGATGCCTCCTCCACTGGGTTCCGGTCTAAATTGGGTGGCACTTCCCGGCCGTCCAAGCAGTTACCTTACACCTTTCTGGTAGGTCGGACGGTCTGGGTCTCAACACAGTTACATGAGACACTTGTTTACTTGTCTGCTGTGCTATGTTACGTGTGGAACGGTAGTTTTTCGTTGCAAGCTTGAAAATTTGCTTATTATCACGAGCTGACGACTGTTTTTTGCGGCCAGATCTTTTCTGCTTTTCATACAATTCTTTTTAACTCAAAAAATTGTGAATAGCCGTTTTAGAACGATTAAGAGTCTTACTTATTTCATTTTCTGACTTTCCTTTTCCGTTGTAGAACCAAACTTTTCACACTTCTACTTCAGACAAATCACTTCCACGAGAGATTTTAATAATCCAAAGAATCAAACAGTTCAATTCTGAATTTCTGTATTTTTTCCATCTTTCCAACCCTTCCAGATCGTATGTAACACCGTGATTTCGAAAAATCGTTTGGCACGAAAAAGATATTTGATCTGTTTTTTCCGTAAGCTAAATCAAGCTATACATACACTCTGCTGCAAAAAATATATGCACCCATCAGGAATTGAGCTACAACCGCAAAACTCGGCATGTATGTATCGCTTGAGGAGATATGCAAATGATTGGAATTTGGGAGCAAAAAATATTTCATTAAGAAATGGTGTCAAAAAGGTATGGTATTTTGGTAAGTGGAAAATCCTTCCCTGGCAACTATACAAGCCGATAATCGGTGCAGCATAGAATCAATTAAGTTGCGTCTGTCCCTCTGCGGAAGATTCTGTCACAGACGGGTTAAGAAAGGAACCGTAGGGAAGACTGTAAGAGTTAGTTAGTTACTGTGCCTCAAATATCAACCCGAGTGTCTTTAGTTGTTAAAGACTACATGCAGTATGCACAGATCTGGTTTTCTTTTGATGCTCCACTCTATATATATTCTAATAAATCTTTCTTTGGAATAATTTCTAAGTACTGTCGTTTTGTTTATGCTAGAACCACTGTTTTGAGCTCCCAAAATGTTTCTACTTTCAAAGTCTGTTATAACGCATCTTTGATCCGTGTTTTTAACACTTTACAACATAGTTGAAAAGTGTTTATGACTTTGTTCATTCATTCTGTTTGTCTGTTCGTTCGCACGATGACTGCCGTAAAAATGACTTTATCAAAATTAAATTTTAGTATGTTTTTAAGACGATGTGTGGGACATATGGTAATGTAAATGAATAATATCACTCAATTAGTTTTGGATTGAACCCGGGTCGAAGAAATGAAATACATTGAACTCTATGGGACCTAATTTTTCAAACATTTTTTAAGCGAGCTTAAAATTTACAAATTGCTTTGAAAATTTTAGGAAATATTCAAATTATCGCATAAAATGTATAAAAAAATTTCAGCAATATATGTTCGGTAGTTTCTTAAATAAAAATTAAAATAGTAATTGCACACATATTATATGAAGTAATCACGTGACCCACTTCAAATTAAAATATGGCATCCATCTTGCTAAAATCGGGATTTTTAAAGTTCTTTTTAATTTATATTTAGTGTTGCATCCGTCTTCAAACCGCTTTATTTTTTTTTCTGTGCATCTATATACTGCGCCAATGCAATTACAATATTTTGCGTTTAAATGATAATCAAACTTTGATTATTTCTGCAACGAAGCCTAATTTTCACATATGGAGAATGTAAACACATCAAACTGTAAGATGAGTGGCATAAGAATTGCTGAATTCCTTTAACGCAAAATTATTTAGTTCTGGAGTCTGCGGTATAGCTGATATCAATGAAACATTCATTGATTTTACATAGAGGTGCAGACGATTCTATAGTATTGCGCTTTTCGATGAAATTTTAAACATGGAGTTAGAAAATACTTTCACATCCATGGTTTTATGTTTTTAAGTAAAATAAGTTATTGTAGTATTGTAATAATTTTAAAAATATCGCCACTGAATGAAAGGAATGGAAAACAGTTAATGAATGAAATATTCACTGCTTTTATCTAGAGAGCCAGGCGATTTATATTTCGGTGACGTTATTTGAATAAAGTTCACTTGTTTTCGATGAAGTTTCCGAATATAATAAATTACTGTAATATTGTGATAATTTTTAAAATATCACCGCTGAATGTATCGCATTTTAGAGATGCTTAAATAAAGTTGCATTGCAGTTGCAAAGTGTTTCATAATCAACGCTTTATGCATGATTGATCTTTCTTGTTTTTTATTTTTAAGAATTGTCATTTTTTGCTTTTGTATGCTTTCCAATTTTCCCATTCATACTGACTGCGACATTATTAATGTCTGTTCGATAATTATTTGGCCATTCATAGTAAGTGCTCGTTGCAAAAAAATATACAGGATCAGGTTTTAAATTCCCGTTTCTCTACGGGTATGTGAAGGGAGATAGAGCCCACCACATCCATTTATTTAAAAATATTCAAGACTTCAAAAATCTGATTTCTATATCAATAGCATTGCGCAGAAAAGGGTTTTTATAACCTTTTTTTCTACCTCCTTCTCTACTCGCGTTAAAATGTACGATATTTTTCTATTTAAACTGAGCCGTCCCAATTATTACTTTTCTTAAGAGTGAGCGTCAGTAAATCTTCTGCCCTACCCGCGCTTTGTTAACTTCCACGCCACACATTTGTCGCCGAAATTCTGCTCAAAAAGTTGCGAAATATTTTCTGGAAGATAAAATGCAATGCTTAGATTATATTAAAATTAAATTTAATGCCCAATAAAACATAGAATATATTTTTATTTTAATCAAAATATTTTTGGTGCTGCCATCTGTTGTAATTTAATTCATACCGATTATTTTTATTTTTTAATGAACATTTTAAAATATCTATTCCTTCTAATACGCTATTAAATATAACAACAGATCATATATAATAATGCCACAATCACGGAAAGGTAATTTCTCATTCTATAAATTTGATAAGGGGATCTGAAGTTACATCACTGAGGACTGCAGTTTTGTCTTCAAGTCCAAGTTCAATTACGTTTCCGTGACTGTAGCATTATTATATATGATCTGTTGTATTTAATAGCGCATTGGAAGGAATAGACATTTAAAAATGTTTATTATAAAATAAAAATAGTCGGTATGAAGTAAATTACGACAATAGATGGCAGCACCAAAAATATTTTGAATTAAAATAAAAAATATATTCTATGTTTTATTGGGTATTAAATTTAATTTTAATATAATCTAGGCATTGCATTTTATCTATCAGAAAATATTTCGCAATTGTTTGAGCAGAATTTCGGCGAAAAACTTGTGCTACGAAAGTTAACAAAGCGCAGATAGGGCAGAAGATTTACTGACGCTCACCCTTAAATATGTAGTAAAAGTATAAGGAAAGTATTGTGACGGGGTCGAAAATTCGAGTTTTCGACGGGAGAGCACTTTCCAAGTATACCTGAACAGGAATCAGACGTTTTTAAGATGATGTCTCTCTGTGTGTGTGTACGTGTGTGAGGGAGGGAGGGGGGGAGGGCGACATCTCACGAACGAATGGAGCTACTTGAACGAAATTTGGTACAAAAGTTACAATCAGTAAGTACTGGAAGTCTATTGTTTTTAAACGCAATCGAATGTTGATAACACCCCCAAATTTTAAAATAAAATTTTGAATAAACATCATAATACTTTATTTTAATTTTATGTGATTTCTTGATAAATCTATTTGAAATATCTGCAATATCACGAAAATGGTTCACACAAGCTTTCTAAAAATTTATGTCAATCGTTTTCTAATCAAATATTAAATAAGAAATAATTATTTACGTAACTTTATTAAAGGTTTTTAGTTTAACTATTATGAAATGTCACTTTTCATATGTAATATTATGCGATAAATTTGTCATCATCATTCTCGTGGATCTAGCTCGATCCATTAACGAGATAAGACACTTTAGGTAATAGTTTTGTATTTAGAGGCCATTAATCGTTTATTTGCCATAAGAATACCTATTTTTCCGTCCATAACACATAGCGAAATTCTGTCGACGAATTTGGCTGAATATCGCCAACTTCGTGAGTTTTTTAAATGTTGCCAAAGTGATGGAAATATCGCCAAATTGATAAAAATGTCACCAAATCGATAAAAATGTCACCAAATCGATAAAAATAATGCAAAAATAATGAAAATGAAGATTGACTGATGAAAATTCCATATCGTGCAAAGTGTATAAGAATCTACTATAAGAAAAGGTATTTTGGGTAATAGTTTTGTATTTGGACGCCATTAGTCGTTAATCTATAATAAGAACTCTGACTATAATACCTGACGAAATTTTGACGATAAATTTGAAGGAACATCGCCAACTTGGCGAGTTTTTTAAATGTTGCTAAAATGATGGAAATATTGCCAAATTGATATAAATGTCACCAAATTGATAAAAATAAAGCTAAAACAATGAAAATGAAGATAATTGATGAAAATTCCATATCGTGGAAAGTATATAAGAATCTACTATAAGAAAAGGTATTTTGGGTAATAGTTTTGTAATTGGACGCCCTTAGTCGTTAATTTACAATAAGAATAACCTACTTTTCCGACCGTAATACTTGACGAAATTTTGGCATTTTACAAATTTTACAAATTTTTAAATAAAATTGCATTTCAGTTGGAAAGTGTTTCATAATCAATGCTTATGCATGATTGATCTTTCTTGATAAATTTTTATACGACCCCCTTAGACAAATTTGGTTAATCAGAAAATTTTAATTTTAATGCAACAAGATCATTAAAAACAAGAAAGATCAATCATGCATAAGTATTGATTATGAAACAATTTCCAACTGAAATGCAATTTCATTTAAAAATCTCTAAAATGTGATACATTCAGTGGTGATATCTTTTACATTATCACAGTACTACAGTACTTTATTATACTTAAATATTTAAAACTGTATCGAAATATAAATCATCTGATTCTCTATGCAAAATCAATGAATATTTCATTCATATAACTTGTATTCCAGACTCCAAAGCTATATAATTTTGAGCGAAAAAAAATTCAGCAATTCTTATGTAACTCACCTTACAATCGCTTGAGATATTTGCATTTTGCATAAGTTAAAATTAGGCTTCGTTGAAGAAATAATAAAAGTTTAGGGATCATTTAAAATCACGACTGTTGTAATTGCGTAGGCACGGAATTTAGATACACAGATAATACACAGATACACATATAATATATGTGTGTGCGTGTGTATGTATTCAAAGTATTGGAATCGTGCCGAAGATCGAAATTCGAATTTTCGAAGGATCTACACGTTTTGGGACTTCTAGAACACGAAAGAACTATTTTTAGGAAGACGTCCTTGTGTGTAAGGGTGTATTTGAGAGGATATTGCATCCACTCTAACTAAAAAACTAATAGACCGAATTTAATAAAATTTGGTAGGTAAGTTTTTTGTGGGAAACCCTGATGTTCATTTGATTATAGTACGATTCGTAATAAAAGAATCTGCCTTCTTTGCGAAATGGCCGGCAGAAATTGCCTTTATCCTCTCTAGCTAAAAACTAATGGACCAAATTTAACACAATTTGGTGTATAATATTTCAATAACCTACAAGTGATTTATATACCAAATTTAACAAAATTTGTTATTTAAATCACTTGTAGGTTATTCTAGTACGATTCGGGAAAAAGCAACGGGCTGTTTTTGCGAAATGGCCCGCAAAAATCGTTAAATATAAAAATAAAAGACTACATGTGCTCAATTATATCAATTAAATTCCTATTTTATACGTGATTTTTGAGAACAAAAAGAATAAGACTAACCACATTACTCTAGGACTAGCCGTTCTTGAGATATTTTAGTTATTTTTCGTTTTCGCTACGCCACTTTTGACAATAAGTCCATCTATCAAATGAGAACCAAATTTAAGTTTAAGGTGCAAATTCAACGTCATTTAAAATACTTATGGATGTTATTTCGTGCAGATAAACTCGAATTATTATTGAAGAAATAAAGAAAACGCGAATATGAGTCTGCAGAGGAAGACATGTGCTATCTACATCAGAATTTTTAACAATATTACAACAATGATTTATAGAAGTGAACAGGGATTATTTGCGGGCCATTTCGAAAAAAATGTAAGACCCATATTTAAAGATCCACCAAATTGTTGTAGAATAAAATGTTCTACAAATTTAAGCTGTGTACTAAATTTTAACTCTCCAGGACGTAGGAAAGTGCATTAAAAACGCCATCAAATAAATAAGTATATCATGAAAAGTTATGTAAAATTAAAAAAAAATTGAAAAATTCTTATCTACCATATTTATTTTAAGATGTGAAGCCTCTCTCATGTACACACTAATTAAATTCTTGGAAAGATATTAATTATATAATATATCTATTTTTTCTTTCAGGAGGATATCGCAAAAGTCAGAATTTAATTGAATTCGTTTTTCTCCCTATATTATATAATTTTTAATTAAAAAACTACCTAACATATTTTACTGAAATTTTTTTTATATATTTTATGGGATAATGTGAATATTTTTTAAAAATTTCGAAGCTATTTGTGAATTTTAAATGTACTTAAAAAATGTTTGAAAAATTAGGTCCCATAGGGTTCAATGTATTTCATTTTTTCAACCCGGGTTCAATAAAAAACTAATTGGGTGATATGATTTATTTATATTCCCATAGGTCCCACAGACCGTCTGAAAAGCATACTAAAATTTCATTTTGATAAAGTCATTTTTATGGCAGTTATCGTGCTAACGGACAGACAGACAGAATGAACAAAGTCATAAACACTTTTCAACTATGTTGTAAAGTGTTAAAAAACCCGCATATCTTTAAAATTGAGCCAGTTATATTTAATTGCAAATTGAACATTGTGAATGGGAACCATATATCAAATTTGAAATGTAAATTTCTGACATATCACGAAAAAGATAAAACTAGATGATAATACATAGGAGACATTTTTGCGAATTCCACTTAGGATCACGAGGCAATCAAGGATTCTTAAGTACTACTTTTCACATTGAGACATGCCATTTATTATTTGAAACAATTAAAATAAAGAAGTAAACACATACAAGTATGTATTTGATTTTGAAATTTAACATAATTTTTCAAAACGAAGAATAGAACGCACAGACGATTTTTTCCTTCCTTTAACTCTAATTTAGACGTTTCAAATGTTAATAGTAAAATAATTTTAAAAAACTGAAGAATGGAATGAAGACGACCAAAACAATTTCCATCGTCAATTCGTTTATGATCCCAATTTCACTGATGAAACAGCTTTTCACATGGTACGGAAAAGTGGCATAAGTCAGATTTTTTTCTTTATCATAATTCAGTTGATTTTAAATATAGAGATAAGCGGTTTTTTTAATAATCTTGTTGCACTAAAAATAAAAATTTTTTGATTGATCATATTTGTCTAAGGGGGTCGCATGAAAATTTTAAAAGTGTAATATTTTGAAAATTAGTGGGAGAACTATTTCATTAACGTAATCTCATTTCCTACCTTATTTTCAACATTTTTGCAATTTACATTGCTCACTTATCTACAACAGATTAACCTTTACGTTACGGTTCTAAGAATTCATTTTATGAACTCCAGAACGGCAAAATAACTGAAAATTCCACCCCTCTAAATAAGCACCTTCAATGACCTTATCTTTTGTTCGTTACGTGTTCCCCCTTCAGTCATGAGAAATTTGAAGGAAAGGCTGCAGGCATTCTTCAAGGCACTGAACTGGGTACAATAGGCTTACTAGCGTCTACAGCTCGCGGATTGCGATTTATCAAAACCGCTGCAGCACTCAGTTTTGGTTTTTATGCATGCGCGTGAACTTCGCGATGATGTGGATTTCGCGGGACTCTATGTTTGTCCTTGCAATAGGTTTGAATAGGTTAGTAATAGGTTTGAATACCCTCGCTGACTAGACAATCCTGAACAGCGAGTGTTCGATGACATGGTGCGTTGTCGTCCATGAAAACAAATTTATCACCGACAGCACCACGGAAAAGGCAACATGAGGCAGTAGAACTTCATCACTGTATCGTTGGCCGGTCATAGTCCTAGTTGCAACCACATGTAGAGGCGTGCGGGCATTGATCATGACGCCGGCCCATACCATGATACTGCATGTCGGATATCGGTCCCTTTCCTAGATATTTTCTGGATGATAAGCAGTACCACTCTCACGCCATATCAGTTGGCGTCTACAATTTGATGACAGACTGAACCTACTCTCATCTAAGAATAGTATGCAAGTCCAGTCCTGTTCTTTTCAATTTCAATGCTCATGACACCATTGCAAAAGAGCGGTAGGGTGCAGACTTGACAATAGGACACACACAACATGTCTGCGGGAGTATTGTCCTCCTTCTCCCAAACGTCTGGCTATAGTTTTTCGAGAGATCCGCTGTCCTGTGGTAGCAAAAAACTGATTTACCACCTGCTGAGCTGTGGTGCGCCGGTCCCTTTTTGCCGATAGGACAATGTACCTGTATGGTGTTATTACACGGAGCAATTCCTTCCAGCAATTTTTCAGCAATACAATACATTTCAATGGGAAGAAATCTTGTCGCCGAATTGCCGCAATTCGTTCGTACCCGGCAATAAAAATTGCTCAATTTCTGAGCGGCGACCCAATCAGAGGACGATAAAACTGGACGTCACTACGCTCCGCCTTTCCTCTTCTCATTTGCATTCGATGGCGATGGCGACTGTAGTGCAAACACGTCGAAGCAGCTCAATTACGGTAGAATCTGGAGATGGATAAAATAATAGAACTTCTACCAAATTACAGACACCGGTAGGATATAAAATATCCAAATTATACGAAAAAACACACTAAAGAATGCTTCTGCTCCAAGTCCTCGGACGAGCCGGTTGGTCTGGGCTTTCGACTAAAGAATGCTTTCTGAAATCGACGGCACTAAAAAAGGAGGGCCTGTTAGAAAGGAGGGGCTTGCAGTATCATTGCCGGGCGGAATTGCTAAAGTCTGGAGAAGTAAAAATAATAATAGAATTTTTACCAAATTACAGATACCTGTGGCATATAAAAGATTCAAATTATACAAAAAACCCTCACTAAATAATGCTTCTTGGAATGAACTCAACGGTATTAGAAAGAAGGAGCGCTTTAGAAAGGCGGGGCCTAAAGTATCATTGCCGGGAGGAATTTCTAAAGTCTGGAGATGGAAAAATAATAATAGAACTTTTAACAAATTACAGACACCTTTAGGATATAAAAGATTAAAATTATACGAAAAACACACCAAAGAACGCTTTCTGAAATGAGATCGGCGGGATTAGAGAGAGGGGACCTGTTAAAAAGGAGGAGCCTAAAGTATGATTGACGGGACGGAATTGCCGAAGTTCGGCAATAAAAATTGCCCGTGTAATAACACCATAATACGACGTTTGTTTGTTGACACAGTTGTTTTAAATACTTGTCACAGCATGAAACAACGCTGTGGGCGATGTCGAACTCCCTGGCAACATCTGTTATTTTTCGCCCTTCTTCGATCTTTCCAATAATACGGCTACGCGCAAAATCACCTAAGTGATATCGGGAAGACATACCAAAAATTTCAAGTTCGTCAATTAAATCTTTCCCGTAAAACTTTCACTTGGAACAACAACTGTCCACACGAGTTAAATACTTTAAATCTCATATCAGCGCTATCATGTGACGAACAGGAGTGGAAATGAACAATTTTGACCTCTTCTTACTGTATCCCGCACCTATTCTGATTTTCCACATTTTGCTTCCTTTCATTTTGTGGTTGCTATGGGTGATAGTGTCATCCGTCCTTAGCAATTGTCCAGCAGTGTAATATATATATATATATATATATATATATTTCGAGATCCTAATTTTTACATTCTCCCACTATAGTATGGAGAAAGTACTGTTTTCACGAAAATCTTCGATTTCGATGCCAATATATGTTTTAGGACCCCCTGAACATGTTTTAACTATTCTTAGACTGATATCCCTCTGTCTGCTTGTGGTCGAATTTTTGTATACACGATAGTTGCCACAAATATTAATGGACTTTCACGAAAGTTTATATCCGGGTTTGTTAGCGGAAAATCTACAACTAGATAGAAGTTTCGAAATTCGGTTAAAAACTTCGAAATATCATATTTTCTTAGCATGGCAGCATAGGATAAAATGTGGCAGAACCATGCGTGAAAGGGGATATTTATGGCTGAATGATCACCATAACTGACAGTTTCAATCATTGTATTAAAAATTAGGCGCGATACAATTTTTGTGTTCGTGACGCGATTAGCTCCCCAAGGGGGGGGGGGAGGCAAGTTACCTCCCCTAGGTTGTACATTGGCAAACTTGATATCAATATTTTTTCAATCCCTTTAAAATGAATTGTAATGAATTGTAACATGCTTTGTGATCGTTTGGAACAACAATACAGATTTTTCAAAAATTTTCTTGTAAAATGTCTAGAATCCAATTTTAAGTAATTCTAATTGTTAGACACCATAAAAGCAAACAAACGACGTATCGCGATAGCGTTACGGTCAAAAGTTTAAGTACTGGATATTTCCTGTAAACTCTTCGGATTTCCGATCGTTTGTTTAGTGTTCGAGTTGAATTATATTTGAATTCCTGCAGATCGTGTCTTAGATGACCGGAATATGATAATTTTCCGTATTACTGGAAATTAGCATATTCCGGAAGCGTCATAACAGTTGATGGGTATAAATGCTCGGTGCCGGTAAAGGCTCTTTAACTTGTAGCTTCTAGCTAGCTTTAGCTGAACTTGTTGTTGAAGCTGTTAAGTTTTGAGCTGCTACCTGGTGTAGAGCTATGTTATGTGAATAGCCGAAATGTTATAGCTGGGCTCAGTATTGAGCGATGTTCTTCTGATGTACTTTATGTAAGCTGCATCAAAGTTAACTACACATAAATAATTAAGCACACAACTCTGATAGAAGGTCTTTTATTACACTTCTTATAAGACGTACAAAATGGAAAAAGGCCAGAGCGCTTTCGAGATTTAACACGCTCTTCATCAGCGACTACATGGAAAGTAAAAAGAATCGTTCATATATAGACCAGTAAAGATGACAAATTTGCATAAATACAATTAGTAAATGAACATTCGATAATCTAAGTAAAAATACACAAAAACATAAAATATTTTTTTAACGGATTCAAAAACGGGTATATCTCAAGAAAAGTACAATTAAAAATACTATTTTATTACAGGAATGCAAATTCAATTCAGAAAGGACAGTCAAGCACAATCCCCATGAGGATGACATCAAAGATAACTATGAAGGGACTTGAATTGCATAGAGTCGAGAATGAGTCGCCAAGCATAATTTGAACGGGGTCAAACTTACAAATCGACGCACGGTAGATATAAATAAAAATCTGATGTGGGCAACATATGACTTTCCTTATATAATGCAATGAATTTACTACTTTTACAGTTAAAAAAACAGTTATTCTTATAGTTATTCTTATAGTAGATACTTATATTCTTTCCAAGATATTGAATTTTCTTCAATGAGTCGTCATTTTTATCAATTTGGTGAGATTTTTGTTAATTTGGCAACAATTAAAAATGTCGCCAAGTGGGCGACATTCCGCCAAATTCGTCGCCAAAATATCGTCAAGCGCTATGGACGGAGAAATAAGTTATTCTTACAGCAGATAAATGACTATTGGCGTTCAAATACAAAAGTATTACTCAAAGTATCTTTTTTCATGAATGGAACGAGCTAGATCCACGAGAATGATGTCACCAAATTTATCGCATGGTATTACATATGAAAAGTGAACATGTTTCTCAATAGGAAATATTTTTTTTTATTTTATATAACTTTTTGATAATTTTTTTGAAAAATGTGCAATACCTCGAGAACGGTTCATGTTAGCGTTCTAAAATTTATGTCAATCGTTTTCTAATGAAAAAATACATAAGAAATGTCTATTTGCGTAACTTTATTAGCGGTTTTGGTTTTTTGACGATTTTTTCAAAATTTCATTCGAAAATTTAGGGGGGTTCTGAACATTTGATTGCATATAGAAACAATAGGCTTCCAGTGCTTATGGATTGGGATTTTTGTACCATATTTTGTTCGATTCGGTCCATTTGTTCGTTAGTTATCGTTTCCACAGACTCACTGACACACACACACAGACATCACTTCAAAAATGTCTGATTCGTGATCAGGAAGGCTTGAAACGTGCTCTCCCGTCGAAAACTCGAATTCGAGTTTTCTACGAGAGAGCACGTTTCAAGCATCCCTGATCACGAATCAAACATTTTTGAAGTGATGTCTGTGTGTGTGTGTGTGTCAGTGAGTCTGTGGAGACGATAACTGACGAACGAATGGACCGATTCGAACGAAATTTGGTACAAAAATCACAATCCGTAAACACTGGAAGCCTATTGTTTTTATACGCAATCGAATATTCAGAAACCCCTAAATTTTCGCGTGAAAATTTGAAAAAATCGTAAAAAAATCAAAACCGCTAATAAAGTTACGCAAATAGACATTTCTTATGAAATTTTTCATTAGAAAACAATTGACATAAATTTTAGAACGCTAACATGAACCGTTTTTGAGATATTGCATATTTTTCAAAAAAATTATCAAAAAGTCATATAAAATAAAAAAATATTTCCTTTTGAGAAACATGTTCACTTTCATATGTAATACCATGCGATACATTGGGTGACATCTTTCTCGTGGATTTAGCTCGTTCCATTCAAGAAAAAAGATACTTTGAGTAATACTTTTGTATTTGAACGCCAGTAGTCATTTATCTTCTGTAGGAATAACTTATTTCTTCGTCCATAACTCTTGGCGAGATTTTGGCGACGAATTTGGCGGAATGTCGCCAACTTGGCAACATTTTGAAATGTTGCCAAATTGACGAAAATCTCGCCAAATGGATAAAAATGACGCTAAATCAATGAAAATGACGACTAATTGTAAGAAATTCAATATCTTGAAAAAAATATAAGTATCTACTATAAGAAAAACCTATTTTTTTACTGTAAAAGTAGTAAATTTATTACATTATATAAGGAAAGTCATGTGTTGCCCACATAAGATTTTTTTAATTTTTAATGAGCAAATTATGCTATTTTTTCAGTTTAATTTTTATCAAATTGTTTAACAGATTTTTTTTTCTTTTAAAATTTTTCTTTTATAAGTTACATACATTAATCTAGTATAATTATTTGACAATGATGTTATTAATAAACATACAAAGTTTCATAAGAATTCATCAAATAGTTCTTAAATTACTATACGCGCAAATTCGCAAATCTGCGTTTTGAGAAAAAAGCGTTCAAAGTAGGCATCTATGCTTGGTCTTGTATAGGTGATGTATTGTACTTTCTTAATACCTCCAGAAGTAATTAATATTCAGAAATACCACTGATATCAAATTGTTCAGCAATGACTAGACTTTAGAACTAGATAAGAAAAATCGATTTTTTCATGATTTTAAAAGTAGCGTGTCGTTTTAATAAAGATTAGGATTAGATATAATTTTTTGAATCCTCTACTTTTCTCCAATATTCCAAAGGTACTTTAGAAAACAGCTAGCATACTTGGGAGGTGCACGTTAAAGTAAAAGTTTGAGAACCACTGTTGTAACTCACCAGGTCCCTGATGAGGATCTTCCACTCTCCGGATGGATTTTCGCCCCAGAAGTGTACCGATAGGAAGGTCCAGTTCTTGAAACCTATGGCAGAAGAGTCTCTTTCCCGCCTGGACAGAACCATGCTTACAGTACCTGCAGGAGGGAGAAATTTTAGAGATTCATACGCCATTCATATTTACCGATAGCACAGGAGTCTCTTTCCCGCATGGATAGAAACATGCTTACAGTACCTGCAGTAAGGAGAAAATTCAGAGATTCATACGCGATTCATATTCACCGATGGCAGAGGAGTCTCTTTCCCGCTTGGATAGAATTCTGCTTACAGTAGTTGCAGGGAGACATTTTAGAGATTCATATTCACCGATAGTAGAGGAGTAATTTTCCCTCATGGATAGAACCATGCTTACAGTACTTGCAGAGAGACATTTTAGAGATTCATACGCGATTCATATTCAAAGACAGCAGAGGAGTCTCTTTCCCACTTGTATAGAATCCTGCTTACAGCACTTGTAGAGAGACATTTTAGAGATTCATACGCGATTCATATTCACCGATGGCAGAGGAGTCTCTTTCCCGCATGGATAGACCATGCTTACAGTACCTGCAGTAAGGAGAGATTTTAGAGATTCATACGCGATTCATATTCACCGATGGTAGAGGAGTCTCTTTCCCGCTTGGATAGAATCCTGCTTACAGTAGTTGCAGGGAGACATTTTAGAGATTCATATTCACCGATAATAGAGGAGTAATTTTCCCTCATGGATAGAACCATGCTTACAGTACTTGCAGAGAGACATTTTAGAGATTCATACGCGATTCATATTCACCGATGGCAGTGGAGTCTCTTTCCCGCATGGATAGAACCATGCTTACAGTACCTGCAGTAAGGAGAGATTTTAGAGATTCATACGCGATTCATATTCACCGATGGCAGAGGAGTCTCTTTCCCGCTTGTTTAGAATCCTGCTTACAGTACTTGCAGGGAGACATTTTAGAGATTCATACGCGATTCATATTCACCGATAGCAGAGGAGTCTCTTTACCGCATGGATAGAACCATGCTTACAGGACCTGCAGTAAGGAGAAATTTCAGAGATTCATATTCACCGATAACAGAGGAGCCTCTTTCCCTTTTGGATAGAATCCTGCTTACAATATTTGCAGGGAGGCATTTTAGAGATTGATATGCGATTCATATTCATCGATAGCAGAGGAGTCGCTTTCCCTCTAGGATAGAACCATGCTTACAGTACCTGCAGTAAGGAGAAATTTTAGAGATTCATACCCGATTCATATTCACCGATGGCAGAGGAGTCTCTCTCCCGCTTGGATAGAATCCTGCTTATAGTAGTTGCAGGGAGACATTTTAGAGATTCATATTCACCTATAGTAGAGGAGTAATTTCCCCTCATGGATAGAACCATGCTTACAGTACCTGCAGTAAGGAGAGATTTTAGAGATTCATATGCGATTCCTATTCACCGATGGCAGAGGTGTCTCTTTCCCGCTTGGATAGAATCCTGCTTACAGTACTTGCAGGGAGACATTTTAGAGATTCATACGCGATTCTTATTCATCGATAGCAGAGAAGTCGCTTTCCTTCGTGGATGAAACCATGCTTACAGTACCTGCAGCAAAGGGGAATTTTAGAGAGTCATACGCGATTCATATTCACCGATGGCAGAGGAATCTCTTTCCCGCTTGGATAGAATCCTGCTTACAGTACTTGCAGGGAGACATTTTAGAGATTCATACGCGATTCTTATTCACCGATAGCAGAGGAGTCGTTTTCCTTCGTGGATGAAACCATGCTTACAGTACCTGCAGCAAAGGGGAATTTTAGAGAGTCATACGCGATTCATATTCACCCATGGCAGAGGAGTCTCTTTCCCGCTTGGATAGAATCCTGCTTACAGTACTTGCTAGGAGACATTTTAGAGATTCATACGTGATTCATATTTATAAGTATTGTACATCAAAGCGATTTAGCGCGAGAGAAAACTTCGAGAGAAAATTCGAGAGAATACTTTGAAATTGTATATTTTTTAACCATACAATCACAGGAGGAAATTTGCCATAATGATGCATAAAAGGATTTTTTTAGGGCTCAATGATCACAAAACTTAACAGTTTTAATACTTGCAGTTTTAATACTTAACAGTTTTAATACTTAACAGTTTAAATACTTAACAGTTTTAATACTTAACAGTTTTAATACTTAACAGTTTTAATACTTAACAGTTTTAATACTTTACAGTTTTAATACTTAACAGTTTAAAACTTAACAGTTTTAATACTTGCAGTTTTAATACTTAACAGTTTTAATACTTGCAGTGAAAATTAGTCCCGATACAATGTTTGTGTCCGTGACATTATTAGGCTCCTTCGGGGGCAAGTTAACCCACTCCGAGGGGCTTCATTATCAAACTTGATATGAATCGAAATGTGTTTTCAAGCCCTTTAAAATTAAGGATAACACGCGATAATTACAATTATTTGGTCCAACAATACATATTTTTCAAATTTTTCTTGAAAAAGTCACAAAAAAGAAAAGGCTACCTAAAAATGGATTCTGGATAAGAAAGTCGAGTGGAACCACCCTTCAGTTAATTCATCGTCATGTTTAAACATTTAATTTCTTGTTATATTTGTCTATAATTTCTCCCAGAACACAAAATATGTTAAAATAAAAGTACTACATGCACTAGTAATGCAATTCATGAAATGTATACTTTGTATTAACATTTTAAAATTATTTATCAGTTATAGCATCACTCGGATATAACGTCACAATTATGGCGGCCTCTTGAATGCCGTTATAAAAGAGTTCGACTATATTACGAATTTAAAACTTACCAGCTGGTGAGAAGATAAATATGTCGAGGGCACCTCTGTGGTTGTAGTCGACGTCTAGGGTCAGTTCGACATGTTCTAGATATTTTATGTCACACCCGTCAGTGGTTAATAAAACGTGTACCTCTTTGGCAGACGAAGAGATAGTCTGAGGGAGTCTGCGAAAAAAATAAAAAAATGATATTTGTAGAAGTTATTTATTTTCAAAGATATAATATTTTTGACTGGCAAAGAAGCCTCAGAGGAAGTAACATCAATTTCACATATCGCACATTTGCTTCAAAAGTGATACAACTAAAATATCCGATGTGGGCAGCACATGACTTTCCCTGCAGACTTACATTCACGGTCTCTTTATTTTAATGCAATTTATTTCACTTTTAATTCAATTTTCGTTCTCATTTGGTAACTGGATTTATTTTCAAAGGTGGCGTAGCGAAAAAACGAATAAACGAAAATATCTCGAGAACGGCTAGTCCTAGTGTAATGAGATGGGCCTTATTCTTTTCTTCGTTAAAAATTACGTGTAAAACAAACATTTAATGGATATATTTGAGCATACGTAGGTTTTTATTTTAGATTTTGACGATATTTGAGGGCTATTTGCAAAAAAAGGTAGGTTATTTTTTTCCGAATAATACCAAAATCTAATCAGCACCAGGGTAACCCATAAGCGATTTATCTACCGAATTTTGTGAAATTCGGTCCATTAGTTTCTCAGCTAGAGTGGATACAGACTTTTGGTGACCATTTCGCAAAAAAAGGCGGGTTCTTTTATCCCGAATCGTACCCGAAACTAATCAGCACCAGATTCGCCCACAAGTGACTTACCACATTTTATGAAATTCGGTCAATTAGATTTTTAGTTAGAGTGGATACAAAATCTGCACAGACACACAGACGTCACGCTAAAAATGATTTTATCGTATTCTAGAGGTCCCGAAATGTGTAGATCCGTTGAAAACTCGAGTTGCGATTTTCAGAATGATTCCAATACTTTCCCTATGCATTACCATGTATTGCAAGGAAAGTAAAAAGTAATTTCTAAATAAAGCTAGATGAACATCAACCTACCAATCAGCAAAAGTGTGCTACTGACTTGTCTTTACAATGGTATACCGCAGATACCATGTGTGGTGGTCACAAAAAATTCATTTTGAAATCCTCTGATATTTTTCTTTTCTTGATTTTTCCCTGATAATTCCCTGAAACGTTCCCCCTCGAAGAATGTTGTTCCAGGCCACGTCGCCTGTTGATGAAAACTCTCCCTCCAGCCTCTTGTTCAGAAATATATGTTCAGGAGATGAGTAATAGGTCTTGCGAAGCGAGATGAAGAATGTGTCATCATGGAATGAACAAGAATTGTTCATTCAGCTAAAAAGAAACTATAAGGTCGAAAAATGAAAAAAAAATTGCTGAAATCCGCTGTTTTTCACGACTTTCGACGGAATTCCTTGATTTTTCTTTGATATTTCCAGAAGCATAAAATTCCCTGATAATTCCAGGTTTTCCAGGTCTATGGTCATCTTGATTAACGAGATCAAGTGCAATGATTTAAACGTGATCAAGTACTATGAAACAATATTGTAACTCGAAAATAAGTATGCTTTTCTGAGCAAACAAAAAATTAAGCGTGTCATAACTCAATATATAAATATCATTTTATGTACGAAAAATGTATCAAAACCGTCACAACTCGAAATGTGAGGAGGGTTTTCGTGCTTTTATAAGAGTAAATAAAATAGGATTGTCTAAAATGACAATTTGATTATAACACCTTTGTCTTACTGGAGATACAGTTTGGTTAATAATTGGAGAAATTTGGGACCTAAACTATTAATCACTTCTTAAAATAATGACAGTTTTTTTTTTTTTTTGAAAATCGAATTATTTTTTAGCTGTAATGCTTTTGAAGTAAGTGTACGATATATAATGTACTTAATGTTAAGTATGTTGATAAGCATACTTGCCTTAACACACAATGAACTGCCAAGTTCAACAAGTAAAATATTGGCAATTTAATTTCAAACTTTGTGTAATGCAGATACATAATTTCAAAACAGAAAATATTTACTACACAAAATAAGAATCTTTTTAAGAATTAAGGTTAAAGATTATGTATCTAGTAGATATAGTAGATCCAGTATTTATGCATCTAGTATATGCACTATTTATGCATCTAGTATATGCAGTATTTATGCATCTAGTTGATGCAGTATTTATGCATCTAGTTGATGCAGTATTTATGCATCTAGCAGACATATTTGTCAATATTATTGGACTTATGCAGAATTCCAAACACATTACTAGTTGTAAAATAACTGCATAAATTATTGCACAAATTCATGTTATTAGGTATACATTAGTTATAAATTAATCAGTTGTATAAATTAATGAAGGCTTTTTGTTAATGTAAATGAAATATGCAATTGTGAAAATTATAAAATTGCAGGAAAATGTTTGGAGAATTTTTTTTTATTGAATTATATAGAAAAGTTCGGATAATATAGAGTACACATGTTTTCTTTCTGTACAGTAATGTAAGGGGTATCAAAGGATTATAAAACTAGCCGCACAAGCTATCGTATAAGTTTTATTCAATTTTGTTGAAATGCAATATCTATGCTCATCGCTATAATTGGGTCCATGTTATTAAATTATTTATCCCAATATTATTTTAAATTTTGTTTGATACTTGCAGGACGCCAAGCTTTCTCGTTGATTTTACCTAATTTACTGAATTTTTATATAAATTTTTTTATAAATATTTCCCTACCGCTCTTTTTTTGTTTTTTACCATTGTTTGAAAACCTTGTCTCTTGCAGACGACAATTTGTTTTCATGTCTTTCCCTGAATGTTAAACTTATTATTATGCAACTTTGTTTTGATTAATTTCACCTGTTTTCTGAAAAATCTTAATGTAAAAGATTAATAAAATTATTGATTAATTGAAGATTAATGTAAATGAATCATTCACGCTATGTATTTCGGGTGAAAATAAATATTGGAGAAATAGATGAATATGCGGCAGCAAAGACATCTGATCAAAGATGCTTGGAACCTGTACCCGAATTATAAGAACAGAGCAGAAGCTAGCTTTTGCTCAGTGATTATAATGTCGGTCTTGTAAGCACATGGTTCCGAGTTCGGTCCTGGCTCGGGACAGGCGACGCTCAATCGCCACAATGATGACTGGACGTTTGAAACACGCAACCTTCCATTCCAACGATCTCACCTCTCAACCAGCACCACACGGAGTCAGAGGCCTTGCCACTCCCTTTCTGGTTGACAACGACTGACGTCACGCGCCCGAGACAACACGCCCCCCGGCCTTCAGCCCCTCAACTGCATTTCGGGGGGACACGCGGGGTTTTCTCAGCGGCCCCCCTCCTCGCCGAAATTAAAACGGGACCTTCTCATCAGGTGAGGGAGTGTGCGGCAGCAAAGACATCTGATCAAAGATGCTTGGAACCTGTACCCGAATTATAAGAACGGAGTCGAAGCTAGCTTTTGCTCAGTGATTATAATGTCGGTCTTGTAAGTAAAGGGTCCCTGGTTCGGGGCCCTGCGACTCCTCTCCGCCACAAATATATAATAGGTTGCACTATGTTATACGGCCACTTTTGCATGTATCATCCCATGCTGTGCGGCCACTTTTGCATGCATCGTCCCATGCTATGCTATATTGTATGAGATTTGCCAATTTCTACCTTCTGAAAATTTTTGCCGGTAATTTTTCAGTTTTATATAACCTGAGTATTGTATATAGCGTCCAGCCAACTTCAGGATGAAAATTTATTCAAATATTATAATTGAGATATTTTGTTTATTAGCGGCGTGTAGAACCGTTTATGAAGTTTTCGATAGTTGCGTTGAACATTAAATTACCAGATTCCCTCATTGTCTGGTTTCAATTTATTTTCCAATATAGCTGGAGCGAATAATACAGGTCAGGGCTGTTCACCTGTGGGAACGCAAGGCTGTTATGCGTTGTACAGTATTGATATAGAAGAGCAGTTATGTTACGTCATTAAATTATATATGTTGATGCTATATATCGGTATATCACATAAATTTGACCGTCCCTCTTCAAGATATTCCTCAAGCAAAAATTCAGGACGGGCAGTGTCTCTACGCAAGCCAGTGGAACTTACCTAGATGTTGCGTTCACTTTGCATCGTGTTTTCTCTGGCACCGTTGTCCAGTTAAGGGCCGACTTGACCATGGCTTCGGCGTTGATGAGCCCGAACCCGAACCGGCTGTTGTACATAAGTCCTGCGCTGTTCCGGCGCCAGCCCTTGTTGTTGCTTAAGTGCACATATTCCGAGGTCCACACGACTAAGTGTTGCACATCACGCCATGTCAGGTTGGGGCTGGAAATAATTGAAATGATATATCAATATCAACAGATTTTTCCTCACTAAATCATTAATACCGTTGGAAAATGTGTGATGTGAAATGTGAATAACTTGTCATAGATCTGCGCCAAAAATCAATCTGACATACTTATGTTTGAAATAGCGCAGGTATTGTTCGTATACATTTTTCGTCCTTTTCATCTCCGAATTGCCCACAACCACACTAGAAGAATTAACACTTGCTTCAGAATGGACCGTTATAGTGACTCTTTAGTCATACCAGTATTGTCTAAAGCCGAACATTGACAGTCAAATGAAATTTATATACAACTATCAATCTGCTTGATCATACAGTATTGTCTAAAGTCGAATATTATCAATCAAATGAAACGTATATACAGTAATTCATCTAGTTGATGCGTTAAATAATGTAACTATACGATGCCTCGCAATAAGGTGGTATAGTCTTTAGACAAATCACCAAAAACATGCTATAGCTTATTCAATCTGCTTGATTATACCAGTTTTGTCTCAAGTTGAATATTATCAGACAAATGAAGCGTATATACAGTAATCCATCTAGTTGATGCGTTAAATAATGTAACTATACGATGCCTCGCAATAAGGTTGCATAGTCTTCTGACAAATTACCAAAAACATGCTTTAGCTTATTCAATCTGCTTGATCATACCAACCTTGTCTAAAGTCGAATATTATCAGACAAATGAAACGTCTATACAGTAATCCATCTAGTTGATGCGTTAAATAATGTAACTATACGATGCCTCGCAATAAGGTGGTATAGTCTTTTGACAAATCACCAAAAACATGCTATAGCTTCTTATTCAATCTGCTTGATTATACCAGTATTGTCTAAAGTTGAATATTATCAGTCAAATGAAGCGTATATACAGTAATCCATCTAGTTGATGCGTTAAATAATGTAACTATACGATGCCTTGCAATAAGGTCGTATAGTCTTCTGACAAATTACTAAAAACATGCTTTAGCTTATTCAATCTGCTTGATCATACCAACCTTGTCTAAAGTCGAATATTATCAGACAAATGAAACGTCTATACAGTAATCCATCTAGTTGATGCGTTAAATAATGTAACTATACGGTGCCTCGCAATAAGATGATGTAGTCTTTTGACAAATCACCAAAAACATGCTATAGCTTCTTATTGAGTATCCACGTGACTTTAAAACATGTACTTTCGTGGAAGAAAAATGCTTTACTTGATACATAATAAAACTTTTCTTAATAAATGAAATATCTTGTTAGTTTGCAGTGAATGACATCCTGACGTAACTTTCATTTTCAGATAGGTTAGGATAAAACGTATTTGCAGTACTGATTTCACTTACTTTGCTTCCAGAACGAGAGCAACCACCCCGGCCGCAAGAGGTGCAGCCGCAGAAGTCCCCGTGTGGTGGACGGTGCATTGGTTGTGAAGATCCGTTGTGGCCTGCAGAGAGATATGCTATCATTGAAATGAGATCAATCGTGTAAGCAATAAAGAATACACTGTAATAGTAATTTCGTGAATTTTTTTTATTAGAATTATTCTTCAGTTGTCCGTGTGGCTGTTTGCAGTAATATAAACAAGCCACAGTAGAATCAAATGCTAAAAACAATTTTATGGCACTAAGAATTTTCACGCTAAACGGGGTTGTTAACAGTGGTTGGAAAAACTACTTTTTTTTTGTAGTAAACTACAACTACTTTATGACAAATGTAATTAACTACAACTACTCTTTTAAAAAAGTAGTGACTACAAACTACTTTTAATGCAGCAGCTACTTGACTACTTTTATAAGACAAATTTTGTCACAGCTTCAATTTACACAAAAAATTGAGGATATGGGTATACCGTAATATTTTAACATGCTTATTGTGTAGTTTCTCCTCGTTCTCCTTCAGGAACCGGCATATGCGTTCGACGGCAGAATGCATTGAGTTCCATCTCGTCTTATTTGGTATTATGAGACGACCAATTACCTCTGAAGATATCTTGTCAGCTAAAACAACCGACATTTTTGATTTGTTCCAAAGCGCTTGGCACTTTGCAAAGATCACGTGATATGTAGAATGGCACTTTGTTTGCTTACTGAAGAAACGTTAAAAGTAACGTCAAACCTCGATACAAACTACTGATTTATTGTATCGCGCTACTCGCTACACTACTTATTACTTTCTTTATATACAATTATGTATAAGGGAAGTATTGTGAAGGGGTCGAAAATTCGAATACGAGTTTTCGACGGGAGAGCACGTTTCAAGCATCCCTGATCATGAATCAAACATATTTGAGGTGATGTCTGTATGTGTGTGTGTGTGTGTCAGTGAGTCTGTGGAGACGATATCTCACGAACGGATGGAGCGATTCAAATGAAATTTTGTACAAAAATCACAATCCGTGAATACTGGAAGCCTATTGCTTTTAAACGTAATCGAATATTCAGAACCCCCCTAAATTTTCGAGTGAAATTTTGAAAAAATCATCAAAAAATCAAAACCTTTAATAAAGTTAAGCAAATAGATATTTCTTATGTAATTTGTCCTTAGAAATAGATTAACATAAACTTTAGAACGCTAGTATGAACCGTTCTCGAGATATTACACATTTTTCAAATAAATCTATAAAAAAAAATCTCATAAATTAAAAAAAATATATTAACTGTTGAGAAACATGTTCACTTTTCATATGTAATATCATGCGATAAATTTGGTGACATCATTCTCGTGGATCTAGCTCGTTCCATTCACAAGATACTTTTAGTAATACATTTGTATTTGAACGCCAATATTCATTTATCTGCTATAAGAATAACTTATTTCTCCGTCCATAACGCTTGGCGAGATTTTGGCGACGAATTTGGCGGAATGTCGCCAACTTGGCGACTTTTTAAATGTTGCCAAATTAACGAAAATCTCGTCAAATGGATAAAAATGACGCTAAATCGATGAAAATGACAACTAATTAACAAGAATTCAATATCTTGGAAAGAATATAAGTATCTACTATAAGAAAAACCTATTTTTTTGCTATAAAGGTAGTAAATTCATTGCATTATATAAGGAAAGTCATGTGCTGCCCACATCAGAATATTTTTAAAAGTAGCGCGTTACACTAGGTAGGCAGCACATGACTTTCCCTGCTGTTATGTGGATTTTAACCACAGGTCCTGTCAGAACGCATAATTCAGTAATATTGTTCATTAAAACAATCTCCGACATTGGCCATGTCGAATAAAAATACATATAAATCAAATCAATGGAAAATGAGGACAACGGACATGATATAAAACATTAACAATATATTTATTAACAAAAAGAAAATTAAAAGTAATAAAAACATATTTAATTGATTCAATTAACACTCTTACAAAACCATAAATACTTCCCATTAACATTCGTGTTGGCATTCTCTTAATAATGAATATTTAAAGTATATAATTAAAAAAATCTCCTTCATTTAAGTTTACAATTAAATTCACCCTGATTATTTCACTCAAGTGTAAATTGAATAAGATGTCGAGAGAGTGCGAAATTAACTAACATAGTGTCAAACAGACTGAGTATAAGGCATGCATTTCGTACCTTCGATACTTCGTTGGATCGTCGCTTTATGCGGGGAACTTCGGCGTAGGAAAAGTCGGTCATCACTACAGACGTCTTTTTGGAGAACCTTCTCTCCCGAAGCACAAAATCAATTCTTTTCTCTCTTTTTGAAAAATCTCACACTCTCTCGAACATCCGAAAAATGTCTCCTCCTACGCAATTAAGCCCCAGGTTTATTATTGGCTCCCCCAATTGAAGCCCCTGGTATTTTCATTGGATATTTCAGAATTATGTCCAGCTATCGGGTGCTGTGATGACAGGAGGATGGCGATCACCCCAGAATTAATATCTGGCAGGTGGGCCAGGGTTCCCATGACCCTGGGTGCACGTGTGGCCAAACCGGAAAAGGGTCAGCTCTCCCCAAGAACGCCCTGCTGTGAGCCCCTCTGTAACTGAGCCATCGCTGTCCATATTTCCCAGAAACAATGCTTGCTCATCCTTTTGCAGGTGTTCTGTTAGGGAACTGTATATGAATTGTAGGGGTAGCACAGGGACCATCTTTGTAGGTTGTACTCCCTCCATAATTCGCAATGTTCCATATTTGCCTTGGGACACACTACAAACTACGAGAAAAAGTAGTGACTACTGTAGTTTCGCTACTTGTAGCGCACTACTTCCGACCACTACTTGTAAATGTACTTTATACTTTCCTGAAAACTTATGATGAGAGACTACTAAATGTTGATTATCTGTTACAACTATTAATGTTGCATATTTAAGAACCTAAACTGGCCAAAAGCTGTCCTACCATTCTACACACATGTTTCGAAGCTGTTCGTTGTCTAATGGCGCCCCCCTCCTCCGGGGCGGCGCCATCATTGATTGTGGTGTACGGATCTTAGCTCTGTAGCTCTGGTTCTCCGTATCTGGGGGGGGGGGATAAATCGGATCCCGACTCTCAAACCCCGACTCTTCCGGGTGGCCGTGACCACTGGACTGCGCCTATTCATGACTTGAGCCAAGCGGTCGGTGGCTGAGGTCGGGTTTGGCGGATGTCCTTCGGGACCCTGCCCGGTGAATGATCCCGTCGAGAACGTGGCCCTCGGCTGCGGCTTTGCTGGAAGAGATTTGGTTAGTTGTGCTTCCTCCCCCCGTAGACGGCATAAACCCTATGGTTGCTGCGGGAGGTTGACTTTTCTCTGCCTAATGGCGTTTGATGCGACAGTTCCTGTGGTCTGATGACCTGAAACGTTAGGACGCCAACTGGAAGATTGTTAGTTAAAGTCCAGTCATATATCAATGGTTGTTCTTTTTTAAAAGAACAATCATCCCTTGGGTTTCTCCACTACTCACTTACAACTTATTTTCTGTGGAGTTTTCATTTAGAGATTCAAAAATATTTAACAATCTCACTGAAGATATTCACAAGTGCAGCACTTTGTTCAAATCTGTACAGTGATTTAGGAGAAAATAATCCCCATAGACGTAGCTAAGATCTGGGAAAGAGGAAGTTTACAATGCTATATATTGTTTAGTCAATGTGCTCCCAAACTCCGTCCCCCTGGTTACTTCACTGCAATGAGAAATAAGTGATTATAAAAGTTATAAAATGCATCTTTGCAACACTCACAATTTTCTGGTCTGAATAGGCTCCACTGCTGTATGCTGTGGTTAGAGTTGAGGCGCACCTCTCTCCATACCATGGAAAATCTCCATGTTGACTGGCACTCCCCACAGACAGCGTGTATATGGAATTGGTGTAACCATCACAGTTGCAATTGTCGCCCTTGGAACCGCCGTTGCCAGATGCCCAGACGTAGATCACCCCTTTACCGCCTCGACCCTGAAGGTTGTCAATAAAAGATATTGGTTATATTTAATTCGCTTACTATGTATAATACATGTAAAGGTATGATATTGAAAAATATTGAAATGGATTCTTGAATTCGAGTTTTTATAGATATACAGGATATTTCTGCATGGCTTTAGCCTCGCTTTTTGAGCTTCTGCGATTGGTTTTAAACAGATTCCTCCAATTTGAAAGTTTTTAAAATTAAATGCAAAATTATTTTATAGGCTAATATATCTTTATACATTAGATAATATAAATAATCGCCTTTCAGTTTGGTTCCTTTATATAGATATTTACCTAAAATTATTCAGCCTGATAAGTGATAATATATTATAAATTTCTATAGCTATCGATAACTACATCATTTATTTAAGGAACTAGGGGGCTCTGCCCCCTGCTCGCTCGGCTCGCGCAATCCTCTTCGGGAGGCTTCGCCTCTTACTCGCTGCGCTCGCTTCATATCTATCTTTCCTAAAAATTCTACTTTCAAAAATATCTTTTTTATGCCTGCCTATTTTACGCTGGAGGGGAAAAGCAGGGTTTTTTCTTAGCCCAGGGAATCCAAAAACTGAATTCCTTGATCATGAGCTTGCTTCGCGAGCTATTTCATGCCAAACTAAAGTTTAAATCGATAAACCGTTTATTTCACCGTGTTACCCTATTATTTCTCTATAAATGTACCAAATTTCATACGTTTGTATGCTATCGTTTTTACGGTACATGGCAGGGAAATCGCTAGACGTGGGGATACGAAAAAAGTTCACTTCAGAAGTGCATAGAAAGTAAAACATCTCAAAAACTACATCGAAATTAAACAAGAAAGATCAATCATGCTTAAAGCATTGATTATGAAACACTTTCCAACTTCAATGCAATTTTATTTAAAAAAGTCGAAAATGCAATACATTCCTCGGTAATATTTTAAAACTTATCACAATACTACATTGATTTATTATAGTTGAAAACTTAAACCTTCATTGAAAAAAATGAACTTCATTCAAATGACGGCATTGAAATATAAATTGCCTGGTTTAAATATCTCTAAAATGCAATACATTCCACGGTAATATTTTTAAAACTATCATAATACTACGATAATTTATTATATTTCAAAACTTCATCGAAAACAACTGAAATAAATTCAAATGACGTCATAGAAAAAATAACACGCCTGGATCTCTCTATAAAAGCAGGATTTCATTCATAACTTTCTCCATTTCATTCATCACAATACTATAATAATTTATTTTATTTAAAAATTAAGACCATGGAGCTACAATTCATAAACTTTATGCTTAAAACTTCATCGAAAAAAATCGTCCTTCTGTTTATAAAATCAATTAATATTTCATTCATATCAGCCATGCAGACTCCATGGACTGAATTATTTTGTGTTAAAGAAATACAGTAATTCTAATATACAACTCATTCTACATATTTTGCTGTTTACATTTTACATAGGTGAAAAATAGCCTTAGTTGTAGAAATAATCAAATTTGAATGAGAATTTAAACTCAAATATATTGTCATTGTAATGTTTTAGTATGTAGATGTACAGAATTTAAGCAAAAATAAAGTAGTTTTAGGACGGATACAACACTCAATATGAATTGAAAGTAACTTTAAAAAATCACGATTTTGAAACAAGATGGATGCCATATATCATTTTGAAGTGGGTCATGTGATCGTTTCATATCATGGTCACGTGATCGTTTCATATAAGAGGTGTAATTATTATTTTAATTTTTATTTAAAAAACTACTGAATATATTTCGCTGAATTTTTTTTTTATATTTTATGGAACAATTTGACTATTACCTAAAATTTTCGAAGCAATTTGTGAATTTTAAATCCGCTTAAAAAATGTTTGAAAAATTAGGTCCCATAGGGCTCAATGTATTTCATTTTTTCAACCCGGGTTCAATCCAAAACTAATTGGGTGATATTATTCATTTATATTCCCATAGGTCCTACAGACCGTCTGAACAACATACTAAAATTTCATTTTGATTAAGTCATTTTTACGGCAGTTAACGTGCTAACGGACAGACATACAGACAGAATGAACAAAGTCATAAACACTTTTCAACTTTGTTGTAAAGTGTTAAAAAAGAGTGTGCATATCATATAAATTCTTTATATAATAGAATGAGAAAGAATAAAAAAATAAAAAAAATATTCTGCGTATGACAGTATGATAAAGTAAAAAAAAAAATTCTTGTAAACATTAGTATGAGACAGTACAAATGAATTCTGTAGACAATAGTGATAAATTAACAAGAAAGATCAATCATGCTTAAAGCATTGATTATGAAACACTTTCCAACTTCAATGCAATTTTATTTAAAAAAGTCGAAAATGCAATACATTCCTCGGTAATATTTTAAAACTTATCACAATACTACATTGATTTATTATATTTGAAAACTTAAACCTTCATTGAAAAAAATGAACTTCATTCAAATGACGGCATTGAAATATAAATTGCCTGGTTTAAATATCTCTAAAATGCAATACATTCCACGGTAATATTTTTAAATCTATCATAATACTACGATAATTTATTATATTTGAAAACTTCATCGAAAACAACTGAAATTAATTCAAATGACGTCATAGAAAAAATAACACGCCTGGATCTCTCTATAAAAGCAGGATTTCATTCATAACTTTCTCCAATTCATTCATCACAATACTATAATAATTTATTTTATTTAAAAATTAAGACCATGGAGCTACAATTCATAAACTTTATGCTTAAAACTTCATCGAAAAAAATCGTCCTTCTGTTTATAAAATCAATTAATATTTCATTCATATCAGCCATGCAGACTCCATGGACTGAATTATTTTGTATTAAAGAAATACAGTAATTCTAATACAACTCATTCTACATATTTTGCTGTTTACATTTTACATAGGTGAAAAATAGGCTTAGTTGTAGAAATAATCAAATTTGAATGAGAATTTAAGCTCAAATATATTGTCATTGTGTTGTTTTAGTATGTAGATGCACAGAATTTAAGCAGAAATAAAGTAGTTTTAGGACGGATACAACACTCAATATGAATTAAAAAGAACTTTAAAAAATCACGAATTTGAAACAAGATGGATGCCATATATCATTTTGAAGTGGGTCATGTGATCGTTTCATATCATGGTCACGTGATCGTTTCATATAAGATGTGTAATTACTATTTTAATTTTTATTTAAAAAACTACTGAATATATTTAGCTGAATTTTTTTTTATATATTTTATGGAACAATTTGACTATTACCTAAAATTTTCGAAGCAATTTGTGAATTTTAAATCCGCTTAAAAAATGTTAGAAAAATTAGGTCCCGTAGGGCTCAATGTATTTCATTTTTTCAACCCGGGTTCAATACAAAACTAATTGTGTGATATTATTCATTTATATTCCCATAGGTCCTACAGACCGTCTGAACAACATACTAAAATTTCATTTTGATTAAGTCATTTTTACGGCAGTTATCGTGCTAACGGACAGACAGACAGACAGACAGACAGAATGAACAAAGTCATAAACACTTTTCAACTTTGTTGTAAAGTGTTAAAAAGGGGGCTTCGTCTTGAAAAAAATTCATCCATTTAGGTACTTGCCTGCAAAAATTCATGGTCTTGCTATTATTAGTTTATCCAGGATTCGGACTCGCAGCTCAAATATTTTGTCTTTGATTTTGACATTAAATATTTCTTAAACTACAATATATATCAAAAACCGATTTATTTCAGCGTCTTCCTCCCAGCTTTTTCTACAAGTGTACCAAATTTGATATTGTTATATGTAATAGTTTTTGCGGTACGAAGCAAAGAATCTCGAGAAACGAGAAATTTGTCAAACAGCGACGGCGGCGGCGGCTTCAGCTACTTTTTCTTAATATTTAAAGAGATACTATCACTCAAACAGTGCTGGATTACCCAATAGGCACACTAAGCACGTACTTATGGTACCAGAAAATTACGGAGCACCAGTAAAAATCTAAAATATGTCAATTTGTATATTTTTGCTTAATGCTTATATAATTATTGAGTACAGTGAATTTTCTACGACCCGAGCGACCTTTAAAAATTTTCTATCTTCCAGGGTTATAGAGTGGTTACCTCCTTCAATGGTGACTTTATTACACCTCATTAATATTAACATAACCAACTGGTCAGTATTATAGTAAGTAGTAACATTATCAATCCGCATAAAAATGCCCATAAGGAAGCTTTGAGTTAAATTTCGGAAGTCCGTTTAAAGCCAGGGTGTCTTTTTCAATTGCAATTTCATTATAGTTCTTTAACACTAGAACGACGGGCAGCGGTCAATTTGACGGCCATAGGAAAAATACAACATACATTTAATTCAAAACTAAAATATCCCAGTTACAGCATTTAGAATGTTTCTTCGACACTTCTGTGTTTTCAATAACTTTAAGAAAATAAGAAAAGTCATAAAATTTCAATGGGCTGGGATTAGCAGTTTTGGAGGAATCGTTTTTCAAGGTAGTTATGCGGTCAAAATGACCGCTTCCGTCGCTCTAGTGTTAAAAATTAAAATATGACCAATTATGCTGCATTTGGAGTCCAGACCACAGCAGACGACTCTGTTAGGGCCGCATTATCTACTAGACCAGTGTTCTTCAACCTGTGTTCCGCAGAACCCTATAGTTCCACTCAAACGCTTTAGGGGTTCCGCGAGTCGATACTACAATTCGAATGTTCGACATATGTATGTATAATACAAATACTTCATATGGAATATTTATCTTCTTGTTTGAATTAATACAAATTTATATCTATATATAAAGTTTATAGCTTTAGCCCTGCCTTTGTTATAGTTTTTATAACAAAGGCAGGGACGCATCTTGTTCATAACATGTAATACGTAATATGACACATCCCCCCTAAAATCAAATCTGGGTGTGCTACTGAACGAAGGGTTCCATAAAAAAAATATCTCCAAAAAAAGGTTCTGCAGGATGACAAAGGTTGAAGAACACTGCACTAGACCTATGCGGTCCTTCACCTGGAAGCCCCTAAATGACTGAGATATCCAAGAAATTTAACTAAAAGATGTCAGTTTCAACAGGTGAAATGATATTACTAAAACTCAAATAAATAAAAGGAATGAGCTAAGAACAAGTGCATTACAAAACCGTTTAAATCTCCACTGAAAGTGAAGTACTGAAAATTATTTTGATCAGATAATAGAAGAATTTTGTTACGGAGATATTTTTAAATAATTGGCTCTTTAAATTTAATTACGTTATTATTATTAATTTTCTTTTTGAAATTTTATTGCTTTCAAAGAAACTGCAAGAAATGCATTAAAAATAATTAGTGTTATTTATTTATTTATTAAATTTTTGTTAACAATATTATTCTTCTTTAGAATTTTTTAGTGGCCTGTGAATCTGTAAATTTAAATTGCTGAAATATTTCTTTATCTCTCTATATTTAAACAATCTAGATGCAACCGCTGACCAAATCCTTTCCAAATAGAGAGATTTTTAAGGCTGTCAAGGCTAGCAAAGGACCTACGGCATCAAATGATTTGCAATTTGCCATGACGATTTAGAATATACTGCCATGTGTCGCCTTCTATTTTGGTAACAATCGGAGGAAAATTTCTATTTGCTATACAATTTTAAAGTGAAAATATTTTTACGCTACTTTTGTAGAAAGTTTTTTATTTATTTGTTGTATCTTTAAAATATAATCTTTCATTGTTGAAAAGTCTGTTGTCATCTCAAAAGAAGTAATATTCAGATGGTTTAACTTTCTTTGTCGAAAAAGCTGTTGCCAATTCAAAACTTGTTTTCAATAAATATGAAAGTGGGGAGTGCGTAAAATTTTAATAAAATGATTTCATTCCGAATCACTATTTCAGTAAGTAAAAAAGTGATCAGGAAAAATTTAAAAACTTGAAATAATATTTCGGCGTGGATTTCGTATCGACATTAATTCTGCCAATAATGATAAAATACACAAATAGATTAAAATAGTTTATGGTCATTGAACATTTTCATCAGGGTCAAATATCCAATGCCATAAACCAAGACGCTTTCTGACTATTGACTATATTAATGTAGACAAATATGATAGTTGGACTAAGTGTATAACAGAATAAAAGAAAAAACATAACCTATTTATTACTAGGTTTTTAGTGGCGCCATCTTTAATACTAAAAATAATTTAAAAGATTTTATGAAACTCTTATTGTAGACTAAAAATTAAACTTATTTTAATATATTAAACCTAGTACTTTGCAATTATATATGTATATATATATATATATATATATATATATATATATATATATATATATATATATATATATATATATATATATATATATAATTAGCTAATCATGCTGAATCCAAAACAGCCATCACTGCTCCAATTATAGCATATCTAATGTCTCGAGGAAAAATTTCTCGTAAAAACAATAGTATGACGATAATTTTTTGCCACTATTGAGCTTTTAGAAACTCAAGAAAAAATAAAATACCAAGTAAAATACCGATGAGGAAAGTGAATGTCGAATGTTTACTTTTCTTTTGGTATTTTACAGTTCATTCATTGTGTCCCATCTGTTGTTCCTTTCTCTTAGGTTGTTTCAAAATTTTTTGCTCCTCTCGTCGTTAGCAATTCCCTTTCCTTGCCTCAGTTATATTTGCTGTTCGTTCTTTTTCTCATGAGTGAAGGTTGCACTTCTTGAGTGTCCGGACAAAGAAGGCTGTTTTGCCTTCGAAACCGGTCAATACTATTATAAACAATAATACTATTATATTCATGTTATTTTAGTTGTATTCGATTTCCTTATCTAACTTTCGGCTTTATTTTTTTTTTATCCATTTCAATTTCTTTATCTACATCAAACGGAGAAATCACGAAAAGACACGCAGATGACAGATTTCTGCAGAAATCATCAAAGGATTGGTGGAGTCATTTAAAGTTGCTTAAACTAAGACTATTTCATTGTTTTCTTTAGCCTTTAGAAAACTTGAAAGAATTATAGAATTCCTCCTTTAATTCCAAAGCTGGTTATATTTTCTAGTACAAAATATTTCAAAAGAGTAACTTGAACTCTTGTTATTATTTTATTTTGTTCTGATAATAATTATGATGAATGTATGAGAAAGTAGAGTGGGGGGAAGCTGGTCAGATATATTTTATTCATTCTACTCTAAATGAGCTTACCTTGAAAATGCCTTTCTCCAGGGCTTCTATGGCCAGTCGTTTTGGCCCATCGACTGTCATACCATCATCGTTTGGCCCCCAGGATGCGCTGAAGATATCCACATGATCCACAGCGTGTGCCAGAGATACCGATTCCACTGCGTCGTTTACCAGACCGTCCAGCATGCGGATACCTGTGAAGGAAGTTCCCTAAAAGAATTAAAATCTGGAAAATTTCTGTGTTGTATCTGTTTTTCTATAATATAAATATTTAAAGTGAGACTAGTGGTGTAACCGGTGGTATTATTCCTATTTTTCATGAACCGGTATACAATTTATCAATAACTGGTAAATAATTTTTCAACTATCGGTTTATAATTTTTCAACAAGTGGTTTATAATTTTTCAACAAATGGTTTAGAATTTTTCAACAACCGGTTTACAATTTTTCAACAACGGGTTTAAAAATTTTCAACACCGGTTTACGATTTTTTAAAAACCAGTTTACAATTTTTCAACAACCGGTTTATAATTTTTTCAACAATCGATTTGCAATTTTTCATCAATCCGTTTATAAAGTTTCAACAACCGGTTTACAATTTGTCAACAATCGGTTTACAAATTTTTAACAACCAGTTTGCATTTTTTCAACAATCAACCCTATTTTAAAGACTATCTAATCCATATGCCGTGTATCGTAAAACTTTTCCTTGAGAAAACTCACATTTGGAAAAGTTCGAAAAAATCAATTATTTTTTTTAGGTAATAATGATTTCTGGGCTAAGAAAGCTCTTAACAAGAGATTTAAAAAAAAAAAAAAACACACAAGCATAGACCAGTCATTCTACCCATACGGAACTTTCTGCGAACTGCAAGGCCCACCTGTGTTCAAAAGGTTCACTCTCTCTCTCCTTCAAGTTTGAATTCCGGGCATGGGTGGACAACTGTATATATGCCCGTAATTGTTTGGAATCTACTTTAAGCTTTAGGTCCCAATGTGTGTAAAAAGAACAGAAGAACATCAAAACATACCAATCCAGGAGTTGCAAATTTACACATAGATTTCGAGTTCTTAAGCACCCCAATAATTTCGTAAGGAAAGGTACATGAGTGTACACGTTGTGTTTTTCTAGAGTAAAATGGCCATGCCCGATCAACTAAAAGTAATTGAAGTGCCCCTAGCGGAGAACTTGTTAGAATACGAACGAACTCTGAAGTTAGAATAATGTGCTCGACAACAAAGCGAGATAGAAAATAAAGTCAATTATAAAGTTGCAGAGAATTGCCTAATAAGAAGAAATCGGAAATAAAGCTGTTTCCGAAGGCATTTATTTGACACATTAGAGCTTTGACATGTGGCTGTCTTATGGAAAAATGTTAAAATATATACAACACAAATTTAACAAATATTTAGTGTAGAGCTTATATAAAATGCCCTGCATCAGAAATAATGCACATTTAAACTCAAAAAAAAAAAATGACTGCAGGTATGACAGCATTGCAGGTATGTATCATCGTGTTAGGGACCCTGATGATACAACTTTTTGATAGGTATTTATTGCCATACGTTTACACGTTCCGCTCGTTCCTGGTATCGATTGCTACTAGTCAGACAATGCTTTATAACTTCGTAATAGGTTTTTCTCGTCCATCTCGCTATGGTGCCGAGTTCGTTTCGTAACTTTTAAATTCTCCACTTAGAGCGCTGAAAATACATTCATCTGATGCGGTATGGTCACTTTACTATAAAATATACCTAAAATGTACATTCATGAACAGTTCCTTACAAAGTTATTGGGATCTGCATATTGCCATCGTTGCCACAAAAATTATCATTGTTTTCCTACAGGAAATAATGTTATAAAGAACTGACATAAAAATTAAAGATACTTTTTTTTTCTGATATTCAAAATTCACTTCTTATCACATAAAAATCGACAATTTTAGTTCGGATAATCCGAAAATCGGGATAAATTGTACGGAAAATCGACTTAAGAATAGAATAAAAAATTAAATTCAGGATATATTTTTCTGCTCAGAAAATGAATCCGACCCCTGACTTTCCGAGTACAATAATATGCAGTTTAAATTTCAATTCCTGCCATTTTAGAAGTTGACTTTCAAATATTGTTTACACAAAATAATTTCAGAATGCAGACATACGCTGAAGGACAGAGATAGGATTTTTGATACGAGGTAGAAAATTGAATTGGAAGCAAAGAGAACAATTCTGTTATATTGAAAACATTTCTGTTTATGGCGATTATACAATAGAGTATTATTTGGATAAACAGTTTTATTGTTTTTCCTACATACATAATATAAAGTATAAGGAACGTATTGTGGGGTCGAAAATTCGAATTCGAGTTTTCAGCATATTTGAACTCGAATTGAACGTTTTAGAGGTGATGCCTGTATGTGTGTGTGCGTGAATGTGTGTGTGTATGTGTGTGTGTGTGTGTGTGTGTGTGTTGGTGTGTATGTATATCAATGTGGGTGTGTATGTTAGTTAGTGTTTGTGTGTATGTTAGTGTATATATGTATGTTAATGTTTGTATGAATGTTAGTGTGTGTACGTATGTTAATGTGTGGGTGTGTCAGTGTGTGTAGGTGTATGTATGTAAGTGTGTGTATGGTAATGTGTATGTATGTTAGTGTGCGTATGTGTTAGTGTTGAAGACCCAGACCGTCCGACTCGTCCAGAGGACTAAGAGCAACTATTTGGACGGCCGGGAAGGTATGTGTTAGTGTGTAATGGTGTGTTAGTATGCATGGGTGTGATATTGTGTGGGTGTGTTAATGTGTGTGGGTGTGTTAGTGTGTGCGAGTGTGTTAGTGTGTGCAGGTGTATATTTTAGTATGAGCATGTGTGTCCGTGTATTGTAAAAATCTGGTTTGATTATTACACCCAGTGAATACTGAAACCGTATTGATTTTAAATGAAGTCTTAAAAAACATGCTCAGTAGCCAAATAAAATAAAATTGAATTAAAACTGGAAATTTAGTGAAATTTCAAATAATTATTCATGTCATTTTGTGCTAAGGGTCTCATTTTAATGAACTGTGAAAGAAAGAAAACAAAATGAATTTGTGTCTATAGGAAGAGTCACGTGCTGCCCACATCAGGTTTTTTACTTAAAAGTTCGAGTTCAACCCCATTTGATTGCGTTTTCGATATCGAGTTTTTCCGGATTCACACCAAAATAAGCCTATCAAAATAATTTAATATGAATTATTCAATAATGTACTTAGATTCACAAACTGCGAAATTTAAAACTACAATTTCTATCCGCGCAGACGATAGAAATTGTAGTTTTAAATGAATTGTTGTTTACGCTGGCGTGCAACGTAGATCCACCTCCTCGTGGTGCACCCTGGTAACGCTTTTGCGACTAAGTGATTTACAATTTTTGGCGCCTCGCTACTGGTCATGACTGCCTTGCCGGACATTTACATCGCATAAATATACTTGATGACCCTTGTTGCATGCTCTGCAGCCTTCGGGAACCCATGGACTATTCTCACCTGCGACACTGTCCTGCGCTCTCCGCTACACCTATGTGGGTACGTTACTGGGAAGCAAGGGACCGAATGGGCCCATAGTCTCTCTTCTGTTGCCTTTTGGTACTGTTCTCTTATTCTGTTGTTTGGCTTCAGTTTGTCTTTTGTACCCGCCATTGGAAATAAAAAAAAAATCCACGCAGACGACAAAATGCAAGCGAGGTCACTGCATCGCTTACCCACTCCACTTGTATTGGATTCTGATACTGATTACGATATAAGTGGAACTAAACAATCTCTGAAACATGGATGTATGAATAATAGTAATAGTAACAAAACTAGCAGCAGTAGTAATAGTAACTAATAGTAATAATGACACAACTTACCCCCAATCCTCGCGTTGTACGCCACTCCAACACCGCACTTGAGGTTGTTGGCAGACATGGCGACTTCTCCAGCACATCTTGTACCGTGGCTAAATGAAGGGAGGAAAATCGTTTGGAAACATTACATATAACAGTGATTCTCAACATCTTTAATTGAATAGCATCTATGGTCGGGGTATACGGTTTAAAGGAGAGCGTTATAAAACAAAATGTAAACAGTTTAGACTCTTACATCTCCTAACCTAATAGGTAATTAACAGAAGTGTGGCTCAATTAAAGTTTATCATACTAGAATCCATTTTTTAGAAGTTTGTAATTTTTTAACACTTTCCAACATATAGTAGTGGCCAAAATTGTGGAAACCTTTTGGAAAAAGCGTATTTTTGAGGTTGGATGGCTCATACCACCACTTTGCTTTGTACCAATACCATAAAATTATATATCAATAAAAAGATAATTTAATAAAGATTGTAATGCAACAACATTTATGAATTACTTTTTAAAAGAACAACATTTATAAAGAAGAAAATTGAAATACATAGAGAAAATGAGATATACAAAAATTTTCACCATGTCAGTTAATATTTAGTTGGGTAAGCTTCAGCCTTAATTACGACTTTACAGCGCTTTCCCATGGAGTGAACCAAGTTTTTTAGTTCTGCAGCTGTTATAATGTGAAACCAAGATTGAATTATTGCTTTTGTTAATTGGGTTTTATTGTTGGGTTGCTTCTGACTAACAAGTTTCTTTAGTCGGCTCCATGGATTTTCGATGGGGTTAAGGTCTGGGCTATTCCCAGGCCATTCCAGCAGTTGAATATGATGATCTTGAAGCCACTTTTTGCACACATGAGTAACATGACATGGAGCTGAATCCTGTTGAAATATAAATGCTTCATTATCTTGGAAAAGATCACGTGCAGAAGTCTGCAGTTTGGGCTCAAGTATTTCATTTATGTATCTTTGGGCATTTATGTTCTCATTGATCACGCAAATTCTGCCCACACCTCTTGATGTCATACAACTCCAGATCATAACACTAACTGCGTGTTTTACGGTAGGTGCACTGCAATCAGGATACAATTTTTCTCTTTACGTATTTTACGCCATCACTACCAAACAGGGATATTTTGGTCTCATCACTCCACATTGCACTGTCTCATTGTTTCGTTGTCCAGTTAACATGGGTTTCAGCTCAGTTTAATCTTTTCGACCTTTGTTTGAGAGATAAAAATGGCTTTTTTCGTGGAATTCTATCATTTAGACTAGATTCATGTAGTCTGCGGCGAACAGTCCTTGCACTCAACTTCACATTGCATTGGGCCATTTCGCCTTGTATACACCGCGATAGCTTTCTTCTGTCACCTAGGCACAGTCTCTTAATTCTTCTATCATCAGTTGCTGTTGTGCACCTTTTCTGCCTTTACCAGTCTGGTTTTAGAGTGACTGAGTCTCCATATAACTCTTTAAAAATTTAGAAATGCCACCTTTGGTTAAGTCTCCCCCCCAATATTTCTTTTAATTTCTTCATAACTGTTGCCTTGTTCACTTAATAGTACTATTTTACATTACTTTCTGGATGACCAGTCAACTCTTTGCGCCATTTCTTTAATTTTATTACGCTTTACAATCTCATTAAATCAAAGAACACACACACACACACACACACACACACAAAAAAAAAAAAAACTTGATAGCAATCACATAACAACGTCACCAGGACAACAACTTCACCAAGAAGCTTTTTCTATCAGTCGCCACACAACTCCTCTAGGTGATACCATGGTTTGGGGTGGTATAATATTTGGTGGACGAACACCTTTGATCTACGTTTCTGGTAGTATCACGGCACAACGATACGTCTCTGACATTGTGAGACTTGTGGAACAGCCATATCTGGCAACCAATGTCACCAGGACAACAACGTCACCAGGAAGCTTTTTCTATCAGTCGTCACACAACTCCCCTAAGTGATACCATGGTTTGGGGTGGTATAATATTTGGTGGACGAACACCTTTGATCTACGTTTTTGGTAGTATCACGGCACAACGATATGTCTCTGACATTGTGAGACTTGTGGAACAGCCATATCTGGCAAATAGGCCTGGACTGCTTTTTTAGCAGAATAATACCAGACCCAGGGGCGGCATTTCAGCATTTCATTTGGGGGTGCGAGATTTGTATGAAAATCCCCAATATGAAATAAATAAAGTGTTTGTTAACAGGGGGGGGGAGGAGAGGGGAGAGGGATCACAAAAGTAAATTGATGTTGAGAAAAATAATTGTTACTAACATAATTTTTGTACATAATTGTGGTAACATAATTGTTGTTAACATAATTTTTCTAAATACAATTATCTATATTTATTTACCTGTTATTGAAGTTTTAAACGCCGGTTCTTAGAGTCTGGATGAAGAGAACATTTTGTTAAAATATCATCATAATCCAGGGGTATATCCTATTCTATAGCTAAAGTAGCTAAAGATGAAAGTCTTTCTTGTACCATTGTATTGCGAAAATAATTTTTCAACCTCCTGAGACACGAAAAATACCTTTCACAACTGGCTGAGCTGATTGGCACAGTCAAAAATAATTTAACTAATAATGTTATGACAGGAAACACATTTTTTAAATTCCGCTCTTTTAAATAATTCAGGCGACTTTTAAAATTGGTATGGTCTATATTTACATTTTTCACCATCGAATGAAACAGTCGCAATTCACATAGCAATTCCTCTTTCTGGAAGTTATATACTTTGCATATGGTTGAAACTTTTTCTTTTTCTTTTCCGATATCTTATCCGGATAATACTGAACTAAGGGCAAACAAAACGGATATATTGTTCTCATTAAATCTTGACTCAATTTCATTAGATACTGAATCTATAATTTCATATTGAATCTGTGATATATGATTTAACATCATCATGGGGACTTTTTTTCACTGAATTTGCTTGGAATTTTTTTACGCCTTTTCAGTTTTGGTCCAAAATAAGAAAAATTTCGCGCCCCCTATTTGCCGCCCCTGACCAGACCACATACTGCAGGGTAACTATGAATAGTCTACAAGGTTTTGATATCCTGCCTTGGCCAACATATTCTCCGGATTTGTCGCCAATTGAGCATATCTGGGAAATCATGGGTCGCTGATTAAGAGAACTCCCAATTCCAGGATACCATGTTCATTTACAAGCCCAATTGCATGTTGTGTGAAATGCCATCCCTCAGCACACCATTGACCATCTCATTGAAGGGATGCTTCGTCGTATTCAATCCTGCATAGTCGCTCGCCGTTGGTCTATTCCATATTGATCTAATGTCAATAAAGTTCCATGCTTTCATTTTCCAGGTATGATATTTTAATCATTTGCACATCTCCATGTTACAATTATATTCTGTAAATTTCATAAGGATATATCAATGTCTTCATGGTGTTGCTATTTCAGTTGTAAGCAGTGTATATACAAATATAAAAGTATTCAAAGAGTGAAAACAATTTAAAAGTTAAAAACTAAGCATATGTTAGATTAACAATACATTATCTTCAGTAAAATAACTATACTACTTGCATTCCATGGAATTCTTAATCTAGTATTTAATAAGATTCTTTTAATTAATGTTAGGTGCTATACTATGGATTTTTAAAAACGAAAACTATGTATTAACTACCGAAAAGACTAATAACTCAACTCTAGTATGCACGGTAAGTTAATGTTTTAACCAAGAATTAATATATACACACACACACACACACATATATATATATATATATGTGTGTGTGTGTGTGTGTGTGCGTTTTTTATTAGAATCTCAAATCATTGAAAAGAATGCCCATGTGCCTGTCTGTGCATCGCGTAGAGTAAAATTCATGTGACGTACGAACACGAAGTTTTGTACAGTGGTAGTTCAATCCAGGTTCCCTAACACCTCGGTGCGATTTTTTTTTAATTAGAATTATTTTGAAAGTTATCATTGTTTAAGCGGAATTCGCAGCATTTTTCTAGACTGCAAGCTCTTTCAAACTACTATCTCGAAGACAAATTGTGACAGAATGCAAATAAACTTACTTGTTGGAATCAGATTCGTCGTATCTTGGGAACGGATCGGGATCGTCATCGTTCGTGTCCCAGCTTGCCTTTGGATCCTGCAAAAACAGAAAAAAAGGGGGGGACATATTGACGCATGCGCTTGATCAAAAATGAAAACTTTTTATTAAAGCAAAAATCATGTTTGCATGTTATTGACAAATAATTAAACAGAATTTGTAGAAACAATAAACTTTCACAAAAGTAAAATTGGTAGATAACAGATAGTTTGATTAAACAATTGTAGATAATGAGCACTCATGGGTTGAAGGTGTAGAAAATCAATTGTCTTAAAATGTTCGAAAGTTGGTAGATAAAAAAGTTTTTTTTTTATCCAAATGCGACCACTAAAGCACAATTGTCAGCAAATCAATCGTGACATGAAAATGTTAAGATAAACACAATTCACATACCTTAATAGGTGTCCTCGTGAGATGGAAACATTACGCGAAATCAATCTTTTAATGCCTTTCAATAGAAAAATAGCCAGACACGCCTACCAAAAGTTCTTGTTCTGCGGAAAACCGTAAGACACGCTCACAATAAGTTCCAAAACAAAGGAACGATAGCCTTTTTCAACGCTACGATCTTTCCGGATCACTATTTATTTAAAAGTCTTTTTCTATGATTACCTAACCAGCTATACTTATGATCGAGGGTGAAGGCAAGCTGCTTGCTTTGCTACGTCCCCCAATAACAGAGATTCCTTGAGTCCTTGAGTTCTAGCCTTTTTCAGGCAGAAGAGCAGAAGAATAAATAGATTAAAGAGGGGAAAAGCTTATGTGCCACCATAGCACAACCGCTGGTTTATAGGCACCTATAAAAATAAGTCAACTACACTACCTGCTCAGTCGGTTAAGTGACAGACTTTTGACTTGCTTAACAGATACGTATCTATAAAATCCATGTACAACATCTCAGGTCAGTATCCAGAGACGAAATTCAAAGGGAGCTCAACAGTCTTCAAGGAGGAGCTGGCTCATCAGAAACACATTTAATCATTAGCATTTATTAACCATAATAGTTGCTGTTATATATTCCAATCCATATAAATTATTAACAAATAATTGCATATTTATATTTGTAAGCTACAAGTTGATTAGGAGAATCCATATAGCTACTACACATCAATATTAATATATAAAAATTCCAATTGATTTTAATATAAGCATTAACTATAGTAACAAAGCTGTTAATTAATCAAAGAAAATTTCTGACAGTTAATACAAATTAACACTTAATATTAACTCTTAACTACTTATCAGTGATTTTGACTCTATAATGTATTTGTGAACCCCGCAATAACACAAAAGTATTCAAATACTGTTGTCTTATTCTTAAAATTTTTTTTATTAGATATGTAAATAAATTGCTCATCAGTATAACTACAAATTCAGCTAAATAAAAAATATCTTTGAAACAAAGCGATTTATAAAAAAAAAATTCAGAAACTTTTTATGCAAAATTTGGTTGATATGTTGGATGAAATTTCATATCACTACTAAAAATTTAATGTTTTTATCAGGGGGCTGAGTATGTTTCTTAGGAGTGGGGTTTAGCCCCCTATGGCCCCTGCATGGCTACGGCCCTGCTCTGTCGTTTTAGCAATCCGTTCAAAACGCATTAAATTGGTCTAGAAATCAGTTTTGTAGTTGAACTGTATAATAAATATAAATGAATATGCCGAAAATGTTTTGATTTTCTCGAGATTCCCGAGAAAAGACGAGAAAGTTACCTTCTTTTCGCCATGTACTGTGTCATCGTTTCAACTGGGAGTCAAGATGGCCGCTGTTGCGCCAGCCTATATATTGTTACGATCATAGGTGTCGACTTGAAAAAATATTGGAGGTTTCGTAAATTTTAAATTAAATGTCCCATGTATTTTCCAAGGGATTTAAGGCTAAGTGAAATTTCATTCAATCAAATTATCTGCCACAAGAAGACGTTCGAAACGCTAAAATGAAGCAAATTATAATTAAGTACAGAAAAATATTTCTTTTTCTTTAGATAATTATTTTTTTTTCCATTTATTTTGCTTTTGTAGGCGCAATATTAATTATTATATACAATATACAGATACTGTGTGAATTTCCAACTCAATTATCTTTATAAAAGTAACGAAAAAAAATGTAACATTTATTTTTAGGTATTTTTGCCTATATTAAAAATGTTAACCAATTTCTCTTTAAAATCATTTCTGGGTTAAATTCTTGTATTTAAAATACAATAAACGGTCTGGGGGAGGGGGTAAATTTCCATACACACTTTATATAACAGGGATTAAAAAATGAAAAACTTGAAGAATTGATAACAAGAAACAAAGTCTATGCATGAGTTCTTCCCCACTCGCAAAATATATTAGGGGTTCTAGGAACCCATAACAAAATTATTAGAGGTTCATGAAAGTATCTCAACCTAAGAAGTCGGCGCCGTTGGTTACGCGTATCCTTAGGACTCGTGGGTGTGATCAGTGGTCGGAAGTAGCGCGCTACAAGTAGCAAACTACAGTAGTCACTACTTTTTCTCGTAGTTTGTAGTGTAATGCGCTACTTTTAAAAGTAAGTAGTGTAGCGAGTAGCGCGATACAATAAATCACTAGTTTGTATCGAGTTTGAACTCTACGTTTAACGTTGCTTCAGTCAGCAAACAAGGTGCCATTCTACATATCATGTGATCACCCTTTCTTCAATTGTATGAAATTTAGTGTTCTGCGCAACGATGCACGATAAATGGCTGCAGGGTTAGGAAGGCATATGCATATATTCAGATATGTTATTTCCCAAAACATCCTGCTTTTCTGATTGCAGCTTTGAGATACAAATCTCATCATCTGATTCTTATCTTTATACTGTGATATTATTTCGTTGATTTGGGTTTGTTAAATAAAGTAAAACTTATAAAAAAATAAATGTTGCAACATAATATTTTAAGATTATTAATTTCCTTTTCTTTGACAAGCCTAAATATTAGTGTAAGGACAAAATAGTGAATAAAAGAATTTGAATATCTGTAATGAAAGTCATTTGTTGTAAGCATCTGATTTTTTTTTTTAGTGCTCTTTATTTACATAGCACTAAAATATTTAGAAAAACACAAATTATACAAAGCATATTCGTAAAAATTAAGTACTTACGTAGTTCCTGTAAATGTCAGTATGATTCCATTCCAAACCTAAATAAAGAGTCAAAGTTATGCAACATGTTGTTTGACAAATGCAAATGAAATTTAATGTTGATATTTTAAAACATAATGTATTGTTATTAATACCTAAAATATTATCTCTATATATTGTCTCTCTTCAAGAAGAAATGACATTTACAGGCAACAACTGTTATTATTTGAAGGCTTGACCGTGGCAACACATTTGAGAACCTTGGTGATTATTGCCCTATTATATAGTGGTGCAGTTAAATGATTGACTGAGGAAACTAATAAAAGAATACTGTAATACTATAGAAACCCTTTATATTAGGAACAAATAAAAGCAAAATAAATAAATAAATAAATAAAACGTTTATTAATGTACCACTTTTTACTTATTGCCTGCAACTTAATGACATGCTTGATGCAATAGTGACATACAATAAGTTACATGCAATAATGACAACTTATTGCATGCAACTTAACCTTTTGCTTACGGGTGGAACAGCGTCAATCCCAAACGAAGAACATCTCAAAAATACAGGTATTTGACATACCCTATCCCAAACAGTTCGATCCCCCTTTGCAGACATTGGCGTCCATGGACGCCAATTTCTGCACTCGTAAGCAAAAGGTTAGTGATTGCATGAAAGCCAACAACATACCAAATTTAAACTTCTAACTTATCTGGTTCTCGTGTTATTCGCCCAAAACTACGAGTACATTTCTATAGTGGGACCAGGACGAGCTAATCCGATAAAGTTCAAAGTCCAAAGAGGTAAAGTGTTATTCTACCTGGGATGTGGAATTCTTTTAAGTATATAATATGGCTTCTTTCAACTGAAGTGAAATAAAATTCCTAATCCAGCGGGTCCCGGGATTAAAAAAGTCTTAAATACCGAGATCCCGGAATTATAAAAATCGCGATTGCAATCCTTAGCAGAATATAATAGGAATTTACCACATTTTTATCATCAAAAACGCAAATTTACAAAAAATCGAAAATTAAAAAAAAAAAAAAATTTAAATTGCTTATCTACCAATTTACAAAAAAAAAAAAAAAAAAATTACATAAAATCAAATTCACAAAAAAAATCGATACATTTGCAAAAAAATGATGAATCATCAAAAATACAAATTTACAAAAAACACAACCGTTACAGAAATTTACATCGAAAACACAAACCTACAAAAAAAACTCAATGTTACACAAATTTACACCGAAAATTCCAAATTTACCATCGAACATTGCAAAGAGCCTTGATGGCCCAACCGGAAATCGAACCCTGGATCTCCGAACTGGCCAGCTGAAGTTCTACCGTTGAGTTACTGGAACGAAATCGCAAGCTCTTTTTGTCGAAGTGAACTCTGCATTCTCCACCCTCTAATGTCAAGGGCGCGGTAGCCCATTGGTTAGCGCGCTGGAGTTGCACTCGGTAGGCCTGGGTTCGATTCCAGCCACTGCCAAAAACTGCCGCCGTGTTCATGCGGAGTACGATCACGTTAAACATGTGGGTCCGAAAGTCCTTCCGAGAGGTTGGTGGTAGGGGAAGGAGGGTACGGTCCCTGTGGATGCCTCCCCCACTGGGTTCCGGTCTAAATTGGGTGGCACTTCCCGACCGTCCAAACAGTTACCTTACACCTTTCTGGTAGGTCGGACGGTCTGGGTTTCAACAACAACCCTCTAATGTCAAACAATGGCGGGCAACTGGCAATGTGACTGACCACTTCCTGCTATTTTTAGCTCAGGTTAGACTCCTGGTACTACTACTATTTTTACACAGCTTAGTATCCTGCGTGGTCTTTATCCTATCAATTTGAAATCGGGGCTCAATCTTCCAGAGTCCACTGAATCCGTACTAGTCGTACTGGGGTCACTTTCAGACCTCCATATTTTTCAATGATCTTTTTATCTATATTCGCTATAATCCTTTTCCCATTTTTGAAAAATGGATGTACTTGTCAAGTTCAAATATAATATAAAACTATCTGTTAAACCACAATAATATTTTTCATCAATTGTTATTTTTTTAGACCTAAATAAATGTTCGTTTGGTGGGATGGTAGACCTTGGGTGCCTCCTGAGTGCAGGAGGTATCCTTTCCCGGCCGTGCAGCTAGCTACTCTAAACCCACCATGTGAGTCGCAAGGTCTGGGGTCTTCAGACTTACATATTTGCATTAACCTGCAGGTTTGATTTGTTCGGGCGCAATTGTAAAGAGCCTTGCGGCTCCGACCGGGAATCGAACCCTGGATCTCCGATTTGGCTTGCAGATGCTCTGCCGTTGAGCTACTGGGATGGAATTGCAAGCTCTTTTTGTCTTTAGTGGACTCTGCAGCATTATCGTATAATCGAAACTTACCATCGTCCATGATGGTGACGACCACCCCTTTCCCGGTGTACCCCATGCTCCAGACAGGGATTGTCCTCATGTCCAGTTCTGGTATGTCTGCCAGATTCCGTGTGTCGTGCTAATAATAGAGGTAGAATATAAATATAGTGATCCATTATAAATACATTCTTAGACAAAAAAATATTCTTTACTTTTTGAGGAAAATGTAAAGCCATATTTTTCTCCCAAAAAGTAAAGAGGGGCAATATAACTTTACTCTCTTTACTTTTGAGGGGAAAATATAATTTTACTCTTCTTATTTTTGAAGGAAATGTATTACTTTATTATACTTTTAACTATAGAAAAACTAGAAGAAGTATAATTTTATAATACTTTTAGTTTTAACTAAAAACTCTTAAATGAGGAAAATAGAGATTTGTATGTACAACAGCCGCACCAGTAAGGAAGGTCAAAGCATATACACGTTAGGTATATCTATAGCAACCATGACTGATCGAATAAAAGTAATTGTAGTGCCCTAGCGAAAATTTAAGGAACTAATGAAACGCGTATTCGGAAGGTAATGTAGTGCAACCCGTTAAAAAGTTGCATCACCAGAGACTCTCACACGGTTACGACTGCAATGCTTGTCAAAAAGCGCGGCCAATTTTTTTTCTCGAATTCTTGATTGCTAGATCTGTATATGTAAAACTTTTTTTTCATGTTTTTTTCTACTTTAAATGTGATAGGAAGGAAAGGAAAATGAAAATATTGTTCTAGGACCTAGATTACCGAACATGGGTTAATTTCAACAAACAGTAATTCAAACTAAAAAAATAATAATAATAAAGTGTATATATAAGTGTAAAATGTATTATGTGGAAACATTGTGGTAAAATAACTACAACTTTTTAAACCAATTCTAATGGGACATTTTTATGCTTAAAGTAACGTAATTATGCTTAAAGTAAAATAATTATGCTTTAAAGGACGTAATAATTATACTTAAAATAACGTAATTATACTACAAAGTAAATTTTTGTAAAGAAGTGTAAACTGTGGAGAAGTGTATATATGAATATGATATAGAAGTGTATATATGAATATGATATAGAAGTGTATATATGCAGGGTGTTTCAAAACTAATGGAACAAACTTTAAGGGGTGATAGAACACATCAAAGCAAATACTTTCCATCATAGAATGCATGGTTGTAAGTGAAGAGGTTACGCTTTAGATTCTAGTGCCCTCTAGAGACTAGAGGGCACTTTCAGGCACGCGTATAATAGTGTGTGTGTCAGTAAACCGCGTCGGGCAAAAGTAACTTACGATGGAAGTGCAAAGGACTATCACAAAGGTGGAGGAACTCTTCATTTCACCAGTGGAAGCAGAAGGATTTCGAGCATGGAAGGAGTTAGTGATTCAGCATGGTGGATACTCGAGCGAGCAGATTTCTGCGGAGCCAGTGAAGATCGACGTGGAAATTTTGAGAGATTGGAGAGGTAGACGTGGCTGGAGAAAGCTTATGGAGGACATTTCTGTGGATTTTACTCAAGATCTTCGGTACAATATGGACGGGATAAAGATTGTGGAGCCAGCTGCCGTGAAAATGGCGCAAGGAGCGTCAGCCAAGCACGTGGAGCAGCGGGTGACTAAAGACAAGATGGATTGGGCCGAAGTCATGGAGGACCAGGACCAGGCTCAAGGAGAGTCGGATTCCACATCGGAGGGCGATGAAACCCCAAGTGCAGCTGTTTACGAGGCAGCGTACATCAAGACCCTGGGACGTGGGAGTGACCAGATCAAGAAAGACACCACCGAGTGGAAAATATACAGCCATTTCAAGGTTTATGACTGGATCATCGCCAGACTGGAGATGGATCTGGAGGAGGACGAGATCGACTTCGATCGGGCCAAGATGCTCAGGACTATAATAACAGGTACCATTTCTGACGCTAATCTGCTAGCCAGCCACCCTAACATTAGTACTTTAACTAATAGGAAATCTTATGATCTTGTATATGATATGTGTAGAAATAGGAAAACTAAATCTGAAGATGAGTTATATCTGAAATTTAAGCACGAAATGTTTAGCAAACTTGAGGGGTATATCACCCAGCCTAAATCCAAAAAATTAAAAACTTCTGATAGTAGTAAACCTTCTACTTCTAAATCAAATTCCCAGGAAATTCAGACTAAAAATAAATTCAGCAAACTTAACGACGAGGAAGTCGAAATGACTGATGCGCCCCCCTCCCCTAAGGAAAAAGTCGCGTCCTTCTACGTGGACTCCACAATTAATTGGGGAGCCCTAATAGAGGACTTAAACAAATCACTAGATAATAAAGTTCAGGGTCTTCTCATGGGGAGAGTGATCCGGATCACTCCTGGGTCCGTTGAGGACTACAGGAGTGTGCAGGCTCTCTTAACCCGTGAGGGGATTCCTTTCAGCTCCTTAAACCTAAAAACGGATAGGCCGAGGAAGGTAGTAATAAAGGGCTTGCCCACTAACACCAGCATTGAGGATGTAAAAAAAGAGCTTGCCACGCTAGGCTTTAAAATTGTGAGGATTACTCAGCTAAGAAATAGACGAGATAGGACCCCCCTCCCCATCTTCTTGGTCGGACTTGAGCCGGCGGAGGGATGGGCGAGGATTTATGAAGTAAATTACCTGTTTTCTATGCAAATTAAAGTTCAACTTTTTAAGGCAAGAGGCCATAAAATGTGTTACAATTGCCAACTTTGGAACCATCATTCTGACCAGTGTACCCTCCCCCCCCCCCCGCTGCCTTAAATGCGGCGAAGATCATCCCACGAGAAACTGTACAAAAAATAGAGACACCCCGCCGAAATGCGCAGGATCCCACCCGGCAAATTTTAGGCACTGTCCCCAAAACCCCTGGTTTAGGAAAAAAAACCAGGAATTGAAAAAAATCCAGCAAACTACAAAAACTGTAAAAACTTCACCCACCCTTGGCGAGGATAACTTCCCCCCCTTCCCACTAAGAGATCCTCCCCTGCACAGGAAGTGCCGGCAACTGCCGAAACGGTAGAAGGAACTACTGGCGAGCACTTAGTCCAAGCGAAACCTGGGCTGGACAAAAACCCTCAAACCGCGAGTGGAAACACTTTTCTTGAGTTTTTGAGTCTCTACAAAGAGGTAGAAAAATATGTAGATATAAGTAAAATCAGTAGCATTCTTAAAGATGTTGTACAAATTCTGAAAAGTGAGGAGGATGCTATGACTAAAACATTCCAAATTGTTGATATGGTCGCAAAAATCCTAAAAAATCAAACCCCCCAAATCTAAGTTTTGCTTTCTTTTGGCTGGCTTTCTGTGTTATCTCATTATGGTCACTACCCTCATTACCTGTTCAAGCATTTGGACTTTCGCTACGTGCCTCATCACCTGTTCAAGCATTTGGACCTTCACTATGTGCCTTAACACCTGTTCATCAACAGTTCAAGCATCGGGACTCCTCCCACATGCCTCATCATCTGTTCACCACCTGTTTCAAGCATTAGGACTTTCCCACGGTCTCACTCCGTGCTGATTGTGTATGGACTTGTTCTTGCGTGCTTCACGTGCTTGGCGCCAGCCCTTGCGACGATGCCCCGCCTATCAGGGGACGTTCTACTTCTACGGACTTTTCAAGTATACAAGTAATGTTAAAGCTACAGTACAACGAATCACACAGCACAGAAGATAAAGGCGGCAACGCCAGGTGCTTCATCAACGACGACGACGGAGAGTGTGTGTGTGTGTGTGTGGGGGTAGCATGTCAGGTCATTAGCGACTTGGAATGGATCGGTATATCAATGTGGAGAAGGCGGGCATGCATTTTGTCTACGGTATCGCCAAAGGTAATGGCAGGGAAGCACAAAAGTTTTACCAAAAGCGTTTTTCCAACAGGGGTGTTCCCGATCACAGAATATCTTCTTGCTTGCACCGCCAACTGTTTGAAAGGGGATCTTCAAGTGCTGCCATGCTCTTATTTTGTCTTAAATAAAGCTTTGTTTTTATGTTTCGTGCCAGTTTTGTTATTGCGTTGCGTACGACTGCATGTGTGTGGAGAAATGGAAAGCGCCCTCTAGCGCATAATCGTTTCACTTGCGACCATGCATTGTATCACAGAATACTATATTCAGAAGGCTCACTCCCATAGGATCCTATGGCAACATTTCTAACATGGGATGTCCCATAGACACTAGCGCTAGTCAGATGGACCAACTGAAGTGCGATGCGTCTGCCAGATTTGGCGCGTTATCGCTCGCTTGGCGATTTTTTTTAAAACGGGAGGGGAACAAAATGTTGAGGACTGTACTTTTATAATTTTTGAAACTATAGAAAGGATCAGGATTTAAAAATACATTAATCTGCAGCATAAATATATTCATTAGTTTAAGAATATTTAAATAAACATAGTTATATATTTAATTCAAATAATCATAAAATAGATTAAAAAATACACACATTGCATTGTCTCACTATAAAACATAATGCACAAAAAATTACAAGCTAACATACTCAAAAGACTGAAATATTATATAATACTTTCAGTCTAAAAAGTATACTAGCGTGTTGATCGTTCTTAATTTATTCTGGGATACTGATAATAGACTTTTTTTTTTTAATATAAAAATATTCATATAGTAAATATCAAATTTACATAAATGCACTATCGAAGTTGTGGAACTCAATCATTAATTACCCGAGGGGGGGGGGGAATTTTTCACCATAAGGCACTTAATAAAAATTTTACATAAATATATACACATACTATATCACATTCAACTAAGAAAAAACTATCCAAATATCAATTATTTCATATTTTATAAAAATACGGAAAATATTTAACTAATTATACCACTACCTCTTAAAATTTAGTCTAATCCGGCAGTAATAACAACACAGCACTAATTTCGTATGATGAACACATGTATACTTATATGAACACGTGTATACTTATGAACACGTGTATACTTATAATGAACACGTATGTAGGATGGTGATAACTAAAATTATTTCAATTTTAATAAACATAAATTACATACCCTGTAACGCAACCAGTTTTCTTTTATCAATCCATTTCTATAAAATGATCTAAACACTTAACAAATAATCCTTTTTCACGTTACGGTTACTCAAACCACGCTAGTCTGTTGTTCTAAGTTTTCGCCGAGCGAAATAGGGTTATAACATTGAAAATCGGCTTGGACCCAAACCAGATCATCGCCAAGGGCTCGAATCAAACCAGACCATCGCCAAGAGCGCGCCAACCCAATGTTTGGTCTATCTCTAATGGCCGCCGCGAAAACGAAACTATCCAGAGTGACAGGTCTGTATAGTAGTCTGTGCATTGTATGATGAGAAATGTTTGTTTTGATGTGTTCTATCATCCCTTAAAGTTTGCTCCTTAGTTTTGAAACACCCTATATATATGTCGAAGTGTATTGAATAAACCCCTCGTTCTGTTTTCTAGTAAATGATCTGAGGGGTGGAGGAACATGGAAGAAAGTTTTGCATGTGTAATGGGTCATTTATTTATTAATTTATTTATTTTTTGTCCAGCGTAAAAAAGATTAGAAATAGATTTTGCATCACAAAAATTTCCAGATTTTGCTGGATTGGTTTATGTGAGCAAATGTATTGAGAATAAATGAAGGTCGATTAACGATAGAGAAAAATTATATGCAATCTGAAGTGCAATCATAATTTTCTTAAAGTTGCATTATATTTAGGAAATGCTAGTGAGTGAAGCTGGAAAGTAGTCGAGGCTTGGCTTTTACAAGTTGATCAAAAGATTTAAAAGTACTAAAACAATTTTCTTTTATTGGAGGACGGATTTAGAAGATAAAGTTAAAGCGCCCAAATGATGCCATTTATAATTATTGTAAATTTTATGTGTGAACATTTGTTTTTGTTCGTGATCACTTCAGATGGACTTTCATCGAAATTTTGGAATCATTGTAAATTAAATGAAAATATTTTTAAATATAAATATTTTTTAAAAGACAAAGCTTTAAAAAACAATAAAAACACCTTAAAAACAACAAAAGCACTTTAAAAAACAATAAATACACTTCAAAAATAATGCAAGTAAGCCAGAGCGCTTTCGAACATCCAACGCCCTTCATCAGTGGCAATGTAATAAAGGAGGAAGATACATGAGCTCATATATACAGTCAAAAACTGCCAATCGGAATTTGCATAAATATAGTTGGATTACCCAAGACAGAATTGAATAAAATTGCGGAATTGCAAAATTACATACAGCGGAAATAAAACACAAATAACTGAAAATTCGTACTAAAAATAAAAAAATAAAAATTATAAGTAGCAAAAAAAGTTGAACTAGATATCCAAAATTTCAGACAAAGGATTTTTAAAACCTTTGTCAGAATTTGAATAATTTTTCACAAATTTTTTAAATCATTTCGTATTTAATGTATTTAAATTAAGAACAACGTCGAATGCTGTGAAAAATAAAGCTAAGTAAATCAGTTTTATTTCCGTTGTGGTCTTTAAAATGACAGGAAGTTCGATTTATTGCACTCCCATGTTATTAAAATTTTCGAAGTTTTACGGTACAAAAAAAACTGAAAATTACGAATTCATTGGATAAAAACTACTCAACACACTAGATACCACTGGTCGGGCCAGAGGAAGTCGTTGAATCGCAGGTTTTGCTTTGTGGTCTCCTTCAGAAAGTTGACGGTGGTGGCTCCACCTCTCTTCACACGTGACTTCGCAATTTGCTGTTCAGCCCACTCCACCTGTAAAAGAGATATAACGTTGGCAACATTTACAAGAAGAGATAGTAACCCTATCTGCGAAAAAATTGGCGCAATATCGCCAATCTGGTGACTTTCTGAAAACGTCTCCAATTTGATGGTAATTGAATGTATTTGAAAATTAAATGTAATTTTTTAATAACGGTAGAAATTCTGACCCGCGTTCGATACCTGGCTCTGCCTAAACTGTTGCCGTGTTCACGCGGAGTACGGGGACGTTAAATAAGCGGGTTCTTAAATCCTTCCAAGAGGTTGGTGGTAGAGGAAGGAGGGTACTGTCCCTGTGAATGCCTTCCCCACTGGGTTCCGGTCTGAACTGGGGGGCATTTCAAGGCCATTCAAACAGATACCTTACACCTTCGAGTAGCCGGCCGCCCAAATTGCTATTCGAATCCTCGGATTAGTCGGGCGGTCTGGGTCTTCAACACCTTTGGGTAGGTCAGGGTCAAAGAAGTGAGGTGCTTAAGGACATACCTAGGAGCCTTGTATATTATATATGTAGAAAAAGTAAAAACTAGATTTATCTATTTTGCAATTATCCATCTACAATGTACATTCCATTCTCAATGATTTTTCTTATTGAATGCCCGGATGCTCACAAAAAAATAAAACTTTAGCGTCTATTGTAGCATGTATGGTAAAAGACAAACAACAAAATCGATGGATTATTGGCTTTATCAGTAATTGAATAACAAATTGGAATTATTGTGTTTTCTGCCGCAACTGCTTTGGGAAAGTCGAATTGATTTTTCTGTTTTGGAACATTCGGTTTTTTATTTATCACGCGGAATCATAGAAAAGGCTCCCATGGGGACTTTCCTCTCCATTGATGTTTTAGCATTAATATTCTTTTCTAAATTTGTAACGTATTTTTCGAAACGTTTTTATTCTATGTCCAATCATACAATGCAAAACTTTTCTATGAATTTTCCACAGCCCTCATTAAATAGAAATTACGTTTTTTTTCTTCAATTTACTTTTAATATTTTTTTTCTGGTTTACCAACGATTATTTTTTGAAACGTTTTTATTCTATGTCCAATCATACACTCCAAGACAAAATAATCCGTTAGTAATGAAACTGTACATGCAAACACCTGTAAACCGAACATGCAAATAGTAAACTTTCGAGGTTCTTCTTTAGTGCGCCATTTCTTTTTGGAACACTAACCTCGCAAACTTCCATTTCATTACACTTGAATAGAAGCACTCGACAAAAGGCCAACTGTAATTAAAACATCCGCACTTCACAAAAAACACATTTATTTAGACGAAAACACATAACATAACAAACACTTAAACATTTAATTCACTGGTTAACTCTTTAAAATGTTCGCGACGTAGGGTGCGTCTTGCTTTCCACCTTCCAAACTATATCTTCTCTCTTCTGTGCTCTCGCTCTGTTACTCTGGCAACCCTTATATGCCTGCCGGTTGAGTCTTCATCGTTGATTTGGCGATGTGGGAAAAAAAATAAAATGTTGGAGTCTTACTATCAAAAATTCGCAGTCAATGAATGAATAGTCAGAACTACAGCACATTGAAACTGAGTACCAAGATGGTGTATATAGGAAGCGAACCTCGCTTTCGGGAACAAAACGTGCAGTGGATTTCGATTGCGTTTATGTACTTTGATTGTAACAATGCCTCGTCGGCGAATTCGTGGCCACTACGAGCATATGATGGAGTTTGAAAGAGGGCGTGTGGTCGGACAGTATAAGGCTGGATGGGCGCACCAACGAATCGCTCGGCATATGGGTAGGAGCGATGCAGCAATTAGTTGGCAGGAATGGTTCCGGAATGGCAAATTTCAGCGACAAGCTGGCAGCGGAAGGCCTAGAGCGACGACAGAACGGGAAGATAGAGCGATTGTCAGTATGTATCAATGTCACTTCGGGTACCAGCTTGTATCAAGGCCAGAGGTGGACCAACGCCATATTGACGTGCTCACTTTGTGTAGATCTTTCAGTGCAATAAATCATCGAATTGTTCTGAAATTCTAATCATTCCTTTTTCTGTACATCCACATTACACATACCAAATTTTGTCTCATTTGGATAATTCTTTGCTGGTGCGTCGATTTTTTGTCTTAGAGTGTACAATGTGAAATTTTTTTATGATTTTTTCCACTGCTCTCGCTGAATAGAAGTTGCATTTTTTTAACACTTTGCAACATAGTTGAAAAGTGTTTATGACTTTGTTCATTCTGTCTGTCTGACTGTCTGTCCGTTAGCACGATAACTGCCGTAAAAATGATTTTATCAAAATGAAATTTTAGTATGTTTTTCAGACGGTCTGTCGGACCTATGGGAATATAAATGAATAATATCACCCAATTAGTTTTGGATTGAACCCGAGTTGAAAAAATGAAATACATTGAACACTATGGGACCTAATTTTTCAAACATTTTTTAAGGAATTTAAAATTCACAAATGGCTTCGAAAGTTTTAGGAAATATTGATATTATCCCATAAAATATATAAAAAAAAATTCAGTAAAATATGCTAGGTAGTTTTTTAAATAAAAATTATTTAATATAGGGATAAAAATTAATTCAATTAAATTCTGACTCTTGCTATATCCTCCAGAAAGAAAAAAGAGATATATGTATTATATAATAAATATCTTTCCAAGAGTTTAATTATTTTATATATAAGAGAGGTTTGACATTATTAAATAAATATAGCAGATAACAATTTTTCAAATTTTTAAATAAAATAAGTTATTATAGTATTGTGTTGAATGAAACGATTGGATACATGTTTATGAATAAAATGCTGCTTTTATATAGAGGCAATTTATATTTCGATGACGTCATTTGAATAAAGTTCATTTCTTTTCGATGAAATTTTCAAATATAATAAGTTATTGTAGTATTATGATAATTTAAAAAATATTACCGAAGAATGTATCGCATTTTAGAGATGTTTAAATCAGGCAATCTATATGTCAATGCCGTCATTTGAATGAAGTTCATTTTTTTCGATGAAGGTTTAAGTTTTCAAATATAATAAATTAATGTAGTATTGTGATAATTTTAAAAATATTACCGAGGAATGTATCGCATTTTAAAGATGTTTATATAAAATACTGTTTTTATACTGATGTTTATATACATTGAAGTTGGAAAGTGTTTCATAATCAATGCTTTATGCATGATTGATTTTTCTTGTTTTCTATTTACTTTTAATATTTTCTTTCTGATTTTCAAACGATGTGTGCGTTTTTCAGTCAATTAAAACAGCATCCTGAGTCAGTTGTTTTATAACCTTTTTTTTCCCACCTGCGTACAAAATATCTTTATGTTACTGAACTATTCATAATTTGTTTTGTAAATTAAGGAAACAATGTTGATACTTTATTCAATTATTGCAAATTCAATGCAATAATTGAATAAAATATCAGCAATTCAATTATTCCCAAATAGTGAAAAAAAAAATTTACAGAAACAGAATTTTAATTCTGCATAAATCAATTCAAAGTTTTTGTAACAACATATGTTTGTACACCTCAAGAAAAACGACATTTAGGGAGATTTAAACAATACCTTCAAGCGGGACCTTCAAACAATAACGCCATTGTTGTTGTTTGAAGGTCCAGGTAGGTCTATGGAGTTAGATAAGATAAGAGATACAACTTCTATGGATGAAAAGCTTAAAAATACTTCAAGATTTATATCCAAGTGTCGCTACTATCAACAAAGTTCGAAATGTTCTCGTAGAGTTGATCTAATTCAATTTATAATAATAATAAAAAAAAAAAATCGGCGATAGCTGTAGACCGATGGAGCCGAAATGGTTTTACGTGAATAAGATTTTGTAAAATAAAACTCCAATAAATTTCAATAAGTTTATTCAATTTTTTTTCAGACTCGTTTGTTTCGTTTACAGGATTTCAAAGCGCAACAAATGACTCGCTAACTGTTTATAGATAGTCAACACTTTTAGCTTTCGTCCCGATTTCATCTGGATACTCCGACCATAGACCTCACTTCAAAATTTCCAATTATTTTACTAACTTGCTTGGCGGTATATAAATTAAACTTGTACAATGTATCTGACGATATTTTAAATTCAAGTAAATGTGTAAAAAACTTACCTGGCGGCACATAAATACGTATTTGAATACGTATATTTCCATCTATTGTGTTCAAAACTCATCAATCGTTTCGAATTCCCAAATTTATTTAACTTCCTAAATTTTTTAACCTTTTGCTTCCGGATGGGACAGCGTCCATCCCAAACAAAGAACCTCCCTAAAAGACAGGTATTTGACATACCCTATCCCGAACAGTTCGATCCCCTTTTGCAGACGTCAATGTCTGCAAAAAAGGATCGAACTGTTCGGGATAGGGTTGTCAAATACCTGTCTTTTAGGGAGGTTCTTCGTTTGGGATGGACGCTGTCCCACCCGTAAGCAACAGGTTAAATAAAACAAAATATCTCGTGTTTGTGCATCAATATTTCACCAATATTCACATTCAGTATTCACATTCAGCTTCAACATTTATGACATTTTAAATATTACAGCTCTCCCACCCATTGGAAAATCCATGTTAAAATACTAAAATATTGTAATTATAATCACTATACTTCGGAAATTATGTGTTCGATACAAACCCAATTGTATACACCTGCAGGGCTTTTAAAGAACTACAAACTCTTGCTCATTGTTAATTTTTGAAATATAAGCATTGCAATTTGAAAAAAAAAAAAAAAAGCAGAAAATTTTCAATCTTTTTCAACTTTAAAAGATGATTACTCGAGAACAATATAAGCTTTTTTAGAAAAAAAATATATAAATTTAGAAACTAGATTTCCTCATATAAATTTTTGTCGCTCACTATTTATATCTATATTTTATAGTTTCGAAGAAAATACATGTAGATTTAGAAACTAAATTTCCTCACACATATTTTTGTTGCTCACTATTTATATCTATATTTTATATATCTATATTTTATAGTTCCGAAGAAATTTCGAGTGAAAGTGAGAGAAATGGGGGTGGGGGGAGACACACGCTCGAACCGATATATTTTTAAGTGTTTTCGAAAAAAATTTCAAAATATTAAAATATTGAATTTACTTTTATATGTTCATAATTTGTACCATATTTCCGCAAAGAAACAAGAAAAAATATTTACATTTTTCTCTTTTCGGTTCGGAGATATAAGCGTTTAATGTACTTTAAAATAGTGCTTTAAAGCACGATATCCGCCATGTATACACCAGGCATAGATGTTATCTACATCAAAATGCCTTTTAAAATCAACATTTCAATCAACAATCAATACATTGAAGCCTATTTAACATTTGATTAAACATTTTGTTGATTTTGGAGGCTTTTTCGAAAATTCGAATTCGAATTTTCACCCTATTTCAATAGTTTTCCAATACACTCGTTTGCATTGCAAGGAAAGTCACAAAAGCATCAAATGCTAATCCACAGCCGTAGCCAGAGATGATATTTAAGAGGGGCTGACATGAAATTCAAGGGGGGGGGGGGGGCTCAAGAGTCTTGAAGGGGGGCTCACCCAAAATATAGTTAATCATTAGCATTTATTAACCATAACAGTTACTATTATATATTTTAATCCATATAAATTATTTACAAAATAATTGCATATTTATATTTATAAGCTAAGAGTTGATTAGGAAAATCCCTATAGCTAGTATATATCAATAATAATGTATAATAATTACAATAGATTTTAATATAAGCATTAACTAGTAGCAAAGCTCTAAATTAATCGAAAAAAAATCTGAAAGTTAATATAAGTTAACGCTTAATATCAACTCTTAACCACCTATCAGTTGATCTTGACACAACAATGTAAAACAATGCCCTACAATAAAACAAAAGTATCCAAATACTATTGTCTTAATTTTTAAAATGTTTAAATATTTTTAAATTAAATATGCAAATAAATTGATCATCAGTATAACCACACAAATTCAGCTAAATTAAAAAAATCTTTAAAACAAAGTAATTTATAAAAAATTCTGATATATATGATTTTTATTGTAAAATTCGGATGACATGCCGGTTGAAATTTCTTATCACTACTAAAATTTTAATGTTTTTATCAGGGGTGATGAGTATACCTCTTGGTGGTGGTGGTATGTGTGTGTGTGGGGGGGGGAGGAGTAGCTCCCCTCTGGCCCCTACCTGGCTACGGCCCTGTGTTAATCACGTTATCGTGTTTATGACATTACACTGCATATCGAACATGTCATTTTTTCACTAGTGAATCCTTAAAAAAAATCTGAATTGAGTACCGATAACACCGAATCTTATCATGAGAGTTATGACTTATCACTAAAACTGCTCCCACCTTTTCATTTTCGTAACGCTCACAGCAGTTGCACCCACGTCCCACCTGTTTCCATTTTCACAATCCCTTTCACCACATGTGCTCTTGGTAATAAACATCCGTAAGGAGGTTGAAGTGCAAAGTTATTACATATCAGCGACAGTTTGCGTATTCAGCGTGGTAATGAGCAAACTCATTCAATGTATTGGTTAAGAGTGTATCGATTATTCTATCAATATTGCTCATTGTTCCATCGGTACTGTATCGTATCGACAGGGCGATAGCGGCCCTAGTAATTCCTTTGTATACAAATAAGGTTGTCCAGGTGGAGGCGATAAGCCCGTGCACCAAATCTGATCAGCAAAAATATAAATAAATAAATATATTTTATAAGGGTGCAAATAATTTACTTTTGGTCTTGTTAATTTTTTCCAAAATAAACTGTTGACTGCTAACGCTAAAAGAAAATTCTTATTATCGAACTAAATGTCGCGTTCATTTAAAAATACAACTACTTTTTAGCCATTTTAATGCTTTGAGTTGCTAATTTTTAAACATTTATATTGTTGAAATTACAATCATGTCCTCTATTAAATTACATTCATGTTCTTTATTAAATTTAATTTCGAAATTTTTCAGATATTGAATATGTCCAGATTGGTCCACCTCATACTTTTAAAAATTAATCATCCGAGCCCGGAAAAAGAAATACGGCCTTCTCCGTCCCATGAGACCAGGCCTAGATTCAAGGGATGGGATAGCCCAGTGGTTAGCGTGCGGGAATTGTACTCGAAAAACCCGAAGTCCATTCTCAACTCTGCCCAAACTGCCCCATTGTTTACTCGGAGTACGGGTACGCTAAATATGTTGGTTAGTAAGTCCTTCCGTGAAGTTGGTGTAGGGGAAGGAGGGTACAGTACCTGTGGATACCACCCCCACTGGGTTCCTGTCTAAATTGTGTTTCAACTTCCTGGCAGACCAAACTGATACACCTTCTGGTAGGTCGGACGGTCTGGGTCGAAGAAGAAGGAGGCCTAGATTCGGATGTTCGTTTCCTAGATCTTCAAAATGTTTCTGATTTTCCATAGATAGATCTGGGAACCCTGTTGTGAGGTGAACGTAAGGGCTTCCGCCCGCCTCGTGTTTGATAGGGCTTCATGTTTCCCCCCCCCCCCAAATTTTGAGATTTTATTTATATTTAACAAATGGATATTTTGTGCAGAATTGTTCCCGTATTTATCATAAAAATATCAGTTTAATTAGTCATACACAACTTAATACATATGATTATTAAAAGTATGTGTGTAAAATTTCAAGAAAATCAGCTTGGTAGAAGTGGGTCAAAAATGGACTTCTAGATTGAATCCAAACAAACGGAGAAACCAACAGTGTCGAAAGCCCAGACCAACCGACTCGTCCGAAGACTAAGAGCAGTAGAAGAAACCAACAGTGTAAAAATGCTGTATCTTTTTCGGATTTTGTACCTAATTATTATTTTCAATTATTTCGTACAAATTCTTTTAAAGTTTCCCTCTTTAAGTTGGCAACAGATTAGTGACGCTAATGGGACATTTTTCGCCCATTTACCACATACTATCTCATTACTCCGGGAAGTATCATTACTTTCCATACGGGGAATAAATGTTATGAACACTTTAAAATTCGCATAATTCGAATCCCAATCAGGAAAATTATTCTAATTCTATCCACTTCTAGTTTTTCACATAAGTATCTAAACATAAACTGCATGGAAAACACTTTAAAAATCCCAGACGCTGACTTCCTATTGAAATAAAAGCGGGAGCAAGTGAAAGAAATTTTGTTTTAATCGGTTGAGCACTTTCGGAGATGCTGCAAAAAAGCACACAATGCGTATTAAACTACTGCGCATGACATGGCAAAATAATAAAACTACAGATAATAAAACTGTCACATAAATAAAAAAATTTTATTTATGTGACAATCCATCTTTATACCCAATTTGACTTCAATGGATTGGATAGTTTTGAAAAAAAAAATAAAACCACTTGCAACAATTCGGGAACAGACTGACAGACCGAAGCAATGCTAAAACATCTGATGTCGCCAGCACATGACTTTCTCTACAGTCTCACAATCATTATTTTTCATATATTTCGTATTGCATTAATTTAAATTCTATTGAATAAAATTAATACTTATTTAAAATTACATTCAATTTGCCATTTTAAAATATTTTCTGTTTCATTTGGCGACTTAGCATATTTCGAAACACCGCCAGCTCGCCAAAATTCTAAAGAGCCGAAATATATCGGGAACAGTTTATCTCAGCATAAGGTGGTTGGTTTTATTTACTTATTTTTGTCAAAAAAAGTTACATATGAAACAAACATTTAATCAGTGCATTTAAGCAAATTTAGTATTTCAGATTTAAAAAAAAATTCGTGGGCCAAAATTTAATTAGCACTCAAGTAAACCATAAAGTAGCTTACTTCTAAATATTTCGAAATTTTGTCAATTAGTTTTTGAGTTAGAATGGATACCTAAATTTCACAGAAACACACAGACAAAAAAAATCGGATATGGGCAACACATGACTTTCCTTATACCTGTATAATGCAATGAATTTACTACTTTGACAGTAAAAACAACACGTTATTCGTATAGTAGATATATTCTTTCGTAGATATTGCATTTTCGTCCATTAGTCGTCATTTTCATTGATTTAACCTCATTTTTATCCATTTGGCGCGAGTTTTTCGTTAATTTAGCAACATTTAAATAAGTCGTCAAGTTGGCGACATTCCACCAAATTCGTCGCCAAAATCTCGCCAAGCGTAATGGATGGAGAACTAAGTTATTCTTACAGCAGATAAATGACTATTGGCGTTTAAATACAAAAGTATTACTCAAAGTATCTTTTTTCATGAATGGAACGAGCTAGATCCACGAGAATGATGTCACCCAATTTATCGCATGATATTACATATGAAAAGTGAAAATGTTTCTCAATAGGCAATACTTTTTTTTTATTTTACATGATTTTTTGATAATTTTTTTTTTAAATGTGTAATATCTCGAGAATAGTTCATGCTAGCGTTCTAAAATTTATGTTAATAGTTTTCTAATGAACAATTACATAAGAAACGTCTATTTGCGTAACTTTATTAAAGATTTTGATTTTTCAATGATTTTTTCAAAATTTCACTCGAAAATTTAGGGTGGTTCTGAACATTCGATTGCCTATAAAAACAATAGGCTTCCAGTTTTCGTGGATTGTGATTTTTGTACCAAATTTCGTTCGAATCGGTCCATTCATTCGTCCGTTATCGTCTCCACAGACTCACTGACACACACACACATACTTTCACACGCACACACACACACATACTTTCCCACACACACACACACACACATACTTTCACACACACATACTTTCACACACACACACAGATATCACCTCAAAAATGTTTGATTCGTGATCAGGGATGATTGAAACGTGCTCTCCCGTCGAAAACTCGAATTCGAATTTTCGACCCCGTCGCAATACTTCCCTTATACATTATGTATATAAGGAAAGTAATAAGTACATACAGACAGAAAGACAAACAGGCATCATGTTAAAAATGGTGAACTTCTGTTCTAGCGCTCCGATTTGTATATTTTCCCTATAGAGTATCATGTATTGTAGGGAAAGTAAAATGAGTTTTTCATTATCAGCGCCCCCCCCCCCCTTCCCTCCCCGGAAATGTTTGGATTTTCAATTTAGCCGGAAAATATTTTCAACACCAAAAACACTTTCCTGCAGTAAATAAAATAGGGAGAACATATTACATAAACATTCGGTAACTTCATAGAATGAGATATATTTGTCCTCCCATTAAAAGGCGACATAGAGTTTTATGAGCGACAAAAAATATCTAATAGCACTATTTCGAAAGAAAACATAAGATGCCGTCAGCTATAAAGGATTGATGGCTAATTTATTAACCTTTTATTTGAAATATCGGATGGCAATGTCAACCTATGATGGTATATTCCACGGAAATTTCAATTATTACTTTCCTTACATACATAATATAATGTATAAGGAAAGTAGTGCGACGGGGTCGAAAATTCAAATTCGAGTTTTCGACGGGAGAGCACGTTTCAAGCATTCCTGATCATGAATCGAACATTTTTAAGGTGATGTCTGTGTGTGTCGCTCTTGTGTGTGTGTCAGTGAGTCTGTGGAAACGATATCTTAAGAAAGAATGGAGCGATTCGAATGAAGTTTGGTATAAAAGTCACAATCCGTGAATATTGGAAGCCAATTGTTTTTAAATACAATCGAATGTTCAGAACCCCCTAAATTTTCGAGTGAAATTTTGAAAAAATCATCAAAACCTTTAATAAAGTTACGCAAATAGACATTCCTTATGTAATTTTTCTTTAGAAAACGATTGACATAAACTTTAGAACGCTAGCATAAACCGTTCTCGAGATAGTGCACATTTTTAAAATAAATTTATCAAAAAATCCCGTAAATAATAAAAAACAAACACATTAACTGTTGAGAAACATGTTCACTTTTCATATGCAATATCATGCGATAAATTTAGTGACATTATTCTCGTGGATCTAGCTCGTGCCATTCATGAGAAAAGGTACTTTGAGTAATACTTTTGTATTTGACCGCCAATAGTCATTTATCGGCTATAAGAATGACTTATTTCTCCCTCCATGACGCTTGGCGAGATTTTGGCGACAAATTTGGCGGAATGTCGCCAGCTTGGCGACTTTTTTACATGTTGCCAAATTAACAAAAATCTTGCCAAATGGATAAAAATGACGCTAAATCAATGAATATGACGATTAACTGACGAAAATTCAATATCTTGGTAAGAATATAAGTATCTACTATAAGAATAACCCTTTTTTTTTCACTGTAAAAGTAGCAAATTCATTGCATTATATAAGAAAAATCATGTGCGTTTCACATCAGATTTTTTTTTTCTTTTTACGTTTCCTACAAGACATTTAAAAAAATCTGGACTCCAGTCGGCTTTCTTATACATTCTTATTTCCTAGATGATTAATTTTGACTTTCCCATGCGTAGTATTGAGAAAGTATTGGTTTGACGAAAATTTTCGATTTCGAGATTTTGATGGCAATATATGTTTTAAGACCTCCTGAACACGTTTTGATTATTTCTGGAGTGACGTCCGTTTGTCTGTCTGTGATAGATTTTTTGTGCACACGACAGTAGACACAAATATTAATGGATTTTCACAAAACTTTATATCCAGCTTCGTTATCAGAAAATCTAGAACTACATCTAGAATTTTCTTTAATTCGAGTGAAAACTTTGAATTTTATTCGAAATTTGATATTTTTTTGACATGGCAGCATAGGACAAAATTTGACATAATTATGCATAATAGGATTTATTTATGGCACAACGATCACGGGACTTAATAGTTTCAATTATTGTTGTGAAAATTAGCCGCGATAAAAAAAGTTTTGTTCGTGACGTAATTAGGCTACTTTGGGGGTCAAGTTACCCCCCCCCCCCGGGGGATCAATCGAAGATTTTTTCAAGCCCTTTAAAGTGAAGGGAAACAAGTTATAATTGTAATCCTCTGAACACACGATATCAATTTTTCAAAAATTTTTCTAGTAAAGTTTGAAAAAAAAACATGGATTTTGGTATGAGAAGGTCGAGTTGAGCCACACTTCAAGATTTTTCTTTCTTTTTACATTTCCTAGAAAACGTTTAAAATATTTGAACTTTTCTTATACATCCTTATTTCGTACTGGTTTAGTTACTTTTCTATCAAAATTAAAAAATAAATATATATCCATTTCAGATTTCGTACCATTTTATTCTTTTGAAATATTTCGTTAAAATCCACTAAAAGTATTCTTTTAAAAGTTGGCAACAGCTTAGTAACGTCGATGGGTACATGCGGTTTATTTGTGTTAACATAAACTATTTTGGAAACACTGACATCCACAGCGTAGTCTACATTATCCATTCCTTCAATATATTATACTAATCATTTCACTTCGCTCTTTTTCAATAGTGGTTACTAAACGTAGCAACTACACACTTAATAAAAGTTTTGAATAACAGAAATCGTTTTAAAATGGAATGGCGTACATTTTTGAGAGGAAACGTTATGTAAAGTTTTTTTAAAAATCTCTTTGTATCGCAACTTCGAATGTTTGAATTTTTTTCGATTTTTGCGTCGATCTGAGACAGTCTGGGTCCAGTGGAAGTGCTCGTTTGTTTTGAAAGGTGGTTTTGTATTTCTACTTTCGCTACAAGACATTGCAATGTATAAGGAAAGTATTGGAATCATGTCGAAAATCGCAACATGATTTTGGTTCAAAACAAGCGATTTAGAAATTGAGTGGTGTTATCCGGATTTGTATTATTTACACAGTGGATGTTTATTTAGGATCAGGGCAACGCCGGGTAATTCATTCTAGTACTATATAAAGAAAGTTCTTATCGCTGTCTGTCTGTCGAGCGTAGCGATAAATTTTATTTGGCTTAATACCGCCAACTTGGTTACTTTTGGTTTAAAATAGCCGATTTGGAAATTAAGTGGTATTATCTGGATTTGTATTATTTATGCAGTGGGTGCTTATTTAAGATCCTGGAAACATCGGGTAATTCACTCTAGTACTTTATAAAAAATAGTCCTAATCTCTGTTTGTCTGTCGAGCTTATCGATAAATTTTATTTGGTTCAATACCGCCAACATGGTTACTTTTGGTTTAAAACAACCGATTTGGAAATTAAGTGGTATTATCTGGATTTGTGTTATTTATGCAGTGGGTGCTTATTTAAGATCCTGGCAACGCTGGGTAATTCATTCTAGTACTTTATAAAAATAGTCTTAATCTCTGTTTGTCTGACGAGCTTCAGCTTAGCGATAAATTTTATTTGGTTCAATACCGCCAACTTGATTACTTTGGAAGGGGGGGGGGGAATGTCGTTGATAAGTTGGTAATTAAAATATCTTTGAAAAGAAAATTAATTTCCTTGATAATCTCTGTCGGTGTGTGGGAATTATTAATTTAATATTTTTGATTTTAAATTTTGTTCCTGACCTAGTACGTTTCAATAGAGGGTCAGAATCAATTTTACTCTCTACTGGGTTGGGATGCCGAATGAAAATTTTTGTCGATAAATCCGCCAAGGGAAAAATTAGATCATCCGTTTCGTTAAAAAAACTACCAATGTTCTTATGTTTCAGATTTTCCGCATCAGATGTGAAATGTCAAAGTTTATTTTACAATCCAGAACATCTGTTTTAATGTAAAAAGAAAAGACTGAAATAGAACGAATTTGGAGCTTTTCGCATCGACATTCCGAACATGAACACCGCTCCCAAAATAGATTTAAAAGTGACTTTATCCAGCTCCATTTAGCAAAGATCGTAAGTAGACTTGTCAATGTCCATCAACAGTAAAATAAATGCCGAATTTCTGAATTCCATTGCTTTCTAATGCAATTGATATGTCATATTATTCAGATGCAAACTATGTGTGTAGATTATCATATACATGTGTCGATTATTATATGCATATGTCAATCAATATATACATACTATGTCGATCATTATATACTGATGTGAGATCATGATAAGTGAGGTATGAATAACATATGCTTTAAAACTTGAAACACTGCATGCATATGGGACTTGACTTATGGAATTTCGTTCGAAAATTTCATAAATCTCAATAATTTTTTTGTTCCAGCATCCATATAGTTATATTTCGAGAATGGCATAGATACACAAAATTCGTTTTTATGCCATCCTATACAGAATAAAGTGTTTTGAATTTACGCAATTGACACTATTGATGCACACTCAAACGTTCTTGAAATATTTTAATTTATATTTATAGCAGACGATTTTTTATATTTTATAATTTAATTTTTTATGTAGCTCTTGATTCCCTTTGTAACCATGGTATCAGAGTTCTGCTTCAAATTCCGAAATCGTCTGCTCTGCCAGCTCTTCTTCTTCTGATCAGATCAAAATATGGAAAATATTTTTTAGTAATAATTGGTTTTAAAATTAAAATGTATGGAATCGTTGAAAATAAGGCTACATACAGCAATCGAATATAAAATATTGTTTCACATACTGCAATTTCTATGTTGACAAAACTACACAATGTACGCCATTTCCATGCTCAAATCTGAAAAATTCTTTTGATGACAACGTAATCACATGGGTAGAAATGGCTAGTTTATTCGTGGCCTATATATGCAAATAACTCTTATCTCTGGGGCGTGGGAATTTATGAAAATTCACTCCAACTTCTGTATTCATTATTCTGCAAAAATAAATACTTCGTTGGCAACAGCATACTTAGTTGATTAAAAGTATCCGCCGGATTTTGGAGGCAAATAACAACATTTTCGTCAGGATGAAAAGTTGCAGCATCAGCATCAACAAAAACAACAAAGGTGCATTCAACAAGAGACCAAATTTCAAGGCAAGAACTCCCACTGTGCACCATTTGCCGAGAATATCATGTATGATATTGACCCTTCTCCCCCTCGAGAGACAAATGACGTCATGAACACAAAAATTGTATCGCAACTGCTTTTTACTACAATGAATGAAACTGTGAATTTCTTGATCATTGTTGAGAATGTTAGCTAATTTTTTATAATAGGAAGGATCTTATCACCTTGCATTTTTACGTTTTATTTAAAAACTTAACAAGAAAGACATACATTGCCTGACGGATGTATTTTGGGGAATAAATCCCGCTAACTATAATATGGGGAAAGGTTCTCGCTTGAGGATACAACCTCGTCTATTGAAGCTATTAGAGTTCTACAAAAGCACAAAGTTCTCTGCTGCGTCCCATGATTTAAATCAAAAGCTTCGGGCAGAATTTTCGCAAATGATCAGACAATCATTAAGCCATAAATAACCCCTTTTGTGCATAATTATGTGAAATTTTGCCATGTTAAGAAAATATAAAATTTCGAATCTTTTGCTCGAATTTAAAAAAAATCTATCGAGTTCTAGACTTTTTGATAACAAAGCCCGATATAAAGTTTCAGAGAGTACATTAATAGTTGTGGTAGCTATCTTGTACATAAGAAAATCGATCACAGACAGACGGACATCGCACTAAATATAGTCAAAGCGTGTTCAGGAGGCGTGTCAGGATTGGCATCACAATCTCGAATACGAAAATTATCGAGTAAACAATACATTCTCTATACTATATTCTATAGTACGAGGAAGTAAAAATTAAACTTTAATTTTTCAAGATATTGAATGATAGATAATATGGCGACATTCTCCAAAAGTCGCCAAGTTGGCGATATTACAATAAATTTGTCACCAAGTGTGGCAGACATAAAAGAGAGAAGAGTTTTTCTTATTTTTTACAGATAATACCGATACATTTTGCGAATTACAGATATATTTAGCGAATTTTACTAGATTACAGATACATTTGGCGTAATTTTACCACCATTACAGATACATTTGGCGAATTTTACAAGATTGTAAATGCGAATTTGAATTTTACCCTGCTGTCCTCGGCCAACCTCTTGGTCAGATGTCTAGAATTCCTCCTGGATCGTTGAGGGTGGTCTATCTTGCGCATCAGGTATGTATTGGGAAAACCTTTCAACTGAAAGAAAAAAAAATAATATTGCTAAATGTACGAAAATCTAATACTAAATGTCACACTTAAACTCCTTTAGGGGATCTAAATTAAATTATTTGTGAAATTATTAAATTATTTAAAATTAATAAAAAATATATATGACTTTCCCTACAGACTTTCCTACAGCACATAACTTGCTCAGCAAATTCAAATTAATTTTCTTAGTTTCGCTTTCCCTGCAATCCATGGTAATGTATAGGGAAAGTATTGGAATCGTGTCGAAAATTGCAACTCGAGTTTTCGACGGATCTACATGAGTTGGGACCACTAGAAGATGAAAAAACTTTTTTTAGTAAGTGGGCAATGTAAATTGCAAAAATGTTGAAAGTACGGTAGGAAATAAGACCACGTTAATAAAATAGTCTTCCCATTCATTTTCAAAAAGTTACACTTTTTAAATTTTTATACGACCCCCTTAGACAAATTGGGTCAATCAGAATTTTTTTTATTTTTAATGCAACAAGATCATTAAAAATACCCTCATATCTGTATCTTTAAAATTGAGCAAGTTGTATTTAATTGAAAATTGAATATTGTGAATGGGGAACCTATAGCAAATTAGAAATGTAAATTTGTGACATATCACAAAAAAGATGAAACTGGATGATAATACATAGGACACATTTTTGCGAATTCCGCGTAGGCTCACGATGCAATCACGGATTCTTAAGTACTTTTCAGATTGAGATATGCCAATGAAAAATTTTGGCACATATTAACTTATTTTTGATCTAAACAATTTTCATCGTCAATTTGTTTATGATTCCTATTTTCACTGATGAAACAGCCTTTCACATGGTATGGAAAAGTGCATAAGTCAGATTTTTTCCTTTATCATAATTCAGTTGATTTTAAAGATACAGATATGCGGTTTTTTTAATGATCTTGTTGCATTAAAAATACAAATTTTCTGATTGACCCAATTTGTATAAGGGGGTCGTAAAAGAATTTAAAAAGTTTAACTTTTTGAAAATGAATGGGAGGACTATTTCATTAACGTAGTATAATTTCCTACCTTACTTTCAACATATTTGCAATTTACATTGCCCACTTATTTCCAACAGGTAAAGAATTAAAGCACGTTTCAATCTTTTTGGAACATCCTGTATATCCACTTTATTATCCACTTTAGTATACTTGTACCCACTTTAGATGAAAAACTTACTGACTAAATTTCTCAAAATTTGGTAGATAAGCCACTTGTGGGTGACCTTGGTGCTGATTAGATTTTGGTACAATTCGATGAAACAGAACCTGCCGTTTTTTGCAAAATGGTCTGCAAACATCGTCAAAATCTGAAGTAAAAGACTGCGTATACCTAAATATATCAATTAAATGTTCGTTCTATACATTATTTTTACCGAGAAAAGAATAAGACCAACCCTATTATTCTAAGACTAGCCGTTCTCGAGATATTTTGATTTTTTTCGCATTTTTGCTACGCCGCCTTTGAAAATACATTCAATTACCAAATGAAAACTATAATTGAATTGAAAGTGCAAATTCAACGTGAATTCAAATATTTATACGTGTTACTTTCTGAAATTAAATTCAATTTAATGAATTATTAAAGAGATGATGAGAAAATGAATTTGTGGTTTTTATTTCATGCTACATTAAACTAAGTTCAGTTGCAGAAAATAACATGAATACTTTTCTGATATTAAATCCAGTTTTCAGTTTTAATGCATGTTCGTTTCATTTGGTAACTTAATGCACTTTAACGTCTTAAGCTCATAAAAATTCCCAACAAATAAAATATCTCGAGAATGGTTTCATCCTAGAGTCATGGGGTCAGTCTTATTTGCAAAGTTGTCAAGAATTACATAAAGAACAAGTATTTAATTAACCTTTTGCTTACGGGTGGGACAGCGTCCATCCCAAACGAATAACCTCTCAAAAAGACAGGTATTTGCCATACCCTATCCCAAACAGTTCGATCCCCCTTTGCAGGCATTGGCGTCCATGGAAATCGTCGACAGAAGCATTGCACCTGCTGCAGCAGGTTATTACATTAATTGGCGTGAGAGTGTAATACTTAAGAATTAATTGTGCTCAGTGCGAGCTCATGAACTGAAAATAGAAATTTTGATTAACAGTTGGTTTTAAATGGGCCAGTTTTACATGGGATGTTTATAAGTATGTAAATCTACCATACATGTATAGATTTTTATAGACTTTATATATTTGAATATCTCTTTCTATTAAAGTATATGTAAACTACTTTTATTTAAATACCATCTTGGCGTACAGGAAAATATTTCAAAATGCTATAGCATTTTCAGACATCCTAATGCCCGTCATCAGTGGCAATATTAAGGAATTGACAGACATGAGCGTCTATACAACCCGAAATCTTGATTACAAATTTGCATAGGGTAAATCGGATAAACCGATTCTAAAATTAGCATAAATTACAAATAAGTATATCAAAATCCAAGCAAAAATAATTCAATTCAAAACCCATGTACATAAATAAATCAGGCCAATACATAAACGTAACGCTAGTGACGAAACACTAGATTTCCAGAAAATCATACAAGGGTTTAAGACGCACTGAGTCGAGAACGAGACGCTAAGCGAAACTAAGGGTTTGAACAGGATCGAAGTTACAAATAGATTCTTCTAGTCTAAACTATTTGATTCAGATGTGTTTTACCATATTTAAGAATTTATATATTCGTTTTGTGGGGCTAGTCCATTAACATTATATCGTTTGATCTATTTGTTGTGTGGGCAATTTGCCCAGGCTTTTATTTAATGCCATCCACAGTACTTGTCGTCAGGGGACGATCTGTGGGGAATAAGAAATAAACTGCACGGCAGGGGAATGACATCGAGATGTTCACTCCGGAAATGAAAAGAAACTCCCGGATTTCGGATGCCATTTGAACAAGACAGTGGGATTTTCCTTCATAAGAAAATGAGCATAGGGGGCTGCTGTTTTCTCTTTTAGTAGACATATCTTGAATTGTGTGTGGATTTCAGTTTAAATGGCATTTGCAGGAAAAAAAGTGCCATTGCAAAATCTCAATTAAGTGCTATTGCAATCCATTTAAAGCTATCGCAATCAATAGCTTTAAATTGATTGCAGTTTAGATTGCAAATTAAATTGATTGCAATAGCACTTTTCAAGAGATTGCAATCGCACTTAACTCTTTTGCTTACGGGTGGCACAGCGTCAATCCCAAACGAAGAACCTCCCAATGGACGCCAATGTCTGAAAAGGGGGATCGAACTGTTTGGGTTAGGGTATGTCAAATACCTGTCATGGACGCCAATGTCTGCAAAGGGGGATCGAACTGTTTGGGATAGGGTATGTCAAATACCTGTCATGGACGCCAATGTCTGCAAAGGGGGATCGAACTGTTTGGGATAGGGTATGTCAAATACCTGTCTTTTTGGGAGGTTCTTCTTTTGGGATGGACGCTGTGCCACCCGTAAGCAAAAGGTTAAGTGCTATTGCAATCTCTTGAAAAGTGCTATTGCAATCAACTGCAATAGGACGACTTCACATTTGTACATCTAACTAGCCATTTTACTAAAGCATCGCGCGTTCTCAATGGCTAGTGGTCACTAGCTGTGACTTCTGCAGAGTTAATAGAAGTTCTGAATATCGAAAACCGCTTAAAATTTAAGCAGAAAAATAGAGTGTCGGGCTTAATTTCTTCGAGGAAAAGTGGTGCAAGTATTTTAAAAGTGGATTTTCCAAGTTTTATTTAGTGGTGTAAGTATCCCTTTGTATTGTCACCCCTAATTCGAATTTTGTCCTGTTTCCGTTGATCGAGAAGCTGAGAGAGATCGAACAAGAACCAAAAACGAGATCCTGGTTCGAGTGGAAGTGCTCGATTATTTTTGAAAAGTAGTTTTATATTTTTGTTTTAATTATTCCTTTGCGTCCTCACCCCTAATTAAAAATTTCAAGATATTAGATTTTTTTTTCGTTGACCTGAAAGCTGAGACGAATCAAAAGAGACCCATACAGAGGTTCTAGCTAGAGTGGGAGTACTTGATAATTTTGATACATTACCCCCTCATTCACTTACTCAGCCAGTCAGTTCAGTGTATATTGTTGCAAACGCGCAATGTTCTGTTTGGCGCCTTCTCTTTCGTTTGTCTCGAAAGGCCAGGCGAAGAAAACACAGTGCATGACGACAGCATTACATGAGGCTGACGTGAGCCCAGGGTTGCTAAATTTGGCGATTTATTTCCATACTGGCGACTTCCGGAATATTCCAGAAACTTCTCGATAGAACGATTATTCTTTGAGATATAGATATTTCCGAAAGATTCTATAGAGAGACTATGAAAAGGACTCACCCCTCCGTTGCAGGAGAGTTGACAAATGGACATGACACGAGCTACGTTGGACTGTGATTTTTGTCAATGTTTTGAGAATAATAGCGGCTGTTTTGTGAAATTACTTTCGTCAACATTCTGTGAATAATATCGCTTATTATGTGAAATGAGTGGAGGATTTAAGCGCTGTTTGATTGCATACTATTCCTGTTTACTTTGAGTTTTGTGAATAAACGTAAATTATCCAGAAACTTTGTCTCGTTTTTGTATCTTGCGTATACACCAACGATTCTAGAGGATATGTACGTAACAATAAGCGATATACCGTATAGCTGACATAAACCGTAATGTGTCAAACAAATGCCTTCTGTAACAGTTTTAATGCGATTTCTACCCATCAGACCGGTGGTCTGCAAGGTTTTTCGATTACGTATCACTGAGGCCTACCTTTTGCATCGCGTACTCCTAAAAACTGCATTTCTTGCATCGCGTGCACCTATGGTAAATACAGATGCTGAACATTTTTACTTTCCCTGCAATACATGGTAATGTATAGGGAAAGTATTGGAATCATGCCGAAAATCGCAACTCGAGTTTTCGACGGATCTACACGTTTCGAGACCTCTAGAATACAAAAAACCATTTTTTGCGTGACGTCTGTGTGTCTGTCTGTCTGTCCAGATTTTGTATCCACTCTAACTGAAAAAGTAATTGACCGAATTTCATAAAATTTGGTAGGTAAGTCACTTGTGGGCGAATCTGGTATTGATTAGTTTTGGGTACGATTCCGGATAAACGAACCCGCCTTTTTTTGCGAAATGGACCGCAAAAGTTTGTATCCACTCTAGCTGAAAAACTAATGGACCGAATTCCACAAAATTTGGTAGATACGTCACTTGTGGACATCCTGGTGCTGATTAAATTTTGGTATTATTTGGAAAAAACTAACCCGCCTTTTTTTGCAAAATGGCCCGCAAAAATTGACAAAATCTAAAATAAAAAAACTACATATGCTCAAATATGTCCATAAAATGCTTGTTTAATACGTAATTTTTAACGAAGAAAAGAATAAGACCAACCCCATTACACTAGGACTAGTCGTTCTCGAGATATTTTAGTTTTTTCGTATTTTCTCTACGTCATCTTTGAAAAGAAGTTCAGTTATCAAATGAGAAAGAAAATTGAATTAAAAGTGAATTAAATGTAATTAAAATAAAGAGAACGTGAATATAAGTCTGCAGGGAAAGTCATGTGCTGCCCACATCAGAGTTTTATTTTCTCTGCAATACATTTTAATGTATAGGGAAAGTATTGGAATCATGCCGAAAATCGGAACTCGAGTTTTCGACGGATCTACGCGTTTAGAGACCTCTAGAATACGAAATACCTATTTTTAGCGTAACGTCTGTGTGTGTGTCTGTCTGTTTGTGCAATGTATATATCCACTCTAACTCAAAAACTAATGGACCGAATTTCATAAAATTTGGTAAGTAAGTCACTTGGGTATGACCCTGGTGCTGATTAATTTTCGGTACGATTCGTAAAAACAGAACCCGCCTTTTTTTGCGAAATGGCCCTCAAAAATTTCATGTATCCACTCTATCTAAAATACAAATTGACCAAATTTCACAAAATTTGGTAGATAAGTTACTTGTAGGATACTCTGTTGCTGATTAGATTTTGGTATTATTCGGAAAGGAACAACCTGCTCTTTTTTACGAAATGGCCCTCAAAAATCGCCAAAATCTAAAAAAAGAAGCTACGTATGTTCAAATAATCAATTAAATGCTTGTTTTATACGTAAAAGAATAAGGACAACTATAGTACTCTAGGACTAACCGTTCTCGAGATATTTGAGATTTTTTGCATTTAATTACTCCGCTTTTGGAAAAATGTCCAATTAAGAAATAAAATCAGAAATTGAATTAAAAATGCAAATTTAGTGTTATTTTGTGCAATTAAACTCAATTTAATGAATTATTAAAGAAATAAAGAAAAAATGAATTTGAGTCTGCAGGGAAAGTCATGTGCTGCCACATCAGATTTTTTTTTTGTTCTAAACGGGCGTTCTAGTTAAATAACATACACATAATCACAATGTTATTCATTTCATAATCGCATAATTTTAAAATATATTATGCGATTATTATATTACGTAATATTCGTTATTCTTTAATTAATTTTTTTTCTGTTAATATAAAACTTGTTTTCAGAAAAAAAAAATATAAAAAGAAAGTAAAAATTATCTTAGCGTACCCTCACGTATCGACTCTTGTTCCACCTAGAGTACATGAACTACACTTTGGAGACTACTGCATTAGATGATACCCCAGCGACTTTGTCTTCATCAATCTCGCTTTGATACCAAATTTGTTGTCCTAACTTTTTAAATTCTCCGCTAGGAGCGCTTTAATCTCTTTTATTCGATCGGGCATGGTCACTTTACTGTAGACAGACCTAACGTGTACACTAGTAGACATCTGCTTACAAAGTCATTGAGATGCTTAGAGGTTTACCTTAAAACCCGGAATACTCGAAAGAGAATGATTAAAAGTTTACAAGGAAATACAGTACCTTGTTTATAATTTGATTGTGTATTCTACACAAAATTAAGATATCATACTCTTTCATCTAAAACAAAACAAAAAAATCTGATGTGTGCAGCACATGACTTTGCCTGAAGACTTATATCCACGTTCTTTTTATTTTAATTAAATTTAATTCACTTTTAATTCCATTTTCCTTCTCATTTGATAACTGAATTTCTTTTCAAAGGTGGCGTAGAGAAAATACGAAAAAACTAAAATATCTCGAGAACGGCTAATCCTAGAGCAATGGGGTTGGTCTTATTTTTTTCTTTGTTAAAAATTACGTATTAAACTAGCATTTAATGGATATATTTGAGTATTCATAGTTTTTATTTTAGATTTTGGCGATTTCTGCCGTCCATTTTGCAAAAAAAAGGAAGATTATTTTTTTCCGAATCGTACCAAAATCTAATTAGCACCAGGATGACCCACCAGTGACTAATCTACCGAATTTTGTGAAATTCGGTCCATTAGTTTTTCAGCTAGAGTGGATACAAGCTTTTGCGGATCATTTCACAAATAAAGGTGGGTTCTTTCATCCCGAATCGTACCCAAAACTAATCAGCACTAGATTCTTCCACAAATGACTTACCTTCCAAATTTTATGAAATTCGGTTCATTAGTTTTTAGTTAGAGTGGATACAAAATCTACACAGACAGACACACAGACACATAGACAGACACACAGACAGACACACAGACAGACACACAGACACACTCACAGACGTCACGCTGAAAATAGTTTTTTCTTATTCTAGATGTCTCCAAACGTGTAGATCCGTCGAAAACTCGAGTTGCGATTTTCGGCATGATTCCAATACTTTCCCTATACATTACCATGTATTGCAGGGAAAGTAAAAAAATATCATGTGGGCAGCACATGACATTCTCTCCAGATTCAAATTCATTTTCTTATTAGTTCCCTAATATTTCCTTAAATTCAGTTTAATTGACCAAAGAAACACTCATAATTATTTTAAATGACACTGAATTTCCACTTTTAATTCAATTTTTCGGTTTCATTTGTTACCGGGACACATTTCAAAGGCGGCGTAGTACGAAAAAAAAATCTCGAGAACGGCTAGTCCTAGAGTAATGGGGTTGGTCTTCTTCTATTTATCGTCAAAGATTATCTATAAAGCAAGCATTTAATGGATACATTTGAGCAAACGTTGTCTTTTATTTTTGATTTTGACGATTTTTGCGGGACATTTCGCAATAATAATAAAAAAGCAGGTTTATTTTGTTTTCGAATCGTACCAAAATCGAATCAGCACTATTGTAACCTACATGCGATTTACATATAAAATTCTGCAAAATTTTGTCAATTAGTTTTTCAGTTAAAGTGGACACACACACAGACATACTCAGAGACAGAAAGACAAGCAACACACACGGGCGTCCCTCTAAAAATAGTGTTTTCGTATTCTAGAGGTCTTGAAACGTGTAGATCCGTCGAAAACTCGAGTTGCGATTTTTGACATGATTTCAATACTTTCCCTATACATTACCATGTATTGTAGGGAAAGTAAAAAGTCACAATTCGACAGCTTTCCAGGACGTTTCGATAAAATATAGCCCTTTTGGAAATTTAAGTTCATAACTTAAAACCACTTTTACAAGTCTTCTATCTATTTTTTTTCCCATGACGCTGTTTCTATTTTCGTAAGAAAAACTCTAACTTTAACTTTAAAGTCCTGGAAATTAATCCTCAAACTAAAAGTGTCTATCACAAATCTAGTTTCTAAAACTTAAGCTCTTCTGAGAAATCCGAATATTATCTTCTCGACCAGGATACTATTTTTACTTTCCCTGCAATACATGGTAATGTATAGGGAAAGTATTGGAATCATGCCGAAAATCACAACTCGAGTTTTCGACGGATCTACACGTTTCGAGACCTCTAGAATACGAAAAAACCATTTTTAGCGTGACGTCTGTGCGTGTGTCTGTCTGTCTGTCTGTGTGTCTGTCTGTCTGTCTGTCTGTCTGTGTGTCTGTCTGTCTGTCTGTCTGTGTGTCTGTCTGTCTGTGCAGATTTTGTATCCACTGTAACTAAAAAACTAATGGACCGAATTTCACAAAATTTGGTAGGTAAGTCACTTGTGGGCGGGGCTGGTGCTGATTAGTTTTGGGTACGATTCGGAATAAAAGAACCTGCCTTTTTTTGCGAAATGGCCCGCAAAAGCTTGTATCCACTCTAGCTGAAAAACTAATGGACCGAATTTCACAAAACTCGGTAGATGACTCACGTATAGGTCACTCTGGTGCTGATTAGATTTTGGTACGATTCGGAAAAAAATAACCTGCCTTTTTTTGCAAAACGGCCCGCAAAAATCTTCAAAATCTAAACTAAAGAACTACGTATACTCAGACATATCCATTAAATGCCCGTTTAATACGTAATGTTTAACGACGAAAAGAATAAGACCAACCCCATTACACTAGGAATAGCCGTTCTCGAGATATTTTAGTTTTTCGTACTTTCCCTACGCCACTTTTCAACCGCAAAAGCTTGTATCCACTCTAGCTGAAAAACTAATGGACCGAATTTCACAAAATTCGGTAGATGAGTCACGTATAGGTCACTCTGGTGCTGATTACATTTTGGTACGATTCGGAAAAAAATAACCTGCCTTTTTTTGCAAAACGGCCCGCAAAAATCTTCAAAATCTAAACTAAAGAACTTGGTATACTTAGATATATCCATTAAATGCCCGTTTAATACGTAATGTTTAACGACGAAAAGAATAAGACCAACCCCATTACACTAGGACTAGCCGTTCTCGAGATATTTTAGTTTTTCGTACTTTCCCTACGCCACCTTTGAAAATAAACCCGGTTACCGAATGAGAACGAAATTTGAATTAAAAGTGAATTACATTTAATTGAAATAAATAGAACGTGGATATAAGTTTGCAGGGAAAGTCATGTGCTGCCCACATCAGATTTTTTCTTTTGTTGCCATATTTTTTTTTTCAATGAAATATTTCCAATGTTTGAAGTGATCTGAAAAGAGGATATTTTTAAGCCTATCTGCAATATATTATCGTCTGCAGTAAATGAGAAGTAAAATATACATTATTTTAAATATACCATAAACAGAAATACCCGCCGTTGGTCGCGAAAATCTTACACGACAAAAGATGTCTGTTTATCTGTGTGCGGTCTGTTCCGGGACAACGGGAAATCCAAGAGACGCACGGCCATGAAATTTGGTACGCAAGTACTCCAGGATTTAGGAAGGTGCACTTGAGGATATGTTTTTTTAATTCGAATTACTTTTTAGTTATTTTATGTGTTAGCACGATTTTGAGCGATATTCACACAAATCGGTTCTTTAGCAACCGAAAATATTATCACAGAGTTTCCATCTTAGCAATATCGGAAATATTGATGCACGTTTTTTCCAACGGTGTTTTATCCGTATCCGTAAGGTAATTCCTTCATATTTATTTAATTTTCTTTAAAATAAAAACTCGCACTTCGTCCCAAACATTGCGGTGTACCAGGAAATGAAAACATCTGATGTGGGCAGCACATGACTTTCACTGCAGACTTATATCCACGTTCTCTTTATTTCAATTACATTTAATTCACTTTTAATTCAATTTTCGTTCTCATTCGTTAACCGGACTTATTTTCAAAAGTGGCGTAGAGAAAATACGAAAAACTAAAGTATCTCGAGAACGGCTAGTCCTAATGTAATGGGGTTGGTCTTATTTTTTTCTTCGCTAAAAATTACGTATTAAACAAGCATTTAATGGATATATTTGAGTATACGTAGTTCTTCAGTTTAGATTTTGACGATTTTTGCGGACCATTTTGCAAAAAAAGGCAGGTTATTTTTTCCGAATCATACCAAAATGTGATCAGCACCAGGGTGACCCACAAATGACTCATCTGCCGATTTTGTGAAATTCGGTCCAGTAGTTTTTAGTTAGAGTGCATACAACTTTTTGCGGGCATTTCGCAAAAATAGGCGGGTTCCTTTATCCCGAATCGTATCCAAAACTAATCAGCACCAGACTCCCCCACAAGTGACTTACCTACCAAATTTTTTGAAATTCGGTCCATTAGTTTTTTAGTTAGAGTGGATACAAAATCTGCACAGACAGACAGACAGACAAAAAGACACACAGACAGAGAGACACACAGACACACAGATAGACAGACAGACACACACTGAAACACACACATACGTCACGCTATAAATGGTTTTTTCGTATTCTAGAGGTCTTGAAACGTGTAGATCCGTCGAAAACTCGAGTTGTGATTTTCGACATGATTCCAATACTTTCCCAATACATTACCATGTATTGCAGGGAAAGTAAAAATCTGATGTGGGTAGCACATGACTTTCCCTGCAGACTTATATCCACGTTCTCTTTATTTTAATTAAATTTATTTCACTTTTAATTCAATTTTCGTTCTCATTCGGTAACCGGACTTATTTTCAAAGGTGGCGTAGAGAAAATACGAAAAACTAAAATATCTCGAGAACGGCTAGTCTTAATGTAATGGGGCTGGTCTTATTATTTTCTTCGCTAAACATTACGTATTAAACAAGCATTTAATGGATATATTTGAGCATACGTAGTTCTTTAGTTTAGATTTGGTTGATTTTTGCGGGCCATTTTGCAAAAAAGGGCAGGATACTTTTTTCCGAATCATACCAAAATCTAATCAGCACCAGGGTGACCCACAAGTGACTCATCTGCCGAATTTTGTGAAATTCGGTCCATTAGTGTTTTAGTTAGACTGGATACAAGCTTTTGCGGGTCATTTCGCAAAAATAGGCGGGTTCTTTTATCCCGAATTGTACCCAAAACTAATCAGCACCAGACTCGTCCACAAGTGACTTACCTACCAAATTTTGTGAAATTCGGTCTATTACTTTTTTAGTTACAGTGGATACAATATCTGCACAGACAGACAGACACACACACACAGACGTCACGCTAAAAATGGTTTTTTCGTATTCTAGAGGTCTCGAAACGTGTAGATCCGTCGAAAGCTCGAGTTGCGATTTTCGACATGATTCCAATACTTTCCCTATACATTACCATGTATTGCAGGGAAAGTAAAAACGGACATTTTGGCCAAAAGGGGTGGGCAGAATCTCTGGAGGCATCTAAGAGAAAGTCATGGAGAGTCCTCAGAAAGAGCATTTCTGTCATTCCAGAGGCTCCTCGACGGGAAGCAGTTGTCAGGTTCAGACTTCCTTCTGATTGGTCATGACTGTCTCAGAGCTCATATCCATCGAATTGAACTTGTTGCTTCCCCGAATTGTATTTTATGTGACCTATGACAGCCTATGTCTTCAAAATATTTGAACGAGTGTCCTGCACTAGTGACTTTTAATTCGATTATTGAGAAATACTGGAGAGCTCGCTGCCTAATGACCTAGCGGCCAAACGACCGGCATTTATAAACGCCTTTTTCTTAAAAATACATCGAAATTTGCATTCTTTAAATTTTGTGACAGTTTTTCGAATGTGGCAAGAGAAGTAAGGTTAGCACAACTGTATAGTTTGGGAAAAGTTGGGCGTATATCTTCACATTCTAACATAATAATTATTTTTTTTTATATTTCATAAGTAATTTATTCTTTTGTTATTTTTTTGAAGCGAGCGAACCTGTAAGATCTTCGATGTTCAGCAATGAAGTTCCGTACATTTTTCGACTTGCCGAATGCGCATGCCCACCTGGCAATGCGTTGTAAGTCCCGCCTACGAAAGGCGGAAGCCCTTTGGGAGGCCCGTTTGTTTTATATTTTCTTTAGCTTTCCACGTTTGGGGAGCCGAAATGATTCCTTTCCAATTGTGACCCAAACATTAATATGAGTAATTTTTGTACGAAGAATCTAAGAATCCAATCTCATGTCCGGCTCGACAAAAATATCAGATCAGATCGGGTCGGACTTCAGTCGTCAGACTGGGACTGGTCCGTGGACTAGAGCCGAGACAGTGCAAACCTCCACATCAGACAATTGGAAAGGGATCATTTCAGACTGGACTAGGTTGAGACTGAAGGGTCTTCGGGTCGGAATCCGGTTCTGCTTCTGAATACTTTTTCGGCCGATTGGTACTAATGGATCATGCCGGAAAAGGTCTGAAATTTTGAACATCTAGTCTGATGTTTAGCTTTTTATGTCCAGTATTGCATATCAAACAACTATTCACGTAATATACGCCATGTATATGTTTTTCTGAAATTTTTTTCAATTATTTTAAAATATGTTTGGAGCAATTGGACATTACTTTACACCATTCTTGATATTGCGCGTTTTAAAGGAAAAAAAGGAACATCTTAAAAATTTAAATATAAACAATTAAATATTCTATAAAATATCCTGCAGTAGACATTTTGGAGCTATTTTTTGACAAAATTCATTGCCACAATATGATCATAACCTTTTTCGAAACAAGCGTTAACTGGTTGGTAATAAATTTGGAGTATTAATTTAAGTTGGCGTTTACAAAAACCTCTTAAAGTTCAGCAAGACGGAATCATGCCAAAGTGGTGGATCGTTTTTACTTTCCCTGCAATTTAAGTCTGCAGCGAAAGTCATGTGCTGCCTACATCAGACTTTTACTTCCCTTGCAATACATGGTAATGCATAGGGAAAGTATTGGAATTATGCCGAAAATCGCAACTCGAGTTTTCGACGGATCTGTCGCATGGTAAACCCATGATCCAATATTTTCGGGGATGCGATCTAGAGTTTACGTATTTATTTTGGGGGTCAGCCTTTCGTTTGGCCAGCTGCACTCGGAATAGAAGACAGCATGTCGGTTGGTTTTCTTTAGATATTATTTTCACCGAAAGATTTAACGTTCGTCCGTTTTCGGACGGATCATAGGTCTGGCGGCCTGTTTTGAATTAGGGGCCGAAAGCATATCAGTTTCGCAGGGGCTTGAGAAGGGGCTTTTTGTTTCTGGTAGGCCTAAAGCCAATGACGATGCTTTGGGGTCAAGGGGTTAAGACCCTGAATCCAATGAGATAGTTGTGTGCGCCTCAGGGGCGTGTTTTAAAATCTTGGAGAGAGAGAGTTTTCAAAAATTTGAAAAAAGGAGCGAGGAGAATGTTCTCGGACTGAAGGGCAAGAAGTAGTCCCTTTTTTTTAGTGCGTGTGATACCAGAAGGATGAAAGACAGCAACTCGGTCAGTGATGTTGGTGAGTTTCCCAATTGGGACTTTTTGCCTATTTTGTATTTGTTCGACCTCTCTCTCCGGGTTAAGGATATTTAAATATTTCATAGGGATGTTTTAAGCTTAATTTTTAATTACCATCTTTTTCAATTTAGTCTGTGAGACTATATATATACTTTTGTTTTTGTTTATCTTAAAGTGGTATACTTTCCATTTTGAATATGGGAAGTGGTTTTTTAAATATTTTGAATCAACAATATGTAGATATTTATATAGTGTAAATAAATTAATGTTTTGTTTATACACGGCCTTTTTCTTCTTCGCGCTCTAATCGGGTGTGTCCTAAAAGAGATAAGTTACCTTAGGACAGGATCTACACATTTTGGGACCTCTAGAATACGAAAAACCCATTTTTAGCGTGACATCTGTGTGTGTGTGTGTCTGTATGTCTCTGTAATGTATGTATCCATTCTAACTCGAAAACTAATGTACCAAATTTCATAAAATTTGGTAGGTACGTCATTTGTGTGTGATCCTGGTGCTGATTAGTTTTTGGTACGATTCGGGATAAAAGAACCCGGATTTTTTTGCGAAATGGTCCGCAAAAATTGCTTATATCCACTCTAGCTGAAAAACCAATTTATCAAATTTTACAAAATTTGGTAGATAAGTCACTTGTGGATTACTCTGGTGTTAATTAGATTTTGGTACGATTTGGAAAAAATAACTTGACATTTTTTGAGAGATGGCAAAAATCGTTAAAATCTAAATTAAAGGAATACGTAGTCTCAAATATATCAATTAAATGCTTGTTTTATACATAATTTTTAACCACGAAAAGAGTAAGACTAACCCCATTACACCAGGATTAGCCGTTCTCGAGATATTTGAGATTTTTCACACTTTTGTTACGTTTCCCGGCCGTCCAAATAGCTGCTCTTAGTCCTCTGGACGAGTCGGACGGCCTGGGTCTTCAACACTTTTGTTACGCCCTAGGCCAACGGCCGTACCGTGCTGAAAACACCGGTTCTCGTTAGATCACCGAAGTCAAGCAGCATCGGGCGCGGTTAGTACTTGGTGGGTGACCACCTCGGAACGCCGCGTGCTGTTGGCCATCTCGGGTGCGGTATCCCCGTGGTTTGCGCGCTAGATTTGCACGCTGCCACAAATTCCGCCGTGTTCATGCGGAGTACGATCACGTTAAACATGTGGGTCCGTAAGTCCTTCCGAGAGGTTGGTGGTAGGGGAAGGAGGGTACGGTCCTTGTGGATGCCTCCCCTACTGGGTTCCGGTCTAAATTGGGTGGCACTTCCCGGCCGTCCATACAGTTACCTTACACCTTTCTGGTAGGTCGGACGGTCTGGGTCTCAACAACAACACTTTTGTTACGCCCGGCCACACACTTAGCTACAGTAAACCTTCGGGTCTGTAGTGTGGTCTGGGTTTCCAACATCCAACTTCCAACACTTTTGTTACGTCGCCTTTGGAAAAATGTCCAATTACCATATAAAAACAAAAATTGAATTAAATGTGCACATTTAGTGTTATTTTGGGCTATTAAACTCAATGTATTGCATTATTAAAGAAATAAAGAAAAAATTAATTTGAGTCTGCAGGGAAAGTCATGTACTGCCCACATCAGATCTTTATTTTTCGCTGCACAAAATTCGGCTGCAAGAAACTAAGATAAATACGAAAACAGCCCAGGAAGGAGATCAAAACAGTTGGCAGTTATGAACCCTGGGGGGAGGGGGGTATCCCCAGACATTAACGACCACGTGATCTTCCGCTTCTAGATTAAGAGGCTCCACTGTAAAATAATTTCTGGATACGAAGATTAAAAAGGGGAAAAAAATATATATTGACCTGTTTACGTTTGACGAGGGAAATTTGATTCATTAATGCTTATTTTTCTAAAGTGCATTTCGGTGAGTTTTACTGAAGGAAGTTCAAAATTATTAATCTTTCTTGCATAATTAAAGAAGATTGTAAAATTCGGTAATGGTTATCTGAATTTATGGAATCTCGTTGAGTTTTTTTTCTTCATTTTATTTTCTTAATTCAAATTAGTTTAAAAGTTATGAACATTTTTTAAAGCCGAAATGCGACCGAATTTTCACCATTTTTAATCAGTTAATTGAGCAGACGATATTGCTCGAATGCAAGCATTTTCCACTTTCTTTGGCAGGTGCAAATGACATCGTAGACATTCGATCGACCTACTGGCGCCATCGTAGACATTATAGCCGAGCTCATTCAATTAGTAAGAAACTATAATGTAGAATTATTATTATTATTATTATTATGGAGTAATAATAATCCTAATAATTAATTTGAATTATTATAGTTATTATCATTTGTATTATTATAATGTAGGATTTACTGTAACACTTTTTGCTATGCATCGTTACAGTATAAAGACGAACCACGGAGGTAAAAGTAAGGAGTTAAAACTTCTTATCAAGAAAACGCCAATATCGTTTGAGACAATCATTCAGGTGGCGCTGTGGTAAAATAAGTAGTTCTGCATCGTATGTATTTCTATGGCGAAAGATTAAACTAGTTACTTAAACTGCCAATTCTGTAAAAATAAATTATTGGCTCAATGCAAATTAGAACTAAAACAATAATGAATATTCCTGCGTGTTAAAAATTATTTTACCTTTCAATTTATTTTTATCTCCCTATTTTCTGTACTCTATCCTACAACTATGAAATAATACTGATTAATTATACTCATAATGAGGGAAACCTTAATTTGAAAATAATCAAAAGCGCATATACTTAATACTACCCCTTTCTGTTGCGTTCACTAACAATTGCGACTATTTTTCTAATACTAGCGACACCTAGATACAATTCTCAAAGCATTATGGCATTTTCAAACATTTAACCCATAATTTAATCCATATCTCCTCCTTTTTAACTCCATGAGACGACCATAGCAACATGTGGCAGTCGCAACAACACGGAATCCGGGAGAGTAGAAGTAGAAGTTAATACCATCAGTGGTTATTTTTACAGTTAACATTTTAAATATACAAAACTGGTCAGCAACCAAAATTCTTAATCTGCTGCTTTATCAAACTTATTAAGACCTGCTATTCGTTCGAAACTACATTCGTTCGAAACTGTGTATCTTATTTTAGTTTACCATTGGCCCATATTATCTGTTGCAAACGAAGCAAATGAGGCTGAAAACAACAAATAAACTTTTTTAACTTTAATGGAGTTTATTTTTTACATGACGTTATTCACGCAAAGTAATTTTGGCTCCATCGGATTGGAGTTGCCGCCAATTTTTAACACTTTCTAACATAGTTGAAAAGTGTTTATGACTTTGGTCATTTTGTCTGTCTGTCCGTTCGCACGATAACTGCCGTAAAAATCACTCTATCAAAATGAAATTTTAGTATGTTGTTGAGACGGTCTGTGAGACATATGGGAATGTAATTGAATAATATCACACAATTTGTTTTGGATTGAACCCGGATTGAAAAAATGAAATACATCGAACCCTATGGGACCTAATTTTTCGAACATTTTATAAGATAAGTTAAAATTCACAAATTGCTTCAAAAATTTTAGGAAATATTCAAATTATCCCGTAAAATATACAAAAGAAATTGCAGCAAAATATGTTTGGTAGTTTTTAAATAAAAATTAAAATAATAATTACACCCATATAATATGAAGAGATTACTTGACCCACTTCAAAATAAAATATGGTATCCATTTTTGTGACAAAATTGTGATCTTTCAAGTTCTTTTGAATTTATATTTAGTGTTCCATCCGTCCTAAAATCGTTTTGTTTTAGATTTTTTTCTGTGCATCTATATACTGCGCCAACGCAATTACAATATTTTTGAGTTTAAATGATCATGAAACTTTGATTATTTCTACAACGAAGCCTAATTTTTACGTGAGCAGAATGAAAACAATTCAAGCTGTAAGATGAGTTGTATAAGAATTGCTGAATTTTTTTAATGCAAAATTATTTATCTCTGAAGTCTGGAATATAGGTGATATGTATGAAATATTCATGGATTTTACATAGAGAAGCAGACGATTTTACAGCGTTACCTTTGTCGATGAAATTTTAAGCATGGAGTTAGAAAGTACTTTTACCTCCATGGTTTTAAGTTTCTAAGTAAAATAAATTATTGTAGTACTGTGATAATTTAAAAAATATCACCGCAGAATGTATCGCATTTTAGAGATGTTTAAATAAAATTGCATTGCAGCTGAAAAGTGTTTCATAATCAATGCTTTATGCATGATTGATCTTTCTTGTTGTTTTTGTTCAAGGTAACTCAAGTATGAAATGTATTTTCCCATCTGAATTAGTTTTATCTCCTACATACCCATTTTTGTTGACATCTTTATAATTCGATTCTTCTTCTGTGCATGGTTTTAAATTGTCTGTGCATTGTCTGTGCTTGATTTTTAACTTATATATATAATGCCTTGATTTTAATTTGTTTTTGATTTGTTACTTTTCCTATAATACATGGTAATGTATAGGGAAAATATTGAAATCGTGTCGAAAATCGCAGCTCGAGATTTAGAAGGAACTACACGTTTCGAGACTTCTAGATCACGAAACAACTATTTTTAGAGGGATGTCTGTGTGTGTTTGGTGTGTGTGTGTGTGTGTGTGTCTATGTGTGCGTCTATGCAATGTATGCAACTACTGCCGCTCTAACTCAAAAACTAATTAATCAAATTTCATAAAATTTTATAGGTAAGTCAATTTTGGGTCACCCTAGTGCTAATCAGATTTTTGTACGATTCGGGATAAAATAACCTGCTTTTTTTGTGTGTGTGAAATGATTGACAAAAATCGGCAAAATCTAAAATAAAAGATTACGTAGGTCCAAATGTATCAATTAAATGCTTGTTTTATAACGTAATGTTTAATGTTGAAAATATAACGACCACCCCCATTACTCTAGGACTAGCCGTTCTCGATATATTTTCGTTCTTTTTTTGCAATGAATTTTTATTACAACGAGTTTGAAAATACGTCCGGTTTCTAAACGAAAACGGGCAAAAATTAAATTTAAATTATTGAATTAAAAGTGCAAATTCGGTGTAATTTTAAATGATTATCCGTGCTATTTTGTGCAATTAAACTCAATGTAAGGAATTCTTACTCAATGTAAGGCTTCTTACATTCTTGATTACGAATCATTCTTTTTTCGAACGATGGCTCTATTTTTACCAAGTGCAATAATTCCATCGACCTTACGAGATATTGAATCAGGCTAAATATCCAATTTATACTTTCCTATACCATTAAACATGGTATTAAGAAAGTATTGTTTTAACGAAAATTTTCCATTTCGAGTTTTTGATGCCAATATATGTTTTAGGATTTCCTGAACACGTTTTGACTATTTGTAGAATAATGTCCGTCCCTCTGTGGTTGATTTCTATGTGCACGACAGCCGCCACAAATATTAATGTAATTGAATTTTCATGGAACTTTATATCCGGCTTTGTGAACGAAAACTGTAGAACTAGATGGAATTTTTTTTTTAATTCGGCCGAAAAAGTCGAAATTTATGCGATATTTTATAGTTTTTTTAACATGGCAGCATGTGACTACATTTACTATTATTGTGCATAAAAGGGGTTATTTATCGCTTAATAATCACAAAACATAACAGTTTCAATCATTGTAATGAAAAATAGAAGAGATATAATTTTCGTGTCCGTGACGTCATTAGTCCCCTCGGCGGAGGGGGCAAGTTATTTTCCCGAGGGGGTACATTGTTAAATTTGATATCAATTGAAATATTTTTTCAAGCCCTTTAGCATGCTGTAATTGTGATTGTTTGGACATCATTAGAACCTCACATTTTTCAATACAAATTTCGATACAAATTTTTCCCTTTCTTTTTTTTTTTTTTTTTTTGCCAAATTTGTAAGAAACACAAGAAATATCAATCATTCTTAAAGCATTGATTATGAAACACTTTTCAACTGCAATGCAATTTTATTTAAACATATATAACATGCGATACATTCAGCGGTGATATTTTTAAAATTATCCCAATAATACTATAATTTATTACATTTGAAAACTTAAAACTTCTTCGAAAAAGAACTTTATTCAAATGACGTCATTGAAATATAAATCGCATGGCTCTCTATGTAAAAGCTGAAAATATTCCACTCATACACTTCTATTCCATTCCTTTCATTCATCAGAATACTACAATAATTTATTTTATTTAAAAACTTAAAACCATGGAGGTAAACGAAATTTAACTCTATGCTTAAAACTTCATCGAAAAAGTCTGCTATAAAATCGTCTGTTCACTATGAAAAATCAATGAATGTTTCATTCATATCAGCTATATTTCAGACTCAAAGAGCTAAATAATTTTGTGTTAATGAAATTCAGCAATTCTTGTACAACTCATCCTATATCTTTATGTGTTTACATTCTCCATAAGTGAAATTTCTGCTTCGTTGAAGAAATAATCAAAATTTGATGATCATATAAACTCAAATATATAATTGCGTTTCAGAATATAGATGCACAGAAATTAAACAAAAATAAGGCGATTTTAGGACGCATACAACACTAAATATAAATTAAAAGGAACTTTAAAAATCACGATTTTGATACAAGATGGAAGCCATATTTTATTTTGAAGTGGGTCACGTGATCTCTTCATATAATTTGAGTGTAATTACTATTTTAATTTTTATTTAAAAAACTACCGAATATATTTTGCTGAAATATTTTCGTATTTTTTATGGGATAATTTGAATATTTCCTAAAACTTTCGACGCAATTTGTGAATTTTAAATTCGCTTAGAAAATGTTTGAAAACTGAGGTTCAATGTATTTCAAGGGTATTTCCCAGGGTTCAATGTATTTCAATTTTTTAACCCGGGTTCAGTCCAAAACTAATTGGGTGATATTGTTCATTTATATTTCCATAGGTCCCACAGACCGTCTGAACAACATACTAAAATTTCATCTTGATAAAGTCATTTCTACGGCAGTTATCATGCTAACGGACAGACAGACAGGCAGACAGAATGAACAAAGTCATAAACACTTTTCAACTATGTTTCAAAATGTTAAAAAACCCTTAAAACTTAACAATTTCAATCATTGGAATGAAAAGTAAAAGATATATAATTTTTGTGTCCGTGACGTCATTAACCTCCCTCGGTTGAGAGGGGGGGGGAGGGGACAAGTTACTTTCTCGAGGGGGTACATTGTTAAATTTGATATCAATCGAAATAGACAATTTTTCAAGCCCTTTAACATGCTGTAATTGTGATCATTACGACCACAAATTTTTCGATAGAAATTTTTCACATTTTTTTTGCTAAATTTGTAAGGGGAAAAAAATCGCGAATCACTTAAAAATGGATTCTTGGTATGAGAAGGTCATGTTTGGCCACACTGCAATTAATTTACTTCCAAATTACGTGGTTGCACACTCTAAAATGAACTCAAAAGTAAAAGGAATGTGGAAAATGATGTTCAGGTTAAACTTTATTATTTCTCCTCCACTAAAAAAAAAAATGTCTGCTAATAAGTAAGAATCTGAGACAAACACGAAAATAGCACAGGGAGGAAGGAGATGAAAACGGATGGGTATTATAACCCATGGGGGCTTAACACCCGGACATTACTGACCACGTGATCCTTTGGACGCAGGAGCAGGATTAAGAAGAGAACGACATCCGTTACAAAAACAACTTTTCGATGCTAGAAGAATTCGAGGAAAAAATCTTGTAGCATGTATAAAATTTAACGCAACAGAATTTTTTATGGATAGTTTATTACACATATCCGTATTCACCAAATTCCGCATTGGGTGTACACACATAATTTCAAAAGTAATAAACATACTTATCTAAAACTAATCAGGGAGTATAAATTCTCTCTTAATTTTCAGCCTTTGATAAACGTATATTTTGCTTTGTAGTTGTTTATATAATTTTTACTTCCTCATACGTAGTATTGAGAATGTATTGCTTTCACGAAAATTTTCGATTTCGAGATGTTTTAAGAACTCCTGAACACTTTCCGACTATTTTTGGAGGGATGTCCGGCCGTCGTCTGACGTCTGTGGTCGATTTCTTGTGTGCACTATAACAGCCACAAATTTAGTAATGGATTTTCACGAAACTTTATATCCTGCTTTGTTGGCAAAAAATCTAGATCTAGATGGAATTTTTTTTTTTAATTCGAGAGAAAATTCTGTATTTTATTCGAAATTTTATATTTTTTTAATATGGTAGCATAAGCCAAAATTTGATATAATCATGTCTATGTATGGCTCAATGATCACGTGACTTAATAGTTGATGCAATACAATATTTTTGTTCGTGACGTCATAAGCCCCACCCTTGGGGGGACGTTACGACGTACTTTCAAAAATCATTTGTTGAAACTATTTTATATTTTAATGTACAGGGTGATCCAAAAGTCAGTTAAGATTTGAAAATTCAATAATTCACGGGATGATGTACGTAGAGAAATAAAAATTGACACACATGCTTGAAATAGGGGCGCGGTAGCCCATTGGTTAGCGCGCTGGAGTTGCGCTCGGTAGGCCCGGGTTCGATTCCAGCCACTGCCAAAACTGCCGCCGTGTTCACGCGGAGTACGATCACGTTAAACATGTGGGTCCGTAAGTCCTTCCGAGAGGTTGGTGGTAGGGGAAGGAGGGTACGGTCCCTGTGGATGCCTCCCCCACTGGGTTCCGGTCTAAATTGGGTGGCACTTCCCGACCGTCCAAACAGTTACCTTACACCTTTCTGGTAGGTCGGACGGTCTGGGTTTCAACAACAACAACACATGCTTGAAATGACATGGGGTTTTATTGAAAACTTAGAAAAATAATTACAAAAAATGGCCAACAGATGGCGCTTCATCTGATAACAAAAGCGATAATTAGCATAACAATATTTCTGTTAGCAAAGACGATGTCCTTCATAACAAATGATCAGCATGTTAGCCGTCATTCATCAACAATACCTGTAGCAGAGGGACAATGTTGTGAACAGCACTGTGCAGCATATCTGTAGATGTATATTCTTTGTCTGTAGGAATGGTGAGAAATTGCCGTCAGATGGCGTTTTTTAGCATCCCCAATGAGGTCGGACGATCGAGGTGCACTTGCGACTTCAGGTAACCCCACAACCGGAGAATATAATCTATGCGCACAACCAATAATCACATGGATTGAGGTATGGGGACTTGGAAGGCCATTATTATGCAAAAGGTAATTGTTATGCTAATTATCGCTTTTGTTATCAGATGCAGCGACATCTGTTGGCCATTTTTTGTAATTATTACTTTCCTTATATACATAATGTATAAGGAAAGTATTGTGACGGGGTCGAAAATTCGATTTCGACGTGAGAGCACGCTTCAAGCATCCCTGATCACGAATCAAACATTTTTGAAGTGATGTCTGTGTGTGTGTCAGTGAGTCTGTGGAGACGATAACTGACGAACGAATGGACCGATTCGAACCAAATTAGGTACAAAAATCACAATCCGTAAACACTGGAAGCCTATTGTTTTTATACGCAATCGAATGTTCAGAACACCCCTAAATTTTCGAATGAAATTTTGAAAAAATCGTCAAAAAATCAAAACCACTAATAAAGTTACGCAAATAGACATTTCTTATGTAATTTTTCATTAGAAAACGATTGACATAAATTTTAGAACGCTAACATGAACCGTTCTCGAGATATTGCACATTTTTCAAAAAACTTATCAAAAAATCATATAAAAAAAAAGTATTTTCTATTGAGAAACATGTTCACTTTTCATATGTAATACCATGCGATAAATTGGGTGGCATCATTCTCGTGGATCTAGCTCGTTCCATTCATGAAAAAAGATACTTTGAGTAATACTTTTTGTATTTGAACGCCAGTAGTCATTTATCTGCTGTAAGAATAACTTATTTCTTCGTCCATGACGCTTGGCGAGATTTTGGCGACGAATTTGGCGGAATATCGGCGACTTTTTGAAATGTTGCCAAATGAACGAAAATGTCGCCAAATGGATAAAAAGGATGCTAAATCAATGAAAATGACGACCAATTGTCGAAAATTCAATATCTTGGAAAGAATATAAGTATCTACTATAAGAATAGCATTTTTTTTAACTGTAAAAGTAGTAAATTCATTGCATTATATAAGGAAAGTCATGTGTTGCCCACATCAGATTTTTTTTTAAGGTATGAATAAAACCCCATGTCATTTCAAGCATGTGTGTCAATTTGTATCTTTCTCTACGTACATTATCGCGTGAATTATTGAATTTTCAAATTTTAACTGCCATTTGGATCACCCGGTATTTATCTATTTCCAGGTGTTTTCGAAAATCATTTGCTGTCAACAGTTTGCATTTTAATGTATTCTATTGCATTTTAATTTGAATATTTTTTATTATATTTCATCTTGCACGCTGTTACTGGGGCTTTGTCCTGTGTCTTGCATTCTTTTAAATAAATGAAAATAAATAAATTCTGAGAAAAACTCTTCCGTCTTATTTGATTGGAGATAAAATTGCACAAAACAAAAAAACAAAAAACTGAATAAATAGCATTTCCGATATGCATTCCACGTCTTCATTTCCACCCTAAACGTAGCCTGCCTGAATTAATTTAAAAGGATTAACTAGAACCGGCGACGGATTAAAAGAACACAAGAAATGGATCTAGAGAAATATTTAATGCATATGAAAAGGATCTTCTGTATGAAAAAGAGAATTTGAATAGGAAGATCAAGAAGGTGAATACAAGAAGTACTTAAAGTCACGTTAAGCGGACTTTAAGGTATATATTGTTTAACTCATAAATAACTTTGCTTCATTTTTTATCTATATACTAATTGTATACACGTTTTTCGTAAGGTATATATATATATATATATATATATATATACATATATATATATATATATATATATATATATACATATATATATATATATATATATATATATATATATATATATATATATATAATGTAAAGATACTTAATTTACAATTTACGGTGAACTTTGAATATTTAGATACATTTTTTATGAAATTGTATAATAATTCTCATAATAACAAATATCAATCATGCATAAAGCATTGATTATGAAACACTTTCCAACTGCATTGCAATTTTATTTAAACATCTCTAAAATGCGATACATTCAGCGGTGATATTTTTTAAATTATAACAATACTTATATTTTACTTCAAAACTTAAAAGCATGGAGGTAAAAATACTTTCTTACTCCATGCTTAAAACTTCATCGAAAAAGGCAATGCTATAAAATCTTCTGCTTCTCTATGTAAAATCAATGAATATTTTATTCATATCACCTATATTCCAGACTCCAGAGCTAAAAAATTTTGCTTGATAAAAATTCAGCAATTCTTATACAACTCATCTTACAGCTTGATATGTTTACATTCTGCATACGTTAAAATTAGGCTTCGTTGTAGAAATAATCAAAGTTTGATGATCATTTAAACTACAAAATATTGTAATTGCGTTGGAGAAGAATATATATGTACAGAAAATAAGCAAAAAAAAATGGTTTTAAGACGGATGCAATACTAAATATAAATTGAAAAGAACTTTAAAAATCACGTTTTTGACACTGGAAAAAAAAAAGATGGATGCCCTATTTTATTTTAAAGTGTGTCACATGATCTCTTCATATAATATGAGTGAAATTATTGTTTTAATTTTTATTTAAAACACAGCCGAACACATTTTGCTCAATTTTTTTTATGTATTTTATGGGATAATTTGAATATTTCCTAAAATTTTCGAAGCAACTTCGCTTAAAAAGCGTTTGAAAAATTAGGTTCCATAGGGTTCAATGTATTTCACTTTTTTCAACCCGGGTTCAATTCGACACTAATTGGGTGATATTATTCATTCACATTCAAATATGTCCTACAGACCATCTCAACAACATACTAAGATTTCATTTTGATAAAGTTATTTCTACGGCAGTTATCGTGCCAACGGACAGACAGACAGACAGAATGAACAAAGTCATTAACACTTTTCAACTACGTTGGAAAGTTTTAATAAAAACATAGACAAAAGCTCAACTTTGATTTTATTTATGTAGACTACATGAATTTTGCAATTAAATAATACCTGTTTTGTTGACCTTTATCACTTTTGTAATACACAATAAATGTTGTATAAAAATAGCAATACAAATTAATGCAGTACGATAATTATCTCTTTCAGTTAACCTCATATTTATCGACTGTTCTGTGTACATGTCATGTGAAAATTACGTTATGTAAGGAAAGTCATGTGCTGCCCACATCAGACTTTTTAACACTTTCCAACATAGTTGAAAAGTGTTTATGACTTTGATCATTCTGTCTGTCTTTCCGTTCGTTCGAACGATGACTGCCGTAAAAATGACTTTATCAAAATGAAATTTTAGTATGTTGTTCAGACGGTCTGTGGGACATACGGGACTGTAAATGAATAATATCACCCAATTAGGTTTGGATTGAAACCGGGTTGAAAAAGTGAAATACATTGAACCCTATGGGACCTAATTTTTTGAATATTTTTTAAGATAAGTTAAAATTCACAAATTGCTTCAAAAATTTTAGGAAATATTCAAATTATCCCATAAAAAAAAATCAGCAAAATATGTTTGGTAGTTTTTTAAATAAAAATTAAAATAATAATTACAGCCATATAATATGAAGAGATCACTTAACCCACTTCAAAGTAAAATATGGCATCCATCTTTGTGACAAAATCGGGATTTTTCAAGTTATTTGTCAAGTTATTATTGAGCAAAGTTAAAATTCGCAAATTGCTTTGAAAATTTTAGAAAATATTCAAATTATCCCATAAAATATATAAAAAAAATTTGAGCAAAATATGTTCGGTAGTTTTTTAAATAACATTAACATAGTAATAACACCCATATTATATGAAGATAATTTTAAAATGAAATTGGGCATCCATCTGTTTTCCCAGTGTCAAAATAGTGATTTTTCGTACGTTCGTTCGACCCAGACCGTCCGACCTTTCCTAAGTTATCTGTTTGGACAGCCGAGAAGTACCTTCCAATTTAGACCGGAACCCAGTGGGGGAGACATCCACAGGGACCGTACCTTCCTCCCCCTACCACCAACCTCTCGGAAGAAAATCGTGATTTTTAAAGTTCTCTTAAATTTAAATTGAGTGTAACATCCGTCCTAAAACCGCTTTATTTTTGCGTATTTTCTGTGCATCTATATTCTGCGCTAACATAAATACAATATTTTTGAGTCTAAATGATCATCCAACTTTAATTAGTATGCAGAATGTAAACAAATCAAACTGTAAAATGAGTTAGTTGTATAAGAATTGCTGAATTTTTTTTAAACTCAAAATGATTTAGCTCTGGAGTCTAGAATATTGAATGAAATATTCATTGATTTTAGAGAGGCAGACGGTTTTATAGCATTGCCTTTTTCGATGACGTTTTAAGGATGGAGTTAGAAAGTACTTTTATCTCCATGGCTTTAAGTTTTAAAGTAAAATAAATTATTGTAGTACTGTAATAATTAAAAAAAATATCACCGCTGAATGTATCGCATTTTAGAGATGTTTAAATAAAATTGCATTGCTGTTGAAATGTGTTTCATAATGCTTTATGCATGATTGATTTTTTTTTGTTTTAATTTCCAGATGACCTAGCACGTAGCACAGTATGACTAAATTCGAACTATATGATAATGAAGAATCTTTTTCGTTAAACACACATACACACCACGGAAAATGGTCCCGTAGATTTCACAAATACGCGCGGGGGCAGATAATTTCTATAACTGGCTATATTTAAATTTAAATGGAACTCTAGTCACTGCAAGTTTTTAGGATATATCTGCTAGTCGAAACCTTTCTTTAAAAAAAAAATCATGAAAATCGGTCGAGTAGGTACTAAGAACACGCTGGAGACAATTATATGATCAATAAATAGTCAAACCGAAAATTTGAATGCAATGTCCATTCAGAGAAAGTATAGGTCAAATCTCCGTACTAAGGCCTTTTGTTTAGAAAAATAATTATACGAGTTAATTTAGAAAGAAATCGGCCAATTAGATTCCAAAAACTCGCTGGGTACAGAAACGTTGATACACTGTAAAACATTCTGCAACCTTTGCCCATTTTTTTTTCAGCTAATTTGCTGATAATTTCGGCAAATTATCAGAAAAGCCGGAATGACAGGCGATCATGAAGATTCGATATTCGTTTCTGAAATATTCAGGTAATTATCGTCTGACGAAGCGTTATTTTTGTATCTTTGTATGTATACTATCATGACAATCAGGAACCTTACTCCCCATTACGAACAGATTATTCCCCTGAAACTTTCAGTAACATGTTTGCAAATGTTTTATAGTGTCGAATTTAAATCTATAAATTAAATTTAAAATCCAAGTCATTGTCTGTTTATTTCTATCATCATCACCGGAGAACTGCTGTACCGAATTTCATTAAATTTTGATCGGGATTTTTAGTCGGGTGCCACCCAAGCGACAAGTCTGTATTATGTAAAAAATTTGTACTCTAACAGCAAATCTGCTATGGATATAAGGCACCGTTTCAGAGTGTTACATACCAGGCCAAAAATTACCTCATTTGTATATATTGAATATGACATGTAATAAATAAGTGTTTTCCAAACCATTTAAACTCAAGGATCTTTAAAAGCACGACTTAATTTTCCTGGTTCCTACCCCCTTTTCAAATATACTTTACAGCTGCTAAATTAGGAGCCTGCTAAGATGATATAGCATTGAGATATTTGATACCCTTGTTATAGCTCGAGGATCTTTAAAAGCATGACTGAATTTTCATGGTTCCTACCTCCAATATACTTTACAGCTGCTAAATTAGGAGCCCGCTAAGATGATATTGCTTTGTGATATTTGATTCCCTTGACATAGCTTGAGGATCTTTGAAAGAATGACTTATTTTTCATGGCTCCTACCCCCTTTTCATATATACTTTACAACTGCTAAATTAGGAGCCCGCTAAGTTGATATAGCATTGTGATATTTGATACTCTTGTCATAACTCAAGGATCTTTAAAAGCATGGCTGAATTTTCATGGTTCCTACCTCCAATATACTTTACAGCTGCTAAATTAGGAGCCCGCTAAGATGATATTGCTTTGTGATATTTGATTCCCTTGACATAGCTTGAGGATCTTTGAAAGAATGACTTATTTTTCATGGCTCCTACCCCCTTTTCATATATACTTTACAACTGCTAAATTAGGAGCCCGCTAAGTTGATATAGCATTGTGATATTTGATACTCTTGTCATAACTCAAGGATCTTTAAAAGCATGGCTGAATTTTCATGGTTCCTACCTCCAATATACTTTACAGCTGCTAAATTAGGAGCCCGCTAAGATGATATTGCTTTGTGATATTTGATTCCCTTGACATAGCTTGAGGATCTTTGAAAGAATGACTTATTTTTCATGGCTCCTACCCCCTTTTCATATATACTTTACAACTGCTAAATTAGGAGCCCGCTAAGTTGATATAGCATTGTGATATTTGATACTCTTGTCATAACTCAAGGATCTTTAAAAGCATGGCTGAATTTTCATGGTTCCTACCTCCAATATACTTTACAGCTGCTAAATTAGGAGCCCGCTAAGATGATATTGCTTTGTGATATTTGATTCCCTTGACATAGCTTGAGGATCTTTGAAAGAATGACTTATTTTTCATGGCTCCTACCCCCTTTTCATATATACTTTACAACTGCTAAATTAGGAGCCCGCTAAGTTGATATAGCATTGTGATATTTGATACTCTTGTCATAACTCAAGGATCTTTAAAAGCATGGCTGAATTTTCATGGTTCCTACCTCCAATATACTTTACAGCTGCTAAATTAGGAGCCCGCTAAGATGATATTGCTTTGTGATATTTGATTCCCTTGACATAGCTTGAGGATCTTTGAAAGAATGACTTATTTTTCATGGCTCCTACCCCCTTTTCATATATACTTTACAACTGCTAAATTAGGAGCCCGCTAAGTTGATATAGCATTGTGATATTTGATACTCTTGTCATAACTCAAGGATCTTTAAAAGCATGACTGAATTTTCATGGTTCCTACCTCCAATATACTTTACAGCTGCTAAATTAGGAGCCCGCTAAGATGATATTGCTTTGTGATATTTGATTCCCTTGACATAGCTTGAGGATCTTTGAAAGAATGACTTATTTTTCATGGCTCCTACCCCCTTTTCATATATACTTTACAACTGCTAAATTAGGAGCCCGCTAAGTTGATATAGCATTGTGATATTTGATACTCTTGTCATAACTCAAGGATCTTTAAAAGCATGGCTGAATTTTCATGGTTCCTACCTCCAATATACTTTACAGCTGCTAAATTAGGAGCCCGCTAAGATGATATTGCTTTGTGATATTTGATTCCCTTGACATAGCTTGAGGATCTTTGAAAGAATGACTTATTTTTCATGGCTCCTACCCCCTTTTCATATATACTTTACAACTGCTAAATTAGGAGCCCGCTAAGTTGATATAGCATTGTGATATTTGATACTCTTGTCATAACTCAAGGATCTTTAAAAGCATGGCTGAATTTTCATGGTTCCTACCTCCAATATACTTTACAGCTGCTAAATTAGGAGCCCGCTAAGATGATATTGCTTTGTGATATTTGATTCCCTTGACATAGCTTGAGGATCTTTGAAAGAATGACTTATTTTTCATGGCTCCTACCCCCTTTTCATATATACTTTACAACTGCTAAATTAGGAGCCCGCTAAGTTGATATAGCATTGTGATATTTGATACTCTTGTCATAACTCAAGGATCTTTAAAAGCATGGCTGAATTTTCATGGTTCCTACCTCCAATATACTTTACAGCTGCTAAATTAGGAGCCCGCTAAGATGATATTGCTTTGTGATATTTGATTCCCTTGACATAGCTTGAGGATCTTTGAAAGAATGACTTATTTTTCATGGCTCCTACCCCCTTTTCATATATACTTTACAACTGCTAAATTAGGAGCCCGCTAAGTTGATATAGCATTGTGATATTTGATACTCTTGTCATAACTCAAGGATCTTTAAAAGCATGGCTGAATTTTCATGGTTCCTACCTCCAATATACTTTACAGCTGCTAAATTAGGAGCCCGCTAAGATGATATTGCTTTGTGATATTTGATTCCCTTGATATAGCTTGAGGATCTTTGAAAGAATGACTTATTTTTCATGGCTGCTACTTCCTTTTCATATATACTTTACAACTGCTAAATTAGGAGCCCGCTAAGTTGATATAGCAGTGTGATATTTGATACTCTTGTTATACCTCGAGGATCTTTAAAAACATGACTAAATTTTCATGGTTCCTACCTCCAATATACTTTAAAGCTGCTAAATTAGGAGCCCGCTAAGATGATATTGCTTTGTGATATTTGATTCCCTTGACATAGCTTGAGGATCTTTGAAAGAATGACTTATTTTTCATGGCTCCTACCCCCTTTTCATATATACTTTACAACTGCTAAATTAGGAGCCCGCTAAGTTGATATAGCATTGTGATATTTGATACTCTTGTCATAACTCAAGGATCTTTAAAAGCATGGCTGAATTTTCATGGTTCCTACCTCCAATATACTTTACAGCTGCTAAATTAGGAGCCCGCTAAGATGATATTGCTTTGTGATATTTGATTCCCTTGATATAGCTTGAGGATCTTTGAAAGAATGACTTATTTTTCATGGCTCCTACCCCCTTTTCATATATACTTTACAACTGCTAAATTAGGAGCCCGCTAAGTTGATATAGCATTGTGATATTTGATACTCTTGTCATAACTCAAGGATCTTTAAAAGCATGGCTGAATTTTCATGGTTCCTACCTCCAATATACTTTACAGCTGCTAAATTAGGAGCCCGCTAAGATGATATTGCTTTGTGATATTTGATTCCCTTGATATAGCTTGAGGATCTTTGAAAGAATGACTTATTTTTCATGGCTGCTACTTCCTTTTCATATATACTTTACAACTGCTAAATTAGGAGCCCGCTAAGTTGATATAGCAGTGTGATATTTGATACTCTTGTTATACCTCGAGGATCTTTAAAAACATGACTAAATTTTCATGGTTCCTACCTCCAATATACTTTAAAGCTGCTAAATTAGGAGCCCGCTAAGATGATATTGCTTTGTGATATTTGATTCCCTTGACATAGCTTGAGGATCTTTGAAAGAATGACTTATTTTTCATGGCTCCTACCCCCTTTTCATATATACTTTACAACTGCTAAATTAGGAGCCCGCTAAGTTGATATAGCATTGTGATATTTGATACTCTTGTCATAACTCAAGGATCTTTAAAAGCATGGCTGAATTTTCATGGTTCCTACCTCCAATATACTTTACAGCTGCTAAATTAGGAGCCCGCTAAGATGATATTGCTTTGTGATATTTGATTCCCTTGATATAGCTTGAGGATCTTTGAAAGAATGACTTATTTTTCATGGCTGCTACTTCCTTTTCATATATACTTTACAACTGCTAAATTAGGAGCCCGCTAAGTTGATATAGCAGTGTGATATTTGATACTCTTGTTATACCTCGAGGATCTTTAAAAACATGACTAAATTTTCATGGTTCCTACCTCCAATACACTTTAAAGCTGCTAAATTAGGAGCCCGCTAAGATGATATTGCTTTGTGATATTTGATTCCCTTGACATAGCTTGAGGATCTTTGAAAGAATGACTTATTTTTCATGGCTCCTACCCCCTTTTCATATATACTTTACAACTGCTAAATTAGGAGCCCGCTAAGTTGATATAGCATTGTGATATTTGATACTCTTGTCATAACTCAAGGATCTTTAAAAGCATGGCTGAATTTTCATGGTTCCTACCTCCAATATACTTTACAGCTGCTAAATTAGGAGCCCGCTAAGATGATATTGCTTTGTGATATTTGATTCCCTTGATATAGCTTGAGGATCTTTGAAAGAATGACTTATTTTTCATGGCTGCTACTTCCTTTTCATATATACTTTACAACTGCTAAATTAGGAGCCCGCTAAGTTGATATAGCAGTGTGATATTTGATACTCTTGTTATACCTCGAGGATCTTTAAAAACATGACTAAATTTTCATGGTTCCTACCTCCAATATACTTTAAAGCTGCTAAATTAGGAGCCCGCTAAGATGATATTGCTTTGTGATATTTGATTCCCTTGACATAGCTTGAGGATCTTTGAAAGAATGACTTATTTTTCATGGCTCCTACCCGCTTTTCATATATACTTTACAACTGCTAAATTAGGAGCCCGCTAAGTTGATATAGCATTGTGATATTTGATACTCTTGTCATAACTCAAGGATCTTTAAAAGCATGGCTGAATTTTCATGGTTCCTACCTCCAATATACTTTACAGCTGCTAAATTAGGAGCCCGCTAAGATGATATTGCTTTGTGATATTTGATTCCCTTGATATAGCTTGAGGATCTTTGAAAGAATGACTTATTTTTCATGGCTGCTACTTCCTTTTCATATATACTTTACAACTGCTAAATTAGGAGCCCGCTAAGTTGATATAGCAGTGTGATATTTGATACCCTTGTTATAGCTCGAGGATCTTTAAATGCATGACTGAATTTTTATGGCTCCTACTCCCTTTTCAAATATACTTTACAGCTGCTAAATTAGGAGCCCGCTAAGATGATATTGCTTTGTGATATTTGATTCACATGATATAGCTTGAGGATCTATGAAAGAATGACTTATTTTTCATGGCTTCTACCTCCTTTTCATATATACTTTACAGCTGCTAAATTAGGAGCCCGCTAAGTTGATATAGCAGTGTGATATTTGATACCCTTGTTATAGCTCGAGGATCTTTAAATGCATGACTGAATTTTTATGGCTCCTACTCCCTTTTCAAATATACTTTACAGCTGCTAAATTAGGAGCCCGCTAAGATGATATTGCTTTGTGATATTTGATTCACATGATATAGCTTGAGGATCTATGAAAGAATGACTTATTTTTCATGGCTTCTACCTCCTTTTCATATATACTTTACAGCTGCTAAATTAGGAGCCCGCTAAGTTGATATAGCAGTGTGATATTTGATACCCTTGTTATAGCTCGAGGATCTTTAAATGCATGACTGAATTTTTATGGCTCCTACTCCCTTTTCAAATATACTTTACAGCTGCTAAATTAGGAGCCTGCTAAGATGATATTGCATTGTGATATTTGATACCCTTGTTATAGCTCGAAGATCTTTAAAAGCATGACTGAATTTTCATGGTTCCTACCTCCAATATACTTTACAGCTGCTAAATTAGGAACCCGCTCAGATGATATTGCTTTGTGATATTTGATTCCCTTGACATAGCTTGAGGATCTTTGAAAGAATGACTTATTTTTCATGGCTCCTACCTCCTTTTCATATATACTTTACAACTGCTAAATTAGGAGCCCGCTAAGTTGATATAGCATTGTGATATTTGATACCCTTGTTATAGCTCGAGGATCTTTAAATGCATGACTGAATTTTTATGGCTCCTACTCCCTTTTCAAATATACTTTACAGCTGCTAAATTAGGAGCCCGCTAAGATGATATTTCTCTATATTTGATTCCCTGTTATAATCAATTATTCACTACATAACTCTATATTTGCTTATGCAAGTCTTGAATTAATATTCTTTAGATAAAATCACGAAAAATTTTAATTTTTGCTTCTTACCAGTTCGCATAGTCGCTGTATATAATTCCCTTTCCGCTGCCATTCCAAGACGTAGCTTTCAGTATCTAAACTATTTCTGAATAATATTTACATTAAAGCAATTTAAACAACATATTAATCTTAATGGGATTACTTTAGCCACATGCTACACTTAGGGATAATTCCGAACAAAAATTCCCTATTTTCCTTGATCAATCCGATTAAGAATCGATTAGTTAAGCAAAAGTATGAAAGGATTATTATCGTATTAATTTTTTTATAGACATAATATAATGTATAAGGAAAGTATTGAGACGGGGTAGAAAATTCGAATTCGAGTTTATGACGGAAGAGCACGTTTCAAGCATCCCTGAACTCGATTCAAAAATTTTTGAGGTGATGTCTGTGTCTGTGCGTGTGTGCGGGGGGGGGGGGGGTGTATATCTGTATAGACGATATCTCACGAACGTTTGGATCGATTTAAACGAAATTTGGTACAAAAATTACAATCGGTGTGTACTCGAAGTCTATTGATTTTAAACACAATCGGATGTTCTGAAGATCCCCAAAATTTCGAACACATTTTTGAAAAAATCATCAAAAAATCGACACCTTTAATAAAGATACGTAAATAATCATTCTTATGTAATTTTTTATTACGTAATTAATAAGTTTTTGTATGTAATTTTTTATTTGAATACGATTAACATAAACTTTAGAATGATAGCATGAAACGTTCTCGAGATATCGCACATCATGTCGAATGAAACCAAAACCAAGATTTTATCTATTGTGGAAATGCTCTATAATTTTGATACATTACCTTCTCACCCTATCACATAGTCAGTTCAATGAATATTATATATAGATCAGTTAACTGGTGTGTTGTTGTTGAAACCCAGACCGTCCGACCTACCAGAAAGGTGTAAGGTAACCGTTTTGGACGGCCGGGAAGTGCCACCCAATTTAGACCGGAACCCAGTGGGGGAGGCATCCACAGGGACCGTACCCTCCTTCCTCTACCACCAACCTCTCAGGAGGACTTACGGACCCACATGTTTAGCGTGATCATATTCAGCATGACCACGGCGGCAGTTGTGGCAGCTTGCAAATCCAGCGTGCAAACCACCGGGCTACTGCACCCGAAATGTGCCAACAGCACGCGATGTTCCCAGGTGGTCACCCACCCAAGTACTAACCGCGCCCGATGCTGTTTGACTTCGGTGATCTAACGAAAACCGGTGTTTTCAGCACGGTAGGGCCGTTGGCTAGTTAACTGGTGTGTGGCTCAACTCAACTTTCTCATACCAGAATCCATTTTTAAGGAGCCTGTAAATTTCTTTCTGCAAATTTTGCAAGAAAATAAGTTGATAAATCTGTACTGGTCAAAATGATCAGAATTATAACACTTTACCCTCGCTTTTAACGCTTGAAAAAATAGTTCGATTGATACCAAGTTTGACAATGTAAACAATTGGGGGGAGGGGTAACTTGCCCCTCAGGGGTGCTAATGAAGTCACAAACACATACTTGTATCACGGCTATTTTTAACTACAATCCTTGAAACTGTTAAATTTCGTTATCATTACGCCATAAATAACCACTTTTATGCGTAATTATGTCAAATTTTGAAAAGTTGAAAAAAAGGGAAAAGTGGATAAAAAGGAAAGAAAATTTTCATCACAACTTTGATTATCAAAGCACAATTTACTTTCGTTCTGTGGAAGAATAAATAAATGCGTAAGCTATATTAATTTGTTACTACTATTTAATTTATTGTTTAATGCCTTTTTCAATTAAAAATATACTTTAAAATAAACATAATAAAACAAATTTACCACTTCAAAACATAAAATTCTGTAAAACAGAGAAAAATGCCTTTAGATTCACAGCGCAGCAATGAATAAAATAACCAAGCTATAACTCTACAGCATTTCGGCTAGTAAGAATTAGCTCTTACTAGCCGAATACCCGTTGAAAATCAACGGTCTGGCAATAAGCAACCCCTGAATAATGTAATTTTTTTAATAATTGGCGTTTCACATTTATCCGACAAATCGAATATTTTGGTGTGCAGAACCCCCTAAAGAAGAAAATATTGGGAAACTTAATTTGAGCATTTCTTCCTTTCGAATTATCTACCCTACACCACATTAAAGTCTATCTCATCCCGAGGCACCCCTATTTTATTATTTCTCCTTTCGAACTTTTTTCTGTGAAGCACACCCATAAATGAACATTTTTTCAAAACTCTGTTTGTCTTGTGTTTTTATCAGATGATTAGCCCATATACCAAATATCAAGCCTCTATCACATTTAAAAGGAAGCGTGCCTCATTTATTCGGAAAATCGAACATATTAGTGTGCGGCACCCCTTAAAGTAGCAAATATTGGAAATTTGAAATTTCACATTTTCTTCCTTTCAAACTATCTACCCATACACCAAATTTGAAGTCTCTATCTTATCGAGAAGCATGTTTTTTCAATCACTTCATCTTTCGAACGTTTTTCTGTGTAGCACACCGTTAATGAGCATTTTTGTCAAACCGTATTCATCTTTAGTTTTTTTGTCAAATGGTTAACCCATATACTAAATTTCAAGCCTCTATCACATTGTAAAGGAGGCATTTTTTATTTGTTCGGCAAATCAAACATTTTAGTGAGCGGCATCCCCATACAATAGCTAATGTTGGAAAACTGAAATTGCACACTTTCTTCCTTCCAAACTATCTACTCTTACACCAAATTTAATATCTCTATCTCATTCCGAAGCATGGTTTTTATCAATTCACTTCTCGAACGTTTTACTCTGGAGCACCCCCTTAAACGAACATTTTTGAAAAACTATATTCATCTTGAGTGTTTTCGTCAAATGATTCGCCCATATACCAAATTTCAAGCCTCTATCAAATTTTAAAGGAGCTCTCTCATTTATTCGGTAAATCGAACATTTTGGTGTGCGGCACCCCCTTAAGTAGAAAATATTGGAAATCTGAAATTGCACACTTTCTTCCTTTTGAACGATTTATCCATACACCGAATTTGAAGTCTTTATCTCTATCTCATCGCAAAGCATGCTTTCCTATCATTTCACTTTTCGAACGTTTTGGTGTGAAGCACCCTCTCAAGAGAACTTTCTCGAAAAATTCGATTTTTCCAGGGGGTTTTATCGAACGACCGAGCCGTGTACCAAATTGCAAGTCTCTATCTATTCGGGAAGTGCCTAAAAAAAGCGTGACAGACAGACAGACAGACAGAAGGACAGACGGACACTTGGCACTTAGTATATATAGATACTCTTTGGTAAATTACACAAAATATTTCTTAGTGCACAAGAATAAAAACTGAATTGCAAAATTGCACCATTTATGCAATAATAATTGAAAAATTAATCTTTAGAATTAACCAAAATATGGAAATAAGCTAGTTCAGTCAAGCTAATGTGCAATAATAAAAGAATGGGCAAGGATGGAAAAAGATAGTTGTGCATTTTCGGCAAAGTCCGAAAATAAAGACAGAATTGCGCAACCGCACTATTTATACAAAAATGATTAAAAAATTAACCTTCAGAATTAACTAAAATATGAAAATATTTTCAGTTAATAAGAGGATGGACATGGATGGAAAAAGATAATTGTGTACTTTCGGCAACGCTCGAGAATAAAAACTAAATTGCGCAATCGCATAATTTAAGAAAAACGGTGGCTAATGACGTCACTTTGTATCATAGCTATTTTTAACTACAATCATTGAAACTGTCGAATTTCGTTATTATTAAGCCATAAATAACCACTTTTATGCATTATGTCAAATTTTACCCTATGCTGCCGGGTTAAGAAAACATAAAAGTTTGAAGTTTCCACTGGAACTTCGAAAGACTCGAACTTCGATGTAAACAATACTTTCTCTATTCTTTATTCTATAGTATCCTTAAGTACACATTATTGGTATACAAATCTCAATTTTAATATATTACAACGTGCAAAGTTAACTCCTAATTGTTATATTAGTTATTTTTTGCTATTCTTTGACTAGTTATTCTTTGCAGCCTTTCACAGAATAATGAAATGAATTGGGAAATATCTTGTTAAGAGGTTTCTTGGGTCAAAAAGATTTGTTCCATAGCAGAAAACATCTAACTTTTCCTTTACAATAAGGAAACCTTGTGGAAACGTTTTAGCGTAAGAGGATGCCAACATTGGTGTTTCTTCTAATCACATAAATAAAGGGCAAAAAATATCCTTGTTATCCTGAGTGTAGAACACGAAAGCGATTGCTCGTAAAAACAGTCATAAACACCACCAAAACTTCATAGTGTCATGTGGAAGGGCTGAGAGGGGATGTTATGATTCAAGGGGTATTTTTACCCCATAATCCTTGCCATCCTGCAAGTAATCTGGGTTCCTTCTCGTAGAGAAGAAAATAAACATGTCCATTTGTTGGTTATCATAATAACAGTAGTGGGGATTAATTTCCATTTACTATTAGTAATAACAGGGCTGCCACAGGAAGCACACATTGAAAATAGTTGCTTTAGTAGCCTCATAAGCTGAAAATAGTTGCCCAAATAGTCTGCTACTGTCTCCATTCTAGTTGCAATTTAGTAGCAAAATTTGATAAATGTTTCAATGTAGAAAATATCATAATTTGATAAATGTTTCAATGTAGAAAATATCGTAATTTGATAAATGTTTCAATGTAGAAAATATCATAATTTGATAAATGTTTCAATGTAGAAAATATCATAATTCTAATATTGTTAAGTAGAGAAATAAATTATTAACCTGGGTTCCCTTTTGTAGAGTAGAAAATAAACACCTCAATATGTTGGTTATCATAATAACAGTAGTAGGGATCAATTTAATTTTCATTTACTATTAATAATAATAGTAAAACTTAAAACATATGCACACATCCAGTTTTAATTCTCTTTTCTTAATTTCGGAAAAAATAATGAACAGAAATATCCGAAAAAGTTTTGAGAACTATATCAGCCAGGTGGCGTTCAAATGCAAAATCGCAATTTTATATACCCACTTAAAAATTCATAAAAAAAAATACAAAAATAGAGCAATGATTTTTTATTACTCTATTTTTGCGATTTATTAGGATGCGAAGATATCACTCCTTATTCGCAAAATTAGAATCGTTCAACTTTCCTATGCACGAAAATAAATACGCCTTAAAAAGAGTTATTTAGATGTAATTTCTATATATTTTTTTTTAAATAAGAAGAATCTATCTACGTATTAGGTTCAAAGCTCGTTGGAAAAAAAAAGTTCTTTGATTTTTTCGATAGTTAAGATAGAAACTCTGCGATAATACTTTTAATAGCTAAGGAACCGATTTGTGTTGAAATTGCTCAAACATAATATTTTATGTTTGTTCAAATTTTACACAAATATTCCGATTTCTGTGAAAATTGTTCAAACATAATATTCTATGTTTGTTCAAATTTCACACAAATATTCCGATTTGTGTTAAAATTGCTCAAACATAATATTTTATGTTTGTTCAAATTTCATATTCCGATTTGTGTGAAAATTGCTCAAACATAATATTTTATGTTTGTTTAATTTTCACACAAATCGGTTCCTTAGCGATTAAAAATATTACTAAATAAATGTTATTAAAAACTTATTCAAAGTTTCAATTAATTGCACCGAGGTATCTCGGGACTTGCCCAGAATTATCATTGTATAGAATTTCGCTTAGATTTTTCGCTACGCTGCATACAGACAAACAGACAGTAAGATGATTAAAGCAAAATTAAACACAATGCCTTAAAGGACAGAGACGGATAATCTGACCCTTATTCTATAATAAGATAAAAAATGTTAGATAAACAAAAAATTACCATAAACAATTTCTTGTTGCATAGATATATACACAACAAGTTAAGTCTTATCACAATGTTTATTATCACTTTAGAATTACCATTAACATTATTATGCAGAAACAAAAATATGTGATATAGAAATACCATATGATTCTGTGCATACTAGCTAATGGTTTTACTACTTTAAACTTCCACTAAATATATTTAGGAGAGCAATTCGTTAAATCCAAGTATATAAGTTCATATGTATTCCTTTAAATTTTGATTGAAATGCTATAGAACTGTAGAAGCAAGGTCTACTTATAGAAAAGCGACTATGTACTAACGATTGAGAAAGTTTATAGCGCCTCTAGCGGCGAATTGAAGGAATTAAAATCCCTATCTCAAAAACGAAGTAAGATGGGCGAAAATTAACAAATACAGGAGTTTCAAATACAACGTTATAGAGTGTTCTCTACTTAACATGGAAATACGTGCGATTTGAACACAATATATGTACACAGACGATAAAAATATGATGTAGGTAGCAGACTCTCCCTATAAAATGCAATGAAATTATTTCTTTCATAGTCAACAAATGATGTATAAGATCCACGCACACTGTTTTTACGTACATTGGTCGCTTTTTGGATAACAACATGTAAAACTATTTTGCCATTACTTGGAGTCACTATTGCGTCACTATTAAAAAACTATTGAGTCACTAACTATTGCGTCACTACTTCAAAACTACTTGGCGTCATTTTTGTGATTTTAACGCTATTTCCGTGGCAGATTTTATACATGATTTCTTAAATGTGAAAGTAGATTTATTGCATTATATAGCGAAAGTCATGTTCTGCACTGATCAGATATTTTATCGTCTGAGTTCATGTCATGTGCAACCCGTACGTCTTTTCATACTATATTGAGTACAACTACAACTTTGTCATTGAAAATTTTCACCTAGCTTGCTTCATTTTCAAGATAATAATTCTGGCTTCTTCAATTACCCACTAGAGGCGCTGCAAACTTAATTATTCGCTTTCCTATTAGTAGATCCTAATCTTGCAGCTCCATACCACTTTAATCGAGAGTTAAAGGGATGCATAGACTGAAGAAAGGACCCTGTACTCTCTTTATGGCAGATCGTCTGCAATTGAAATTTGAAACATGCTCAGCTTATAACAATACTACGTAAGATTTATCCAAACGTTTTAGTTGTTTTCCGAGTGGCGAAGGGGGGATGGACGCCAATTAAGTGAAGACGATGACTTCGTGACTGGAAATTTAGAGAGCTTCAAGAAAGCAATTTCCCGCTTTCGAGAATTGAAGTGGGGTAAATTTATATGCTCTGTAACAGCAAAATAATTAATTGCCACTCTCTGTCTTTTTACTATGAAAACAAACCACTCTTTTCTCGAGTTTTCGATGGAAGAGCACTTTTCGAACATTCCTGAACTCGATTCACAAGTTTTCAGACGATGTGTGTGTATGTTTGTGTGTGTGTATATGAAAACAATCTATATAAATAAAAATGAAAATCTGTCTGTCTGTCTGTCTGTCTGTCTGTCTGTCTGTTTGTCACACCATCACGGGAGAACGGCTGAACCGAATTTGATGAAATTTTGTGGGTAGCCCAGAAATAGCCCGACTTAAAATTATATCCGTGTTTTGAGTTTCTACGACCAGTGGTTCTCGAGATATTAGTAAAAAACGAAATTTTCGTTTGTCTCATCATCACGGAAAAACGGCTGAACCAAATTTAATGAAATTTGGTGAATAGCCTTAAAATATCCCCCCATAAATTTTGTCCAAGTTTCGAGTTTCTGAGACCTGGGGTTGTCGAGATATTAATGAAAAACGGAACTTTTTCCTAGGAGTTCTACTCCCTAACTCCGTGGTTTATCCAAACGAAAAGCTTGAAAATCGTTTGAAAGTGAATTAAAATTTAATCTCTGAGTTTGATGGGAGATTTTTTGCGTTAATTAGTCACTTTCTAAAAACATGAATTGTTTGAAACATGATTTAAAGGGGAAATCTATCTCCATGGTTCATGGTTTATTTAAAACAAGCTTTTACGGAACAATTAGAAGTATAGAGAAATCAAAATCGTTATTTAATTTCGCAGTTTATGTTATAAGACATGACATATTTAACATGTTATAAGATTTTATCTTATATCATGTTACTCAGAAACGCAATTAAATTAAATCTGTCTGTTAATTTTAATAATTATTTTTTCGATTTGAATAATAAATAAATGGATATAAAAATATATTTTAGAAAAGAACGATTTGATTTTTCTTATAGCATTTTTGACTCGATAATATCAATTACGGTCTTCAGGTTTAAAAATTATTATTATTTATATTTTCGGGGATTATTGATTCAAGGATTATTGATATTTTCAAGTTATTATGCAATTATTTTATTATGACAAAAATTGTTTAAACTCATATATTTAATGTTGTACGAATCTTCTACAAATACACGTGTATATCTTTTAATCTACGAGAATATAAGTAGTACAGTTATATTGACATATGTTTTGATATATATTGGCATATATTGGAATCAATTACGACCTTCTGGTATAAAGAGTACGGATATTATTGATGTTTTCAATTTATTACGTCATCTCTTTTATTTTGGCAAATATTTTTGAGACGCATATTGTAATACGGGTAATCTTCTACTAACACATTGGCATATTTTCTGATCTGCGACAATATAATTAGTACGGGGTTGCATATATTAATTCAATTCCTATTTTTTCTTCTGTAAATTTGCTTACAAAAGGGGGCAGGATGTTTTATTCTTCAGATCTGATCGTGAAGATAATTTTGCATAGTGAGAACATATATTCTTAAACTTCTCTTTAGGAGCAATAAATTTAATATTTTAACAGAATTTGCACATGATTGCGAACTTTAAGTTTCTTTAAATTATACACTCCGTACGAATAACGGGTGTGCTGTTAGTGGTTAATAAATTTTAACATTTTAGGAGGATATATCATGTTGCTCGGCATCGCAATTAAATTAAATGTGTTTGTTAATGTTTTTATTTTTTTTTTCGATTTAAATAATAAATAAATGGATAAATGGATATAAAAGTATATCTTATGAATGGACGGTTTGATTTTTCTTTTAATTATATTAATTGCTGACTGCGTACATCAATTTCATTTATTTTGGCAAAGAGTTTTCAAGCTTATATCGTATTTAGCTACTAAACTCATATATTGTGTTTAGCCAATAAATTCATATAGCCGATTGTTGAAACAGAAAAAGAGTAGAGCGGGTATATCTTCTAATACAATTGTAGTGTTTTCATTTAGTATATTGAAACGGGATAAGAATGTTTCATTCAGATCTGCAAATTCAAAGCTACGAATTTGGAGGGATATCGCTAATTTGACAACTTTTCTTAAACTTTGCCAAATTGACGGAAATGTCGCCAAATTGATATAAACGACACACAAACAGCTGCCATAAACCTTCGGGTTGGTCGTGTGGCTTGGGTCTTCTACATATCAATGAATTTTTTTTTTGTTTTGTTAGAAGAGAGTACTGAAATGATGTTTGGTTAGCATTTATCTGTCAGACCAACCATCTTACTTAGTAATACATTTAGCGAATTTTTAAAATGTCACCAAATTGATAAAAATGTTTTCAAATCTATAAAAATATCTTGAAATTGATAAAATTGCGCTACATAAATGATATTAATTGTTTTTTGTTAGGGGATAGTATTGTGATGATATTTCGTCAATTTGTCGCAAAGTGGAACTGTCAGTTCTACAGTCCCACTTGGCGATAAATTTGGCGATTTTTTAAAATGTCGCTAATTTGACGAAACTGTCGCCAAATGTTCCATAGAAATATAACTATTTAGACGATATTTTTTCTACCAATTTATTTGAAGCAAATGATATCATGTCGCTTAGCAACGGATTTAAATCCAATGTGTTTATGCGGCAGACGATTTTTATTAAATCCTTTCCGATTTGAATAATGAAGATATGTATATAAAATAAATTTCATTGCCATTTCATTTTGGACTGGATAATATCAATTATACTCTTCAGGTTTAAACATTATTATTATTGATATTTTCCGGAATTATTGATTCAGGGATTATTGATATTTTTAAGTTATTACGCCATTGTTTTATTGCGGCAAAAATTGCTGACACACGCATATTGTACGTTGTACGAGTAATCTTCTAGGAATGCACGGGTATATCTTCTAATCTACGAGAATATAAGTAGTACAGGTATATTGGCATATATTTTGACATATATTGGCATATATATTGGAATCAAGTGCAGTCTTCTGGTATGAAGATTAAGGGGATTAATTATATATTCAATTTATTACGTCGTCTGTTGTATTTTACCAAAAAACATTTGAGACTCATATTGCAAAACGGGCAATCTTCTACTAATAATCGGACATTATAAGTAGTACGTGTATATCTTCCCATATAATTTTAGCACTTTAATTTTGACATATATTGGAATAAATGACTGTCTTCAGATTTAAAGATTACGGGTTTATTGGTATTTTCAATTTATACATGTAATCTACTAATACAGGTTATATTTTCTAATATTCGCGTATATAATTAGTACGGGTCCCATACAATTTTAACGCTTTTATTTTGCATATATTGATTCAATTCCATATTTTTTTTTATATTTGCTTACATAAGGGGTCCAAGATGTTTTATTCTTCAGATATGTCCATGAAGATAATTTTATATAGCGAGAACAGAGATTCTTAAACTTCTTTTTAGGAGCATTATATTAAATATTTTAACAGAATATTTTATTAAACATGTCATTTAGTATACTATAAGAATTTGGGCATGATTATGAATTTCAAGTTTCTTTATATTATATACTCCGTACGAAGAACGGGTATGCTGCTAGTATTTTATAAACAAAAGAAATTGGTCATCAAATTTTATGTATAATTTATTTTAATAATATTATTGATAGATAAAATAATTCTAATTTATTCGAAGATTAATGTACTTGTATACAGAGTTGTAGGTGGAGACGCTCAAAAGTGCATATATAATAAATATCGTTTGCTATATTTGATACGTCAGACGATCACTTCAAACCTCTCTTTAACACTTTCCAGCATAGTTGAAAGTGTTTATGACTTTGTTCATTCTGTCTGTCCGTTCGCACGATAACTGTCGTAAAAATGAAATTTTAGTATGTTGTTGAGAGGGTCTGTGGAATGTATGAGAATGTTAATGAATAATATCACCCTATTAGTTTTGGATTGGACCCGGGTTAAAAAAGTGAAATACGTTGCACCCTATGGGACCAAATTTTTCAAACATATTTAAGCGAATTTAAAATTCACAAATTATTTCGAAAATTTTAGAAAATATTCAAATTATCCCATAAAATTTATAAAAAAATTTCAGCAAAATATGTTTGGTATTTTTTTAAATGAAAATAAAAATTAAAATTACACCCATATTATATATGAAGAGATCGCGTGCCCCACTTCAAGATAAAATATGGCATCCATTTTTTTTCCAGTGTTAAAATCGCGATTTTTAAAGTTTCTTTTAAATTTATATTTAATGTTGAATCCGTCCTAAAACCGCTTTATTGTTTCTGTGGATCTATATTCCATACCAACGCAATTACAATATCTTTGAATTTAAATGATCATCAAACTTTGATTATTTCTACAACGAAGCCTAACTTTAATGGATTCAGAATGTAAACAAGTGATTGTAAGATGAATTGTATAAGAATTGCTGAATTTTCTTCACGCTCTGGAGTCTGGAATAAAAGTGAATTATTCATTGAATAAAAGAAATGAAATATTCATTACTTTTACATAGAGAGCCAGACGATTTATATTTCGATGACGTCATTTGAATAAAGTTCATTTTTTTCGATGAAGTTTCAAGTTTTCAAATATAACAAATGATTGTAGTACTGTGATAATTTAAAATATATATCTGCACTGAATGTATCACATTTAAGAGATGTTTAAATAAAATTCCATTTCTGTTGGAAAGTGTTTCATAATCAATGCTTAATGAATGACTGATATTTCTTGTTTATCAATACAAGAATATGGCGCTTTCCTAGAAGGAAAAACTTTCTATTGTAAATTTTAGATCAGTACTTTTCTAACCATTCTTAATAGAGTGTCGTTGAAGTGTTTCAAATGAAATACTCATGCTCTAAAACTGATTACGATTCCCCAATTACGAGGTTAGCAAAGAAGAATTCGAGAAACTGGAACAGTTGCAGACATAGGGAGAGCAGGATAAACTGTTAGAAACGTCATAGACAGACGTCACGCTAAAAATAGTGTTCTAGAGGTATCGAAACGTGTAGATCCGTTGAAATCTCGAGTTGCGATTTTCGCCATGATTCCAATACTTTTCCTATATATACCATGTAATGCAGGGAAAGTAAACATCTGATGTGGGCAGCACATGACTTGCCTTGCAGACTCATATTCACGTTCTCGGTATTTCTTCCATAATTCATCATATTGAGATTAATTGCACAAAATAACATCCATAATTATTTAAAATGACACTGAATTTGCACTTTTAGGGAAAGTTATGTGCTGCCCACATCAGATTTTTAATATTGTTCTTCAAAAAATTCATAATTTATATTTATCACATAAAAATTTTGTCGAAAAATACATATTTTTCAGATATATTAATATTTTTCAAAATTACAATGTTACAATTAAAAAAAAATCATACATACTTTTATAGTATGTTATGAACATTATAAATGTACCAAAATATTTATGATAATTGAAAATTGAAAAAAAAAACCTTAACAGTTATAATAAAATAATAAACCTGAAATTTGTATTCAGAAAAAAAAAAGTTTTAAGAAAATTAAGAAATTGCACTTTATAAAATATCTTTAAAGAGCACTTCGGTTTAAGATAGAAATCTATAATTTTGGGAAATTAGTTTTAAGAGTATGAATTTGAAATTAGGAAGGAAAAAAAGGATTTTTTGACGCTAAATTTCACATTTTCGTATAAAGATCTCCCTTAAAACAGAAAATGCAAAAATTAGCATTTATTATTTTCCAAAAATACTTTTTCCTAATATATTTTCAAATGTTTTAGATTTAGCATATAGAGGCATTATATTACTTTACTTTAATGAGAAAAAATATACTTCTGGGGGCTTTAGTTAAAAAAAAAAAAATCTTGCCGACAGTCAACTGTATTATTTATTTTTCGAGCCATGACATATCTTTGAAATCATATGTTTAAAATTCAGCCAAAATATGTATTAATAAAATAATAATTCTTTCACGTCAACAACATGTAAAAATGTTGACGTATAAAATTTTTCGTATAAAAATACAATGAAAAAGTGAACTTCTGCCTTGGAGAAACCACTTTGCCAGTGAAACCTGGCAAAGTGACCACCTTGGTATACTGACCACATAGTTATAGTGATCGCTTTTCCTAAAGTGATCATACTACTTTCATATTGTAATCACCGCCATTTTCATAAAGTGATCAATTTTTTCAGTCCCAAGGACGGTCACTCTAACCAGGCTTCACTGCACCTTCTTTCATTATGAGTCATGGCTATATATATATATATATATATATATATATATATATATATATATATATATATATATATATAATAAGAAAAAATGAGATTGAAAATGGATTAATACAATTAGAAGTTGTGTGTTTACGGGGTTGTAGAGAGGTCAAGGGGGATTGCGACCCCTTTTCCTGGTTTAAGCATGCTTTTAATCCCAGGAAATACTCCAAGAAAAACCACTACACGCCTGAAACAACAATCAACAGTATGCCAGGGGGAAAAACGGAATTCCGAAATGAAGATCTTATAGTCACAAGAACATATAAAAGCATATGAAATGAAATGAAACAAGTATTAATAAAAATATACTCTAACCATGTATAAAGTTTTAAAAAGGATGTTCGCAGATGCGCTACGTCGTTAGAAGTCCATAGAAGAAAACCATGATAAATTCTAGATGTAGAGATAGATAAGCTCATGGTTACAGAGTATCTAATTCCAAACGGGTAGAGTTGAGTTGTAGCAAATCATCAAAATTAGCATATATTTCCTTACGGTACTTTTTACAATATGAATATTTTATATTTTATATTTCATTTTGATTGTACTTGAGGAATATATATATACATATATATATATTATATATATATATATATATATATATATATATATATATATATATATATATATATATATATATATAATAGAAGATTTTTATGATTACTTGTAATATATATACCCGAGAAATACCAAAGAAAATTGCTTGTAAACTGAAGGTAAAGGTAAAAAATGCGAAATCAGAAGCCTAGTGTAGCACGATGAGCTATAATAATTGAGCTAATGCAAGAAGTTTGGATATTGAATAATATATTATATATATATATATATATATATATATTCCAACCTCTAAAACTACTATCTCCCCTTAAATTAACTATTTACACAAAAATCATACTGATAAAAATATCTTCAAGCGAAGTGAATGAATTTACTCCGATACCATTCTTTATAAACGAATTATGGAATGACGCAATTATATTTTTAAAAATTCGCATAATATTTGCTCAATATATCAAGTGACTAGTTTTCTCAGTCCCAATGGTGGTAACCAGGTTTCACTGCATGTTCCTTCACTCAAAATCAGAGTCATGGCCATATGCATATATTTTCCAACCTCTAAATCTACTATCTCCCCTTAAATAAACTATGCAAAAATCATATGGTTAAAAATATGCCAAACGAAGTGAAGGAAATTACTTTAATAAAATTCTTTAAAGACGGACTATAAAATGATGCAATTATTATTATTATTTTTTTTAAATTCGCATAATATTTGCTCAATATATCCATTGTCGTGGCAGTTACACGGGGCACTGCAAGATACTACATTACGGAAATAAGTGATTTCAAGCTACATACTCTATATATATATCTCGAAAACTACTGTGGATAAAAGAATTTGAAATAACCCTTTGGATAGAATAGGCTAGTACAAAGTCGTTTTTCGAAGTGTGTTCCGCGGAACCCTTGGTTCCGCAACAGCATTCCAGGGGTTCAGCGACGTGATAGTTTTGTGTATATTTTCTTAAAAAAATAAATAAATAAATAAAATAAATAAATAAAATGGAGTAAAATCTAAATACATAATTTAGATCACAAGGGACTTATTTTTTTATTTTGAGGTTCCGCCATAAAATTCAATTTCAAAGCGGGTTCCGTGACCAAAAATGTTTGAAAAGCACTGGGCTAGTATAATATTCCAAAATAGCTTGGTTGTACTATCTTCAAAGAAAAGAGAGCTACAGCATTTTGAATTTCAGAGAAGTACCATACGGTATTATACGGAAGCCTCTCGTTGGTACTCCAGAAGATTGAATTTTTAACACTTATAGTATAGTCGAAGGGACAGAACATAACTATTCGATTTACCAATCGGGTTCATAAAAAATGGGGGTTTTGCAAAGTCTTTTTATACCCATCAGGAAGCTTTTCGGATGACCTAGAAGGCCGAATCTTTGCATATTTATAGAGCTTGCGGAAAAAGCACTTATGTCAAAAACAAGGATTTCGATATATCGAGGAATGAAACTTTTGATACCTTTAGGAAATTTTTTTTTAAATATTAATTTTTAATTTGCAGGATATAGATAAAATTTTTTATGGAGTTAGTTTTATATTTATAAACTAAATAAATAATAATTTTTCTTAATTTATATTTTATTACCCCACTGATAACCCTGCAAAATTTAGTATGTGTTTTAAGATTTTTCTTTTTCTAACATCTTAAAAGCACAAATGACTTGCGTGCATTTTCTAAAACAAAGGTTATAAATATCTTAAAACAAATATGTATGTTATAAAAAATTGGAATTTTTGACTTATGTCTCTTTCCCGCCACCTCTAGATTATAAAATTTATAGTATTGATTACATTACAGATCCTAATGGAACCGGATTTTCGATTTCTCCAACGGGGGCAGAAAAAATGAAGAGGGGTAAAGAAGTCTTTCCCGGCCCTCTAGATGACCCCTCGCTGAACAACAAAGTTGAAATTTCGCACACTTATAGAATCGACTAGGGGCAGAACCTAACGTAGCCAATTTTTTCGATTATTTTCGTCGCTAAACAACAGTGTTAAACAAATAAAACATATTTATAAAAATACACAACTTAATTTTTAAAAAGTTTGTTTTTTTGTTTTCCTGCCTTTGATAGACTTAAATAATGTTTAAATAAAATACCGTAGCAGATATATTACTGAAATCACATAATTAGAACATAAGTAAACAATAAGTAATACTAAATCTAAGATATTCTTAGCATTATTTCTTATGAAAAATACTGATAATTCTTAGAATAATGATTGTATGGTTTATGTTGTAAAAAGGTTTATGTTGTATGGTTTGTCCTGTAGTTTGAAATTAAAATACACACATATACAAATACGGATATTTTTTTAGAGTGATTGAAATGGGTTCAGGAGGTCTTAAAATATGCTCAGTTGACAAAATTTCGAATAGCGAAAATTTTCGGGGAAACAATATTTTATACTATATGAGAAAGTAAAAATTGATATATAGTTCAAACTGGAAATGTTTACTTTATCTTCAATACATAGTACAGTATACTTCTGGTAATCCAGCACCCAGTGGTTCGGCACCACCGATAGTCCGGCACACTTCTCGGTGGTATTTGGGTCTGTTCGGCTGTACTGAGGTACATTTACTGTAATTGACTAAATTATTTTATATGCAGATTTCTGTTCATTAAAGTTCACCTTATAATTTTAAAACTGATTTAAATATTTTTTGTTTCTTTTACATACTCTATAGTATTATTGAGTCTGTGTAATTTTTTCCCCTCTTTAATTAAAAAAAAATATATATATATCATATGATCTGTCCATTATTTTATTTTTTTCCCATTTTTTTACCCCATTTTAATTTGACATCCGATAATCCGACATATTTGGTACCGGTACATCCGAAGTCCGGAGCGTATCGGATTATCGAAAGTTTACTGTATATATGTAAAAGAAAAATATTATGAGCGGAGTTTTATACTTTAGAAATATATTTCAGAGATTTTCACCAAAAATTGAGTTATACTTTAACTCACCTCTCCCAAATTTTCATAGTCCAGTTCCACTGCCAGCTGGTCCACCACATCTCTACTGCCAATTATCCTAACAACCCAATCATTCGTGTAGTGGCCGTCATTGTCGTGTCCAACCGACGTCCTAAAGCAGCAGCAAACAGCCAATAGCAGCAATATAAATCCTCGACAAATTTTAGGTCCCATATTAAAGAGGGGGCTTCAGGAACAGGCCGCGGGAGCGTCCGTTCCGAGGCGCAAGTCGAGATATAAGAGGCATCAACAAGTTGGCCGGGTGAGATGTGGTGCCACCTGGAGAAACGGGAGATACGGAGTTTTATCTCGGGAGTATAGGGAGAGAGGAGTAAGGCGACGAACTGAGAGGGCGCGCCATTGTTGGTCACAAAATCACTGTGAATGTTTCGGAACACAGTTTAAACGCTTTTGAAGGGATCACTAGAAAAAAACAGCGTATAACTGAAAAAATAGGCAGTAGTTCCAATCTGATGGAACGAAAATGGTTTTGCGTGAATAATATCTTTCTTTTTGGGTTGCTTATCTTATCGGATATTTTCAAAACAGTTCAAAATATCGAAATTAGAACCACCTTTTCGAAATAATTCAAAATATTAAAATTGTAACAAATATACTCAAAGAACCCTATCCAAAATCCAATTATATATCCTTGTAGGGTTCTTAAAGAGCTAAAAATGACTTACTTACTATTTACAGCTAGCACTTTTAGTTTTTGAGATATAAGCAATGCAAACTTTAAAAGCGGAAAAATTTTCAATCTTCTTCAAATTGACACGACAATTGCTCGAACACCATAAGAGCTTTCTAAAAAAATTATTAATCCAGAAACAGCATTTTTTATTGACTTTTTTTGCCTCTAACAATTTGTACCTGTATTTTATAGTTTAGAAGATAATTCAAAGAAGGTAAACAAAGTGAAACGAAATTTCGCTCAAACAAAAACCTTTTATTTTATTTATTTACATTTCAGAAAAAGTAAAAAAAATGTTCAAAATATTAAAATATTGATATTTTTTATATTAATAAACGGTGCCGTGTTTTCTACAAAACAGATTTTTATTTTTATCTATTGGGTTTGGAGATATAAGTGTTCAATGTGTGTGCATTTTTTGCAACGCTCTGATTTCAGCCCAGTCCATAGACATTACTCTTGTCAAAAGCGCGTGCATCGTATAACTGAAACAAGAAAGATCAATCATGCATAAAGCATTGATTATGAAACACTTTATAACTTCAATGCAATTTTATTTAAACATCTCTAAAATGTAATACATTCCTAAAGTAATATTTTAAAACTTATCACAATACTACATTAATTTATTATATTTGAAAACTTAAACCTTCATCGAAAAAAATGAACTTCATTCAAATGGCGGCATTGAAATATAAATTGCCTGGTTTAAACATCTCTAAAATGCGATACATTCTTCGGTAATATTTTTAAAATCATCATAATACTACGATAATTTATTATATTTGAAAACTTCATCGAAAACAACTGAAATTCATTAAAATGACGTCATAGAAAAAATAACACGCCTGGCTGTCTCTATAAAAGCAGCATTTCATTCATAACATTTTCCCATTCATGTCATTCATCACAGTAATAAAATAATTTATTTTATTTAAAAACTTAAGACCATGGAGCTACAAGTAATTAAACTTTGTGCTTAAAACTTCATCTAAAAAAATCGTCCTTCTCTGTGTAAAATCAATGAATATTTCATTCATATCAGCCATGCAGACTCCATGAGCTAAATACTTTTGCGTTAAAGAAATACAGCAATTCTTATACAACTCATTCTACACATTTTTTTTGTTTACATTTTACATAAGTGAAAAATAGGCTTAGTTGTAGAAATAATCAAATTTAGATGAGCATTTAAACTCAAATATATCGTCATTGCGTTGTTTCAGTATGTAGATGCACAGAATTTAGGCAAAAATAAAGCGGTTTTAGGACGAATACAACACTCAATATGAATTAAAAAAAAACTTTAAAAATCACGATTTTGAGACAAGATGGATGCCATATTTTATTTTGAAGTGGGTCACGTGATCTTTTCATATCATGGTCAAATGATTGCTTCATATAAGAGGTGTAATTATTATTTTAATTTTTATTTAAAAAAACTACTGAATATATTTTGCTGAAATTTTTTTTATATATTTTATGGAATAATTTGAATATTACCTAAAATTTTCAAAGCAATTTGTGAATTTTAACTTTGCTTAGAAAATGTTTGAAAAATTAGGTTCCATAGGGTGCAATGTATTTCATTTTTTCAACCCGGGTTCAATTCAAAACTAATTGGGTGATATTATTTATTTATACTCCCATAGGTCCCACAGACCGTCTGAACAACATACTATAATTTCATTTTGATAAAGTAATTTTTACGGCAGTTATCATGCGAACGGACAGACAGACAGACAGACAGCATGAACAAAGTCATAAACACTTTTCAACTATGTTGTAAAGTGTTAAAAAAATTATGATAACTAAAAAATTACAATGAAAATAAAGTAATGACACTTTGCAATTCTGGTAGAATCCCGGTTTTGCATTTCTACGTCGAATGCATTCAAAAACGTTATATGCGGCAAAGCGCAATATACTGGAAACCATATTTTAAGTAATATAATAAAATCAAGGAAAACAAGTAAGAAAAATAAATATATTACTCACGCAGCTTTACTTTTATAGTTATTGGAATTTTAATTTAGGATTCACATAAAAAAAATAAATCCGTACCAAAAATGTCAAAATCCCTAGAATTTAGAGTTTCTCTAAATCAGCGTGGATATTAACTTTTAAATGTGACTTTCCGGAATCCTCAGCCAATAAACACTATATTTACGGAAATGAAACGAGTATAGAAAGAGAGAGAGGGTGAGAGAGAGAGAGACGAAGAGAGAGAGACGAAGAGAGAGAGAGAGACAGAGAGAGAGAGAGACTGAGAGAGAGACTGAGAGAGACAGAGAGAGACAGAGAGAGAGACAGAGAGCGAGAGACAGAGAGAGACAGAGAGAGAGAGAGACAGAGAGAGAGAGAGACAGAGATGTCAAAATCCCTATAATTTAGTGTTTCTCTAAATCAGTGTGGATATTAACTTTTAAAAATGACTTTGCGGAGTCTTTAACCAATAAACACTATATTTACGGAAATAAAACGAGTCTAGAAAGAGAGAGAGAGGGTGAGAGAAAGAGACGAAGGGAGAGAGAGACGAAGAGAGAGAGAAACGAAGAGAGAGAGAGACGAAGAGAGAGAGAGACGAAGAGAGGGAGACAGAGAGAGAGACAGAGAGAGTCAGAAAGAGAGACAGAGAGGAGACAGAGAGACAGAGAGAGAGAGACAGAGACAGACAGAGACAGACAGAGAGAGACAGAGAGAGAGAGACAGAGAGAGAGAGAGACAGAGAGAGAGAGACAGAGAGAGAGAGACAGAGAGAGAGACAGACTGAGAGAGAGACAGAGATGTCAAATATGTGATTGACAAAAATGTCAAAATCCCTATAATTTAGTGTTTCTCTAAATCAGCGTGGATATTGACTTTTGAAAATGACTTTCCGGAGTCTTCAGCCAATAAACACTATATTTACGGAAATAAAACGAATCTAGAAAGAGGGAGAGGGTTAGAGAGAGACGAAGAGAGAGAGACAAACAGATAGAGAGAGGCAGAGAGAGACAGAGAGAAAGAAAGAGAGAGAGACAGAAAGAGAGAAAGAGAAAGAGGGAGAGATTTTCAATAAATTCAGCTAGACAACGAAATAACAAATGCTGGTAAAATTATTCTAGTATTAGGTACCACGAGATTAAGTTCCAAACAGATTTCACTTAAATTTGTATTAAATGTTAATAGATTGACCAAATCTTGTATCTTTGCAGCACAAAAATGTCATACTGAAAGAGTTACTAAACGTAAAATAATTAACATATCTCAGATGTTTATACCTTACATTTTTAGAGAGAGAGAGGGGTGGGGGTGATCATTACTTATCACAGAAAAGAAAAAAAAAATCGCGCGTGAGTCTGGTGCTAGTTGGAGCAAAAATATATTTGCAACTTCCTTCGTCTATTTGCAAGAAAAAAAAAATTCAAACATTTATATCGAATAATATGCAACCAGAATTGAAGTTACTGGGTCGTAATGATTTGGGTAGACACCCTCTATATTGTCTCCTCTGACGCGTTGCCAGTGCGTCCTATCGCTATAAAATTTTATGTGTAGGTGTATAGCATGAAAAACTTGACCTAGATAGAATTATTAGTAATTTTCTTGATTAGAACTCCAATTATTCCAATTTTAAGATTTTGATAGTATTATTTCTTATAGAAAAACACTGATGATGAATAATGATGGCAGAGTATTAAGGAGGAATTTATAATTTGAACAATTAAGAATATCAAAAGTGTAAAAATAATTATTATTCACACACACACAGCATAATCCAAATCCATTCACTGGCGTCACGAAGTTGTTGCCACATTCAAAAAGAAAATTTTTAAAGAATTTTTACGATATAAATATTCAATTACTTTTATTTTAATTGCATATTTAGAAAGGAGTCACTTGGGTAAAAAATCTGAAAAAGATACAAGTTTTTCTTCATTCTCATATAATGTTTGTGATACAAATAGAAGTAAATAGTATGATTTGGAATCTGCTTGTAAATTCTACTATGATAATGTAGCTCCTGGGGAAAAGAACTACATTTTCGTAGTTGTTCCTGATCAAAGTTTCTGGTAGCTACTGGTAAAAGTAGCTCTCGTGAGTATAAAAATATAAAAATAACAGTAAACAATATATATATATATATATATATATATATATATATATATATATATATATATATATATATGTAAGTATATATATGTAATAATAAAAAATTCAAATACAATTACCATATATATATATATATATATATATATATATATTATCACCTCCACTCTGCAAGTATCAACTTAAGATATTTCTCTTGGTAATTTCTTTAACAAGGGAAACTTTATTTTTTCCTATAGGGCACGATGACTTTTATTTTTTCAATACATGGTAATGTAGGTAATGCATATAGGGAAAGTATTGGCAACTCGAGTTTTCGACTGAATTACACGTTTCAGGACCTCTAAAATACGAAAAATCTATTTTTAACCTGACGTCTGTGTGTGTGTGTGTGTGTGTGTGTCAATGTGTATGTGACAATACGTCCAGTTACTAAATGAAAAGGAAAATTGAATTACAAGTACAAATTTAGAGTAAATTTAAATGAGTATGCGTGTTATTTTGCGCAATGAAACTAGGCTTAATGAAATATTATAGACATAAAGAGAGAATAAATTCAAGTCTGTAGGGAAAGTTATGTGCTGCCCACATCAGATTTTTTCGTATTACAGGACAGCTGGCTACAGTACTTTTACAGTATAGTTAATTTTCCATATATTATTAGAAATACATATATATAGTATGTTGAGTGTGGATTATGACAGATAGTACGTGCAGTATAAAATGGTATAAGATTTTCTGCTTAACCCACACGAGAGAAATGGAAAGCAGACTCGAAACGTCACACATATTCAAGCTCTGAATAGGAAAAACTGTCAACAACTTACACAACTTCCTACTTCTTCAACCCAGACCGTCCGACCAACACAAAGGTGTAAAGTATCTGTTTGGATGGCCGGGAAGGGACATCCAATTTAGACCGGGACCCAGTGGTGGCGACATCCATAGGGACCGTACCCTCCTTCCCCTTTCACCAACCTCTCGGAAGGACATACGGGTCCACATATTTAACATGCCCGTACTCCGCGTGAACACGACGACAGATTGGGTACAGGCGGGAATCGAACTCGGGTAGTCTGAGTGCAATCCCCACGCGCTAACCACTGGGCTGTCGCACCTCACACACAACTTCCTTGTAAAAAATAGGTATATGTCAGTTAGGTGACACCCAACAGACATATCGTCACCTAACTGACAACTCGACACCTAACTGATATATTCCTGCTTTTTACAAGGAAGTTGCGTGGGTACGACAGTCCAGTGGTTAGGGCGGGGGGATCGGACTCAGACCCGAGTTCGATTCCCGCGTCTGCCCAAAACTGTCGCCATGTTCACGCGGAGTACGATCACGTTAAACATGTGGGTCCATAAGTTCTTCCGAGAGGTTGGTGGTAGGGGAAGGAGGGTAAGGTCTCTGTGGATGCCTCCCCCACTGGGTTCTGGTCTAAATTGGGTGGCACTTCCTGGCCGCCCAAATAGTTATATCTACTGGTAGGTCGGACGGTCAGGGTCGAAGAAGAAGGAAGTTGTGTAAGTTCTTGTCTTACAAGCAGCAGTTTGTTTCAGTGTTATTAAAAACTGTTTTAAATTAATGCATAAAAATGGAACACCTTTTACAGTTTTGTTAACATGGAAATTGCGGTATGTAAAACAATATTCCATTTTCAATCACTATATGTTGCCTTACTTTCACCGTTTTGGAACATTTAAATCAAAAAACTAATTATTAATTATAACAAGAAAGATCAATCATGCATACAGCATTGATTATGAAACACTTTCCAACTCAAATGCAATTTTATTTAAACATCTCTAAAATGCAATACATTCAGCGGTGATACTCTTTTAATTATCACAGAACAACAATAATTTATTTTACTTGAAAACTTAAAACTTCATCGAGAAATTTGAAATTTATTCAAATGACGTCATCGTAATATAAATCGTCTGGTTTTCTCTGTAAAAGCAGTGAATATTTCATTCATACACTTTTATTACAGACTCCAGAGTTAAATAATGTTGCGTGAAAAAATTCAGCAATTTTTATACAACTCATCTTACAATCACGTGTTTACATTCTGCACCCATTAAAATTAGGCTTCGTTGTAGAAATAATCAAAGTTTGATGATCATTCAAACTTAAAAATATTGTAATTGCGTTGTCGCAGAATATAGATTCAAAGTAAATACGCAAAAATAAAGCGGTTTTAGGACGGACGCAACACTAAATATAAATTTAAAAGAGCTTTAAAAATCCAATTCTTACTCTGGGAAAAAAAGATGGATGCCATATTTTATTTTGAAGTGGATCACGCGATCTCTTCATATTATATGGGTATAATTATTATTTTAATTTTTATTTAAAAAACTATCGAACATATTTTGCTGAATACTTTTTTTTATATTTTATGGAATAATTTGAATATTTTCCAACATTTTTGAAGCAATTTGTGAATTTTAACTTCGTTTAAAATGCTTGAATAATTAGGTCCCATAGGGTTCAATGCATTTCATTTTTTGAACCCGGGTTCAATCCAAAACTAATTGGGTGATATTATTAATTTACATTTCCCATATGTCCCACAGACCGTCTCAACAACATACTAAAATTTCATTTTGATAAAGCCATTTTTACAGCAGTTATCGTGCGAACGAACAGACAAACAGACAGAATGAACAAAGTCATAAACCCTTTTCAATTATGCTGTAAAGTGTTAAAAAATATTTCAACAGTTTGATGTTGAAATATTTATTTTTGATGTTAACAAGAAGTATTGCCAACAGACGATGTTGGCATTGTAAACGCAACACTATTGCTCTGGTTGTAAATGGAATCAAAAACTTCGTAAAAAAATGGAATTATGAACTATACAAATATCGTCTGATATATCTATAAATTAAAACATTTCAAGAACGGTTGGATGTGCGCCAATAGAGCTTACCAAGAAAATTTTGGGTATATTTTTTCTACGCATGGTGGTATAAGAAGAATATTGTGTGGCTAGCTGGAAAAATTTTGGAATTGAGTTATAGCTGGAAAAATGTTGGAACAAAAAATTCCGAGATTTATAAATTTTTCGAACAAAATTTCAAAGTTTTATGTCTTTCACAATACTTATAACTCAAGTCTTTTTTCATATGACATATGAATGGAGGCTCGACGGCGCCTAGGGAGGGGAGGGGGGAGGGGGGGCACCGCTCATACTTCCCTTGCTGCGGTCAGTGTTTTTTTTTCAAGACTTTTTGGCCGGGGGGGGGGCTAATGAAATTTTGGGGGGTGTAAGCTTTCTATTTGTTGTATATAAATATATCTAAATGATGTGTTACATAAATAGAAACTAGGTTAACATAAAATGTCTCCGGGGGGGATGAATACACGTCTCCGGGGGGTTCGCCCCCCCCCGGAGGTATGCCTGAATAAAACACTGGCTGCGGCGCTGTATGTTATCGGCGCTGTGTGTAATCAATCATCCCTTATTCCCATTTAGCTGCATGATACAGATAAATATGTTATCAATGAATAACAGAATAAAGAAAAATTACATTGGGATAAAAATGGCGTCGCCGTCACATCCTTGCATTTAGAGTATTTCTATTCACAAGTTGGATAGAAACAGATGTTCCCGTCATTTGTACAAAAGGACTGAAAGGACAAAAGTATTTCTGAGAACACGTCTATGCGAACATTCTTCAAAGCACAATGATACCCACATCGTAATATGATATTCACCAAAGATGATTGTGGACAACTAATCGTTCGTAAAGCGCACATAAGAACATGTACGCATTACGAACATTATTTTGAGATATGAATTTAGCTCAGCGATTTTACTCAGATTCACACTAAGTTGAAATTTCAATTATTGAGTGCTTTCAGATGTGAAATTCTATCTCTATTAAAGTCGTTGAATTATGCAGAAAGGATTACATTTTAGAATGTCATTAAATGTAGAAATATTTTGTTTAACACTCGCTGTTAAATTTGAACGTTAATAATATACGTTTGTTATATATAGGTTCGTCTGCCTTTTTACTTTCCCTGCAATACATGGTAATGTATAGGGAAAGTATTGGAATTATGCCGAAAATCGCAACTCGAGTTTTCGAGCGATCTACACGTTTTGAGACTTCTAGAATACGAAAAAACTATTTTTAGCGTGGCGTCTGTGTGTGTGTGTGTGTGTCTGTCTGTCTTTCTGTCTGTGTATCTGTCTGTCTGTCTGTCTGTGCAGATTTCGTATCCACTCTAACTAAAAAACTAATGGACCGAATTTCATAAAATTTAGTAGTATTGTGACACTTCGCAACACGTTATTTATTATTCAAAATTAACATTTTTTTTATAAATCATTAAATTTTTTTATTATTATTTTAATTTTAATTATTTTAAATTTATATTTAATTATTATTCCAAATTTATTCTATTCCAAATTATATTATTCTAGTTATTCATTAAAACTCTACAAATAATGTTAAATAACATTCATAATGGCTTTCATGCTAAGTATTAATTGCTTTCATGCTAAGTATTGTATTGGTTTCATGCTAAGTCAGGCAAACCCAGTAAACTAGAATAATCATCTGGCACTCACTCTTTAACCTCCATGGTTGAGCGATAGTTTTGATTTTATAGGTTGGCAACTAAGCGAATGCTTTCTGCCAATCACAGGGTGCCAAGACTGCGCGGGGATTTCCTTTATGTGAAAAAAAGTGCTGATTCAATCTTTCTTGATAATCAACGCATGTGAAGATGGTGTAGTTTTTTTAGGCAAGGGATGCTTGCACCTCTAGTCATAGCCTTAGTCCTTGCTTGAGCCATTTTTACTTTCCCTGCAATACATGGTAATGTATAGGGAAAGTATTAGAATCATGTCGAAAATCGCAACTCGAGTTTTCGACGGATCTGCACGTTTCAAGACCTCTAGAATACGAAAAAACCATTTTTAGCGTGACGGTCTGTGTGTGTGTCTGTGTGTCTGTCTGTGCAGATTTTGTATCCACTCTAACTAAAAAACTAAAAGACCAAATTTCATAAAATTTGGTAGATAAGTCACTTGTGGGCGAGTCTGGTACTGATTAGTTTTGGGTATGATTCGGAATAAAAGAACCCGCCTTTTTTTTGCGAAATGGCCCGCAAAAGCTTGTATCCACTGTAGCTAAAAATCTGATGGACCGAATTTCACAAAATTTAGTAGATAAGTCACTTGTGGGTCATCCTGGTGCTGATTAGATTTTGGTAGGACTCGGAAAAAAATAACCTGCCCTTTTGTGCAAAATAGCCCGCAAAAATCGACAAAATCTAAAATAAAAAAACTACGTATACTGAAATATATCCATTAAATGCCTGTTGAATACGTAATATTCAACGAAGAAAAGAATAAGACCAACCCCATTACACTAGGACGTGCTGTTCTCGAGATATTTTCGTTTTTTCGTTTTTCCTCTACGCCACCTTTGAAAATGAGTCCAGTTACCAAATGACAACGAAAATTGAATTAAAAGTGAATTAAATTTAATTAAAATAAAGAGAACGTCGATATAAGTCTGCAGGGAAAGTCATGTGCTGCTCACATCAGATTTTTTATATTGAATTCATTTAGAGTGCTATAAAGGGATTGTTTTACATATCTTCAAAAAAACATGAAGTGTCATTTTGATTACATTTTTGAGTACTTAAAATGATCCTATACATTTTACCTACGACAAGCATGTGGTGATTGGAAATCTTTTCTGCCATACCTTCTGTCCAGTTCTATAGATTGTCAATGCATTAAATTTATTAAAATATGAGGAATGAATGCTCCAGGTAGTTAGTGTGTTACGAAGAAGACAACCCGATAAGTAAAATGGATTTTTGTGGAATGGCTGTATAATGAAATATCTTGTGCTGAATGGTTTGATAAAAGATGGCTACATTTTTATTCAACTCTAATTATAGATAAAGCTGCTCTCATTATTTATTTAAATAAAATAATTAATTCATATAGAGTATTTTGCTTACTTAAAAATACAAGTGAAAATGGAAGCAGTTTATGACTGCAATCAACTCTGAGTGATACTTCCAAATATAAATTTTTTGCCATCAATGAAATTCATCTAAAAAATAAAAAAATAAAATAAAAAAATAAAAATTCTTTTATTGTATTTTTTGTTTCAGGTCAAGTTTCCAGGTAAGAAATTGGAGTAATGTAATTGTAACTCTTAATTTAAACTCTTTTACGTATTAGTAAATTTTAGGCGCTCACATGCAAAGATGGTTTAATTAAAAAAAAAAAAAAACACAACGCATTGAAATATTTTTATTCAAAAATCATTTCCCACTTACGATCCCCTTCCATTAAGTAACTAACCTTTAATTAAGTAACTTCCTTCTTTTAATTGCATGTGAGTGTTCGTCCCAATCATGTGTTGAATAGGGGTTGTTAATTAATTTCATATCATTTATTAAGTTCCATGAACAGCCCTTATCACAACAGGTAGGAAAGTCACTTGTGGGCGAATCTGGTGCTGATTAGTTTTGGGTACGATTCGAGATAAAAGAATCCGCCTTTTTTTGCGAAATGGCCCACAAAAGGCTGTATCCACTCTAGCTAAAAAACTAATGGACCGAATTTTGTGAAATTCGGTAGATAAGTCGCTTGAGGGTTACTCTGGTGCTGATATATAGGGTGCTGATGTATATGGTAATGTATAGGGAAAGTATTGGAATCATGTCGAAAATCCCAACTCGAGTTTTCGACGGATCTACACGTTTCGAGACCTCTAGAACACGAAAAAACTTTTAGCGTGACATCTGTGTGTGTGTGTCTGTCTGTGTGTCTGTGCAATGTATGTATCCACTCTAACTAAAAAACTAATGGATAGAATTTCATAAAATTTGGTAGGTAAAACCCTTAGGTGTGACTCGGTTTTGATTAGTTTTGGCTACAATTCGGAAAAAAAGAACCCGCCTTTTTTTGCGAAATGGCCCTCAAAAATCTCATGTATTCACTCTAGCTGAAATACAAATTGACCAAATTTCACAAAATTTGGTAGATAAATCAAATGTGGGATACTCTGGTGCTGATTAGATTTTGGTACGATTAGGAAAAAAACAATCTGCCTTTTTTTAAGAAATGGTCCTCAAAAATCGTCAATATCTAAAAAAAGACAATGTATGTTCAAATGTATCAATTAAATGCTTGTTTTATACGTAATTTTTGACGAGAAAAAGAATAAGAGCAAATCTATTACTTTAGGACTAACCGTTCTTGAGATAGTTGAGATTTTTTGCATTTTTTTATGCCGTCTTTTGAAAAATGTCCAATTACTAAATAAAAGCAGAAATTGAATTAAAAATGCAAATTTAGTGTCATTTTGTGCAATTAAACTCAATTTAATGAGTTCTTAAAGAAATAAAGAAAAAATGAATTTGAGTCTGCAGGGAAAGTCATGTGCTGCCTACATCAGATGTTTACATTCCCTGCAATACATGGTAATGCATAGGGAAGGCATTGAAATCATGCCGAAAATCGCAACTCGAGTTTTCGACGGATCTATATGTTTCGAGACCTCTAGAATACGAAAAAACTATTTTTAGCGTGACGTCTGTGTGTATGTCTGTGTGTGTGTCTGGCTGTGCAATGTATGTATCTACTCTAACTAAAAAACTAATAGACCGAATTTCATAAAATTTGGTTGGTAAGTCACTTGGGTGAGACCCCGGTGATGATTAGTATTTAGTAGGATTCGTAAAAACAGAACCCGCCCTTTTTCTGCGAAATGGCCAGCTAAAATTGCTGTATCCACTCTAGCTGAAAAACTAATGGACCGAATTTCACAAAATTCGATAGACAAGTTGCTTGTGGGTCGCCCTGGTGCTCATTAGATTTTGATACATTTCGTAAAAAATAACCTGCCTTTTTTTACAAAATGGTTCGCAAAAATCGTCAAAATCTAAAATAAAAGTCTACGTATGCTCAAATATATCCGTTAAATGCTTGTTTTATACGTAATTTTTAAAGAAGGAAAGAAGAAGACCAACCCCATTACACTAGGACTAGCCGTTCTCGAAATATTTTAATTTTTTCGTATTTTCTCTACGCCACCTTTGAAAATAAGTCCAGTTACCAAATAAGAACGAAAATTCGATTAAAAGTGAGTTAAATTTAATTAAAATAAAGAGAACGTAGATATAAGCCTGCAGACAAAGTCACGTGCTGCCCACATCAGATTTTTTTACTTTCCCTGCAATACATGGTAATATAAAGGAAAAGTATTGGAATCATGCCGAAAATCCCAACTCAAATTTTCGCCGGAACTACATGTTTCGAGACCTCTGGAACACGTAAAATCTATTTTTAGCGTGACGTCTGTGTGTGTCTGTCTGTGTGTCTGTCTGACTGTCTGTCTGTACGATGTATGTATCCACTCTAACTCAAAAACTAATGGACCGCAACTTCATAAAATTTGGTAGGTAAGTCACTTGGGTGAGACCCCGGTGATGATTAGTTTTTAGTAGGATTCGTAAAAACAGAACCCGCCCTTTTTCTGCGAAATGGCCAGCTAAAATTGCTGTATCCACTCTAGCTGAAAAACTAATGGACCGAATTTCACAAAATTCGATAGACAAGTTGCTTGTGGGTCGCCCTGGTGCTCATTAGATTTTGATACATTTCGTAAAAAATAACCTGCCTTTTTTTACAAAATGGTTCGCAAAAATCGTCAAAATCTAAAATAAAAGTCTACGTATGCTCAAATATATCCGTTAAATGCTTGTTTTATACGTAATTTTTAAAGAAGGAAAGAAGAAGACCAACCCCATTACACTAGGACTAGCCGTTCTCGAAATATTTTAATTTTTTCGTATTTTCTCTACGCCACCTTTGAAAATAAGTCCAGTTACCAAATAAGAACGAAAATTCGATTAAAAGTGAGTTAAATTTAATTAAAATAAAGAGAACGTAGATATAAGCCTGCAGACAAAGTCACGTGCTGCCCACATCAGATTTTTTTACTTTCCCTGCAATACATGGTAATATAAAGGAAAAGTATTGGAATCATGCCGAAAATCCCAACTCAAATTTTCGCCGGAACTACATGTTTCGAGACCTCTGGAACACGTAAAATCTATTTTTAGCGTGACGTCTGTGTGTGTCTGTCTGTGTGTCTGTCTGACTGTCTGTCTGTACGATGTATGTATCCACTCTAACTCAAAAACTAATGGACCGCAACTTCATAAAATTTGGTAGGTAAGTCACTTGGATGCGACTCTGATGCTAATTAGGTTTTAGTACAATTCGGGATAAAAGAACCCGCCGTTTATTTGCGAAATGACCCGCAAAAATTGACTTTATTTACTCTAGCTGAAAAATTAATGGACCGAATTTCACAAAATTCTGTAGACAAGTCGCTTGTGGGTCACCCTGGTGCTGATTAGATTTTGGTTCGATTCGGAAAAAAATAACTTGCCTTTTTTTTTGCAAAATGGTTCGCAAAAATCGTCAAAATCTAAAATAAAAGACAACGTATGCTCAAATATATCCGTTAAATGCTTGTTTTATACGTAATTTTTAAAGAAGGAAAGAAGAAGACCAACCCCATTACACTAGGACTAGCCGTTCTTGAAATATTTTAGTTTTTTCGTATTTTCTCTACGCCACCTTTGGAAATAAGTGCAGTTACCAAATGAGAACGAAAATTGAATTAAAGGTGAATTAAATTTATTTGAAATAAAGATAACGTGGATATAAGTCTGCAGCGGAAGTCATGTGCTGCCCACATCGGATTTTTACTTTATTTTCTATAATAATATAATGTGACAAAGTATTGTCTCCAAATTTTTGAAATCGAAGTTATTTATTATTATTATTATTTATTTTTATTGTTTATTTATTTAAAAATTATGCAAGCTACAGGACAAGGTCCCAGTAACAGAATGCAAGATAAAATACAATGTAATACAGATTAAAATATAATAAAATACATTAAAATGCAAACTGTTGACAACAAATGATTTTCGAAAGCATATGCAAACGAATAAATACATTAAAATGTAAAATATTTACAACAGATGATTACGAAAATACAAGTCTTAGGTCCTCCTATTAATTTCCCTACAATAGTGTTAAGAATATATAAAAGGCTTCTGTGTGTTTTTCTTTACTGCAAGAAGAAAACAATTTTACAAGCAACCATTGCTATTATGTGAAAGTAGGGTTGTCTGAACTTGGCGACATTTTCCTGATATGGGTGCCAGGTTTGTCGAAATATCGCAAACTTGGCGATTTTAGACGATTTTACGAATCCTGTGGATCTTCCTAGATTGTGCCATTGGTTTTGAAGATATGAGCACATTCTAGAAATTTCTGTGGATAGTAAATAAGAACGACATCCTTCATTTGGAGAGAGTAGACGTAATACGAGTTAAATTGAATTGTGAAATCTGATGTTGGCAGCACATGACTTTCCGTGCAGACGTATATTCACGTTCTCTTTAATTTAATTAAATTTAATTCACTTTTTTCGTTCTCATTTGGTACCTAGACTTATTTTCAAAGGTGGCGTAGCGAAAATCCGAAAAAAAAAATATATATATTTATCTCTTGAGAACGGCTAGTCCTACTGTAATGGGGGGTCTTTTCATCGTTAAAAATTACGTATAAAACAAGCATTTAATTGATATAGAGCATACGTAGTTTTTTATTTTAGATTTTGTCGATTTTTGCGGACTATTTCGCAAAAAATGGCTGGTTATTCTTTTTCGAATCGTACCAAAATCTAATCTGCACCAGGGTGACCCACAAGTGCCTATCTACCAAATTTCATGAAATTTGGTCTATTAGTTTTTGAATTGAAGTGAATACATTCATTGCACAAACAGACGCACACACAGATGTAGTTTTGTTCGTATTCTAAAGGTCCTGTGGCGATTGTGCGTCGCTGTGGTCCCGAACCAGGGACCTGATGCATTGTAGACCGACATTATAATCACTGAGCAAAAGCTAGCTCCTCCTCTGTTCTTATAATTCGGGTATTGGCGGTGTGGCATCTTTGATAGATGTCTTTGCTGCCGCTCTCGGCAACTTCCTCATCAACGAGGGGAGTGTGCGGCAGCAAAGACATCTATCAAAGATGCCACACCGCCAATACCCGAATTATAAGAACAGAGGAGGAGCTAGCTTTTGCTTTGTGATTATAATGTCGGTCTACAATGTATCAGGTCCCTGGTTCGGGACCACGGCGACGCACAATCGCCACAGTCCCAAAACGTGTAGATCCGTCGAAAACTCGAGTTGCGATTTTTGACACGATTCCAATACTTTCCCTATACATATCCATGGATTGCAGGGAAAGTAAAAATGAGAACGAGACAAGCCGAGATGAATGAAGAAAGTAAATTCTTTCAAGACGAGACGGAAGAAAATATAAAAACTGTACAAAGTGACACTGTACAAAGTGAAAACTGTACAAAGTGAAAGCAGGGCGAGAAGAAATCAAAGAGGAGGTGAAATAGAACATGAAAGCAGTACAAAAGGATGTTCATCAGAAATTTTCGGCGACATGAATGAAACTGTGAAGAAGATTGAAAAGAGATTGATGGCTGGGGAGCAAGAAATGTCAGTCGTCAATACGGATTTTTGCATGTCAACAGTATGTAAAGAAAAATATCCTATCGTACATGACAAATAAAGCGTTTGGACGAATTTTCAGGGATGTTTCAAACCTTGTGAAACTTGCTGTCCTAAGTACTATTTGTACATTATACCAAGTTTGTTATTGTCATTTTATCCTTTGTATTTTATAGTTGTATCTGCTGAAATGTTGATCTATATTTTACTATGTCACTGCCTCGAACTATTATATTGATTTGTGTACTATAGTTTGTACCATGATTTTATCATTGTTGTCCAATAACAATGTATGTTGTATTTTCTTATTGACTTGGTTGTTGAGTGTTGGATCTGTCATATGATTGGTCTTTGAGTAGGATTGGCTCTGTTTGAGACTCAGTCTCTTAGTTTGTTTTATTTAATTTTGTTTTTCTTCAGCAAGAGGCTGAGTCTGTTGAGGGGATGAGCCTGAACAGTAGCTGTGTGGTGGTGCTATTGCCTGTTGGCCTTTGGATAGCGTTTCGGCTTCGACCTCGTTGCTCACCCGGCTACCTGCGGAGCCTTTGATTTCACTGGAGCGGGGGGGGGGGGTCTGGCTTGGTTGCATTGTTGGGCCATGTCGGCGATTCCCTCTCCGCCACGTTCGCTTGGCCTTGCTGTATGCCAGACGTGCGATTTTGCTCTCGCGACGACTGATCCTCAAATCGTATACCTTCGGGTGGGACGGATGCTTATTATGCTTTCTACATTGTTGTATCATTTTATTTATTTGAATCATTTTTGTATTCATTGTATGTCTTTGTATATTGTCTACATATCTCCCCTGCAGTTGCTCCCTTTGGGTGAGCTGCATGGCCTGAGTAAATAAATAAATAAATAAATAAATTCCGACATCACGTAACATAAAATCCCTACTCATGACAGACAATACATTTATAAGAATTTTCTGGCACAATGTGATATTATCGCAGAAGAGAACGATTGGGACGAAAAAACAAAATTCTGTCAACTCGCTGCTTCCTTTCGGAAGTCCTGTGACTGATGTTTTGCAGACTCTCCAGGCAGAGAAACGCTTGGATTTCGTAGTCCTGGCGAATACCTTAGAATTTCGCTAGAGGGAGAAGAATTTGAAAGAGAGGAGTAGAACTCAATTGAAATATTGCCGCCAAAAGTCTGGAGAGATTCTACAGGAGATGGCGTTTGATATTGAAAGATTTTCGTAGCTACCCTTTGCGGACTTCGCTACGGATGTTAGATTCGTGAAATACTCATGTATTTCATAAATAGCGTCAATGAAATAAATACACGAGTCTTGCAATCCAGTATTTCATATATGTTATTCGTGATCCAGAAGTTCAGCACGCCATTCTCATGGATGGCCGGGTACAAAAATCAGAGCTGCACTAGCCCTTACACTTTGTACAAAAATAAGAGCTGCACTAGCCCTTTCCAGCAAGTTTGAAGCATTTCGACAGGCATATTTTGTGAAGTTTATCGATCCATCGTGCGTGGTGTAGCTGTGACTGGTCTGCAGCTGTGACTGAGATGCTGCGCATTATGAAGAAACTAAAAGCCATGTTTCAGAGGTAAAGTCACTGCTTCTTTCAGGCATATATCCAGAACTTCGCCCCCCCCCCCCGGAGACATTTTATATTAACTTAGTTTCTATTTATGTGACAGCATTTAGATATATTTATATAGGGCAAATAAAAAACTTGCCCCCCCCCCTCCTCCTTAAAGTTTTACTCGTCTACCCGGTCAAAAAGTCCCGAAAAACTGCCTCATGCTCTAGTTCTAGATTATTCGTTAACAAAGCTGGATGAAAATTTCTTAAAAATCCGGAGGGAAAAAAAGGAAAAAAAAAAACGTGTTGAGGAACTCCTAAAACATATATGCACCAAGATCTCGAAATCAAAAAAATTCGTGAAAACAATACTTTCTCTATACTATATTCCATGGTACGAGAAAGTAAATATAAAGAACAAAAAAAAAGGGAACGAGAAATTAAGTCTAAATGAATAAATCATTCAAATAATTTGAAAGCGATTTGGTAAATATATTTTCATCGATGAGCGTTATTTACATATTGATTCCCCGGGAATGGAGCAAGGGAAATCTGTCAAATTTTTAAATATTTTCTTTGCAAAAATAAAAAAACAATATTTAAGTTAAAAGCTTTTGAAAAATACCGAGTTTTTTGAAAATTTAAATGAGAATAACATCATTTAGGACTCTAGTTTGAACCGTTCACGAGATATTGCATTTATTTTTCCTATTTATGTGAAAAAATAATAAAGAAATATTTACGCATTATTATCAAATGAGAAAACGCAATGAAAGAACTTTTATCTAGTTATAAATGAGCATCGTTGTTTAAGAGTTATGATATGCCAAGTCGTTATCGAGATATTAAAATGTTTATTATTCCACGGAAAGCATGATACATCGATTTCAATAAAGTTGCTACGCATATTATAATTGGTATAAAAAACAATTCTATTGATATTCAGAGAGATTCATTTACAGGAAAATTATTGTAAATATTTAAATTTGTTAATACGTTGGTTAAGCCATGCACAATAGGTACATGTACATAGTCATGCACTATACATTATTTTTCCTTCACTCTAACTGTGGAATTTTTATTCTATATAAATAAAATGTAAGTAAACAATGATTTTAAAACAATATAAGATAACAATGACTTCAGTGGGACTCGGAACACTGCAAAACACAGAATCATTGTTGGAAGAATAATAGAGAAATACCATTAACACCCAACAATTTCTCACATTATCATTTCAAGTCTCATTTGAATGTTACTCGGGCGACTTATCTTACGAAAACCGAATTATTATCGTGTTTAATTTGATATTTCTGATCATTTTCGTCGATTGACTAAGAATTTGCCTGTTTGTTGAACATATCGCAGCTGAAACCACCTAAAAACTGCAATTTTTATAAAGCGATCATCAGCTGATTTAATTACCTAACAACTCTTGAATCAAGATCTGATTTTTCAATGCCTAATAAAAAGCACCGTCATCCACAAAGGAAGAAGGCTATTGCCGTCTTGGAAGAGAAACAGCTTAGGTTCGTCAAGAATCTCGGAGCTGGATATTTCACAGATGAGATTGTCGACTTCTTCAAGACCCTTGACGGCAAAGCAGCCGGGAAGATCATACGTGCTGACTTGACTTGGAAGATGGAGAAGACCCATTGGAAAGAATGGAATCATCCCAATTCCCTGCCTTTGCTCGACCACATCTCTTGTGACGGTTTCAATCTGTTCATGATGTCTCTACACCCTAAAGCTATGGACATAATGCTGAAAGATAAAAGGTTCCGTTCCACCCCTACTGCATTCGAAATCTTGGATGTGTGATATCCTGTCCGGGTTTGCCTACCTGCACGAAAAGCAAATCTGAATATAGAAGTTGTTTGTCGGCTGCATTGGTATGTGAATTAAACCCTATAGTAACAGTTCTAAAAGTAATTGGTGATTTATGGAATTTTGGTATAAGTAAGGAAAATTAAGATTGTGTTTTAGTTTAAGCAGCTTGTAGTAAGCAATGAGTGGTTTACTAATAATAGATATTCTATTAGTGCGTATTGGAGTTAAAGATGCTGAAGTATTGAGTTCTAGTTTGAGTTCGTCCAAATAATATTTTTGCAAATAAACGCATAATTACTAGAAGCCTTCTCAACAGTTATTACAAATTTGTCTAGTAGTAATTTGACCTCTTTTAAAATGTCTTTGTTATTATGTATATCTGTATAGGTAATTGATGAAGCAATTGTTTTACATACCAGGTGACTTGTACTTACCAACTCTTAAAGGCTTCAATAGGGCAGTTGTATTTACCTGATAGTTTATAAATATATTTATCTAGATCAATGGCAATAGCTTTAATTATTTTATTTTGATCCATAGCTTAAAAACTTTTTGAGAGTTGGTTCCTTTGTTAAATTGAGGTTTCCTGTTATTACATGTCGATGATGTTGGTCTGTAAAGGATTCATAATATAATTTAGAACACGAACAAGATACTGAAGTGTTTAATTGTTTTGATAAAAGATTGTAGTTGTTTACTTTATGTCCCAATAGTACAGAATATTTATAAGCTTTTATTATGTTAACATTTTTAATTTTTAATAACGATTTGAATTTTTCAAAAATGTGTGTAAAGTTTAAATAATTAAAAATGGAATTTGTGTAATTAATAACACAATAAGAGTGGTTGGTTTTCTTTTTCGGGTGTGAAAGTTTGAGGTTAATACCTAGCAGTCTGGCTCTTGTTAATAAAAGGCCAAAAGCTAGGTGTCCGAATTGATTTTAGTTATTTAGATCTATAAGTGAAATATAAAGTTTATTTATAAATGTTGCTTTTTGATGGAAAATACCCAGTTTCTGATTTTTTGCCAATCAAACTTAGATTCAAATTGTGATTCGAGATTATTTTACTGAGACTTAAAGTCTAAGTTTATACAGAGTTTATTTTTGTGTACGCCCCTCTGAGTGCGTGTGGTTTTCTGAGAATGATGATGCAACAATGTATATACAGTTTGCTGTTTATCTGAAGTATTATATAAATCATTTTTAACAATATTATGACTATTAATAATTTGATTTAGTCCAAACGGAAAAGCAGTATTCTGTTTTAAAATGAATTTGATTTCAAAGTAAATTCTTTCAAAAGGATTTGGAATTATATCCTTAATATAAATAATAACAATCAAAACCATGTTTGTAATAATGTTTATATTCAAATTGATTTACTGAAGTGCTATTATTATCAGAATGCTTTATGTGATTGCGATGTACATTTAATCTTAGATGCAATGGATCTCTACTTTTATCTTTTGCGATTGGCAGCACTAGTCTCTTCATTTACTGCTCGAATGGACAGGACATTTTTGCAGTGTATTTCAGGTATTCTTGTTTCCTATATTATTTTTCAATCTTTATGCTTGTCGTCCAAGTAATAAGTGTTTATAGATATAATCTATCTCTTATTACAGAAATAAGCACATTTTGTGTTCATTTTGATTAGATACTTGGACTTGAAAGATAATTTTTCTCGGAATGAACAATTTTTTAGGCCTAGTGCTTATCCACGTATATAGCTTTAATGCTTCGATATTTCTTGTTTTTCTATTTTCGAATCCACTCCATTGATATTTGTTGATTATCTTTAGCTTGATGACTAGAAATATGCATTTTATTTTCCTCATGATTGATGATTTGCGATTTAATACTTCTTTTTAATTTGTAGGCTTATTTTAAGTTAGTGGTTTTTGAGTTACAACTTCTCTATATTCTATCATTGGATTTATATATATATATATATATATATATATATATATATATATATATATAGAGAGAGAGAGAGAGAGAGAGACATCCTCAAAAGATTTCTCGGCCCAATATTATTAAGTTATTATCATGCCAAATATTGCATTATAATATTTTTTTTATTTACAGGTTTTGCTGCACCCAAAAAGAAGAAATGCCTGTTCACCCGAGTCAGGGGGTGGTTCAGGAAGACATTTAAAATTCAAAGAAATAATTAGCACCCCCATTGGGTCCCGGTGAGAATAATAAGTCATGCAACGATCTCACCTGCTAGTTGATTATGTGACAAATATTACTATTCCGACAACTCTCTCTATGACTACGGATCTCTACTGCAATATCATCTTCGTTTGACTCGCAATCGTGATGGGATTGACTGAGTGACTGCAGGTGCCAAGTTTTTCATGGCTTCCTCGGCGTGTAACGTAAACACGGTGCAGTTTCCTTTAGAAAATCCGCCATGAAGGCAACTCTGGATTTGATCATTATTTTCGTGCATATTATTAATTTAGTAAAATTGGATTAAGCCTCCAGGGGATACCACTATAAAAAAAATCGCGCTGACAGCTGTACCTCTAGTGTTGTTGTTGTTGAGACCCAGACCGTTCGACCTACCAGAAAGGTGTAAGGTAACCGTTTGGACGGCCGGGAAGTGCCACCCAATTTAGACCGGAACCCAGTGGGGAAGGCATCCACAGGGACCGCACCCTCCTTCCCCTACCACCAACCTCTCGGAAGGACTTACGGACCCACATGTTTAACGTGATCGTACTCCGCATGAACACGGCGGCAGTTGTGGCGGCGTGCAAACCCAGCGCGCATACCACCGGGCTACCGCGCCCGAAATGTGCCAACAGCACGCAATGTTCCCAGGTGGTCACCCACCCAAGTACTAACCGCGACCGATGCTGCTTGACTTCGGTGATCTAACGAGAACCGGTGTTTTCAGCACGGTAGGGCCGTTGGCTCTCTAGTGGTGGTGTGGAAATCGGCTGAACAGAATCTACAAAATCGTATGCGGAAGCGGGCACATCATTTGACAGTAGTACTGTTATTTTTTTTTTCTTTTTACGACTTTAGAATGTCTCAGCATAAGGAACATCTTCTTCATGACATTCCGGTAACATGTTTCTGTTTTTAGAACACTGATGCAAGCTAAAGAAAATAATTAAGACTCACTTTCTTTTGTACGTAAAAGATGATATTAGACAATTGAGGAGACTGTAACGTAGTAACACAAAGGAATAGCATAAAATTTTATTTTAGTAACATGCCTGACGGCATACAGCTATAACCTACATTCTCTGAATAAGAATTAAAAGATTCTGATGAATCTATAACTTGCCTGTCAGCACATAAAAAACGACTTGAAAATACATTTCTTCCGTCTCCTCTCTAATCCAAATACAAAACTCAAAACAACTTTTTCGAATCTCTTCGTTCACTTACTTCTCTTACTAACTTCTTTTTAAAGTCAAAACATAACATCTCTTTCATGTGCACTAATTGTTACACCAAGGAAGAGCCGCAGAATTGCCACACAATCGATATTTTAAATATAACGTAGTATGTTACAGTTTTCGTATGTTATAAGACCATACGTCCCACACCAAAAGTTGGCATCATAACAGAAGAAAGGCCAGAAACGTGGTGTCCGCACAATCCTCAGTCTCTTCCCCCGAACATTGCTCTAGATTTAAAAGTTCGAGATGTGCGCCTCACAACGGAGTCTTATAATAATAACACTGAGTGACTGATTGGATAACATATCAAAATGATCGAGCAGAGAAAAATCTTGGTTTTAAACGGAGTCTTATAATAATAACACCGAGTGACTGATTGGATAACATGTCAAAATGATCGAGCAGAGAAAAATCTTGGTTTTAAACGGAGTCTTATAATAATAACACTGAGTGACTGATTGGATAACATGTCAAAATGCTCGAGCAGAGAAAAATCTTGGTTTTAAACGGAGTCTTATAATAATAACACTGAGTGACTGATTGGATAACATATCAAAATGATCGAGTAGAGAAAAATCTTGGTTTTAATGTTATTCGATTCATCTCAGATCTCAGTCACTAGATCAACAGAAAAATGTAATAATTCGAAAATTCGAATTGGGGGGGGGGGGGGGGGGGGAATGCGAAGAGATCAAAATGATTTCATTTTCCATTTCGCCGTGTTTCATTATGGCCATGCCCTAAAAATCTTAATTTAGAATCTGATGTGTTTAAAGCATGTTCAAAATATCCTATTAAATTGTAGTTTTTCAATTGATGTATTTCCGCATGAAAATTCTATTGTAGCGGGTCTGGCATTCGTACGTGTGTGTAGTTTTCATATCTAAGGGACATGCGAACATTTTTTCGAAATATTTTCGAGGTTTTAGGCAGAAAGTTTTCAAGTTTTTTCCTCACAATCTCGGATTCGAAAATTTTTGAGGAATAAAAAAATATAGTTTATCTAATAGTGTGGCGAGAAAAGGGAAAAGAAAACTTAAATTCGGACAAACAAAATGTTTGTCTTTTCACAAAATTTCGAAATTGCCACTTCGCGAAAAATGATAGGATTAAAATAAAAATATATTTTTAAAATGACTGAATTGTGAGTCTCCACTCCACTTTCTGAAAGAGATATATTCCATATATTTTTCTTATTTCCATTTGTGTCACATTTAGTACAAGAACGTAAAGAAATGCATCTTCCGTTGGTAAATTGTTCTTTTACGAATTTTCTTAAAAAATGTGTGTCTTTAAAAATATGTGTAAGTATATTATGAAATTCGTATCTTTCTCCTAGTCCAGCTGGAAACCTTCAATTAGATATTACCTCTTATAATTTCTTTAATTTTAACGCGCTCATTTCGTTTTATACTTCACGTATTTCTGAAAAAGAATAAAGGAAAAAAAGTTTTCGTTCGATACATTTTGCAAAAGTAGAGAAATTGAAATTGAATATTTTTACTCTCTCCAATGAATGCAGAAAAAAAAAGAAAAAAAAATGTTGGCAGCATATGACTTTCACTACAGACTCCAATTTATTTTCTCTTCCCTTCTTTCACAATGCATGAAATTGAGTTTAATTGCATAAAATAACACGCAAGCTTATTTGAAATAACACCATAATTTGTTCTTAATTCAATTTTCGTTTTGAGTTCACCACTGGATTTGTATTTTCGAATAAAATCTAGAAAAAAAACAACAAATTATCATATTTCCGGTTTCTTTCCGGGAATAAACCGGGTTTTGGGGAAGGGAATCCAAAAATTGGAGATTTTCAGGCATTGCATCTTGCATTGTAAAAGAAATGTGTGTGACCCGAAATTAATATTTATTTTTTGCATTCGGAATTGTAAATAGATAAAGCATAGAAAATTGAGAGATATTTGTTTGATCCAATAAAAAATTGCACATTTTGTGACTTTCTTATATATAAAAATGAAAATGAATTCCAAAAATAAATTGTAATTTGATTTGAAAATATTTTAAAAGTTAAAGCACTCCGAACGTTGAAATACTTTTTATGAAGTGAATTATTTATTATCATTAAGATTGTTCGATAATAAGAATTCTTTTTATATTAGTCCTAATAACATTTTAATAATTGTGTGGCAAATATAACTTGTCTATTTTCAACAAAATATTTTTAATTTCAAGCATTTTATTTCAATATAATTTACGTACGTTTAAACTAATACAAAGATTTAGTAAATTTATCTAAATGGTGATCTATCATTAATCTATCGTAAATTGCGCAATGTATTGGATAAGCCAGAGCACATAAAAAACGTGTCAGTTAGTTTCTTCCCATCAAAGTTTCCATGCTTGCAAAATACCCGGGTTTTTTTGTAACTCTATGGAAGATATGCTTCTAGCTGTTACTGGAGAGCCTATAACTTCTATAGCTCTTTAGTTGTTACTCTTACTGTTTTTGGTGGTGACATCTAGTGAGACAGGATCTTACTACACCTGGTTTTCAAGTTTGATTCTGTTTTAGTGCTGCCATCTATACGTAGTTTATAGAAATATAAAATATCTTTAATACTGATTTAAGAAATTTAGCATTGGAGAATTTATGACGTAAAACATGTAAATATATATGATGCAGAAAAAATGCGGGAATACATACACCTCATATTACAAAAACTGAATATTTGTTATTTGTGTTTCCTAGGTTGTAAATGGAAAACATTTCTCGAAAATGTATGGTGCTTAGATCTTTAATATGATTTTTCTTCTTCAATCAATCAAGAAAAAGTAGATTTCATTTCTTTTAATTTCATTTTTGTCATCTTTTAAAATATTTCATTCAGGTTCATTATTTTATATGTTCGTTAAACTTGGAGGACCTTACCATATGCTTGATAAATGCCAGCATCCAATTAGTATCGTGCCCATGGCCGTATTTATAGGAGGGGGGGGGGGGGGGGGGGGCAAAATGGGCAGCTGTCCAGAGCGGCAGTTTTTAGGGGGCGGCAAAATTTTGGAAAGTTGTATTTAAAAGAAAATGACATAGTGCTAAATCTCCCGCCCATGCGTAGAATTTCGTCGCAACATGGGTGAGGGAAATATTTGATAATTTTAATCAAATTTACAGAAATACAGCGTATTTTTCTTAATTCCTCATATAGGTTCATTCAAAATGAAACAAAGAAAGAAAAATCGGAGAAAATTTTAATTTAATTTTTATCAGACATGGAAAAACTCAACTTTTCATTAAAAGTATAATACTTTTAACTTTAAATCTTAAACTAGAAATAAAATATCCACCCATCCACCGGCATAGTATACCTGAGATCTCTCAACACGCCGTCACCTTCTTTCTCTTCAAATCAAAACAATAAACGAACCTTTCAGATATTTAAAACTGAACTATTTTGATTGCATGGCGCATAAACAACCATTTAAGAGCATCACAAACAAAACCAGCTTGCTGTTTTTGCTACTGAGTCTGACACAACAGTGAAAATGGACAATGAAAGATCTGATGTGCCCAGCACATGACTTTCCCTGCAGACTTATATCCATGTTCTCTTTATTTTAATTAAATTTAATTCACTTTTAATTCAATTTCCGTTGTCATTTGATAACTGGACTTATTTTCAAAGGTGGCGTAGAGAAAATACGAAAAAACTAAAATATCTCGAGAACGGCTAGTCCTAGTGTAATGGGGTTGGTCTTATTCTTTTCTTTGATAAAAATTACGTATCAAACAAGCATTTAATGGATATATTTGAGCATACGTAGTTTTTTATTTTAAATTTTGGCGATTCTTGCAGGCCATTTTGCAAAAGAAAAAAAAGGGCAGGTTATTTTTTACCGAATCATGCCAAAATCTAATCAGCACCAGGGTGAGCCACAAACGACTTATGTACCGAATTTTGTGAAATTCTGTCCATTAGTTTTTTAGCTAGAGTGAATACAAGGTTTTGCGGGCCATTTCGCAAACATAGGCAGGTTCTTTTACCCCGAATCATACCCAAAACTAATCAGCACCAGATTCGCCCACAAGACTTACCTGCCAAATTTTGTGAAATTCGGTCACTTAGTGTTTTAGTTAGAGTGGATACAAAATCTGCACAGACACGCAGACAGACATAAGACAGACACACACACAGACGTCGCGCTAAAAATAGTGTTTTCGTATTCTAGAGGTCTCGAAACGTGCAGATCTGTTGAAAATTCGAGTTCGAATTTCGGCATGATTCCAATACTTTCTCTATACATTACCATGTATTGCAGTGAAAGTGAAAAGTAATAAAAGCCCCGTTCACATGCAAGCCGGTATTTTCTGGCCATGAAACATTGGGGTACAAAAGGAGGAATTTTCCGGCCAAAAAAGATTGGGGTGCAAAAGGAAGTATTTTCCTCCCATGAAACATTGGGGTGCAAAAGGAGGTATTTTCCGGCCATGAAACAATGGGGTGCAAAAGGAGGTATTTTCCGGTCATGAAACATTGAGGTGCAAATTTTCCGGGGTCCATTCTAGATCCGTTCGGAAGCGCAAACCCTATTGCTTCCGTTTAAAGGGATAGAACGCGTTTAATGGCACCTAGCAATTTTTTCAAGGCCGAACCTATTAAATTTTTCTTAAATAGTCTTGATATGCATATTTAGTAAACAATTTATATTTCCTTTTAATAACTATTTTAAAAAGCGTATAATTTTTAATTCATTATTCCACGTTAATATTTCATTTCTATTAATATAACAAATTTACAGAAATGAGAAACTAAATAACCATTTAATTATTGCTGTTTTTGAAATACCTTTACATATAATTGCGAAATATTAGAAATTAAACTTAAGTTAAAACAATATGGCATAATTAAATTTAATATATTTTTGAAATTAAAGATATGCGCTTATTTTTATATGCATTAAAAAGCTTTATTCCATGAAACTGTTTAAAGAATTCATGCTTAAAGCTCAAAATCAAAGAAATTTCTCGTTTAATCTTTGTTTTTTAGGCTAAATTTTAATTTACCACAAATGTGAATCAGTAGAAGGGTAATATCTTTTCAAGAAATTTTATTCACGACATATCGATATTTCTGACCCTTCCATCATGCCAAGTGAAAAAATTTGATGTGAGCAGCACATGACTTTCCTTATATAATGCAATGAATTTACTACTTTTATAGTAAAAAAAACAAATTATTTTTATAGTAGTTATTTCTATTCTTTCCAAAATATTGAATTTTCGTCAATGAGTCGTCATTTTCCATGGCGTCATCATCAATGAGTCGTCATTTTCCATGTCGTCATCATCAATGAGTCGTCATTGATTTAGCGTCATTTTTATCCATTTGGCAAGTTTTTCGTTAATTTAGCAACATTTAAAAAAGTCGCCAAGTCAGCGACATTCCACCAAATTCGCCGCCAAATTCTCGCCAAGCGTTATGGACGAAGAAATAAGTTATTCTTCAGTAGATAAATGACTATTGGCGTTCAAATCCAAAAGTATTACTCAAAGTACCTCTTTGCATGAATGGAACGAGCTAGATCTACGAGAATGATGTCACCAAATTTATTGCATCTTTTACATATGAAAAGTGATCATGTTTCTCAATAGGAAATATTTTATTTTTATTTTATATGACTTTTTGATAATGTTTTTGAAAAATGTGCAATATCTCGAGAACGGTTCATGTTAGCGTTCTAAAATATATGTCAATCCTTTTCTAATGAAAAATTACATAAGAAATATTTATTTGCGTAACTATATTAGCGGTTTTGATTTTTTGACAATTTTTTCAAAATTTCACTCGGAAATTTAGGGAGTTCTGAACATTCGATTGCGTATAAAAACAATAGGCTTCCAGTGTTTACGGATTGTAGTTTTTGTACCAAATTTCGTTCGAATCGGTCCATTCGTTCATCTGTTATCGTCTCCATAGACTCACTAACACACACACACAGACATCACTTCAAAAATGTTCGATTCGTGATCAGGAATGCTTGAAACGTGCTCTCCCGTCGATAACTCGAATTCGAATTTTCGACCCCGTCACAATACTTTCCTTATCCATTATGTATATAAGGAAAGTAATAAGCACAACGGGTTGACCGACATTCCATTTTTACTTTCCTTATATACAATAATGTTTAAGGAAAGTATTATGACGGGGTCGAAAATTCGAATTCGAGTTTTCGACGGGAGAGCACTTTTCAAGCACTCCTGATCACGAATCGAACATTTTTGAAGTGATGTCTGTGTGTGTGTGTGTGTGAAAGTGTGTGTGTATGTGTATGTGTGTGTGTGTGTGTGTGTCAGTGAGTCTGTGGAGCCGATAACTGACGAACGAATGGACCGATTCGAACGAAATTTGGTGCAAAAATTACAATTCGTAAACACTGGAAGCCTATTGTTACAGAATCCCCCTAAAATTTTGAGTGAAATTTTGAAAAAATCGTCAAAAAATCAAAACCTCTAATAAAGTTACGCAAATAGACATTTCTTATGTAATTTTTCATTAGAAAACGAGAGACATGAATTTTAGAACGCTAACGTGAACCGTTCTCGAGATATTGCACATTTTTCCAAAAAATTATCAAAAAGTCATATAAAATAAAAAAAAATATTTTCTATTGAGAAACATGTTCACTTTTCATATGTAATATCATGCGATAAATTTGGTGACATCATTCTCGTGGATCTAGCTCGTTAAATTCATGAAAAAAGATACTTTGTGTAATACTTTTGTATTTGAACGCCAATAGTCATTTATCTGCTGTAAGAATAACTTATTTCTTCATCCATAACGCTTGGCGAGATTTTGGAATGTCGCCAACTTGGCGACTTTTTAAAATGTTGCTAAATTAGCGAAAAACTCGCCAAATCGATAAAAATGACGCTAAATCAATAACGACTCATTGACGAAAATTCAATACTTTGGAAAGAATATAAATAACTACTATAAAAATAATCTATTTTCTTTTACTGCAAAAGTAGTAAATTAATTGCATTGTATAAGGAAAGTCATGTGCTCCCCACATCAGATCTTTTTCTTTGCGAAATAGCTAGCAAAAATCGTCAAAATTTAAAATAAAAAACTACGTATGCTCAAATATATCAATTAAATACTAGTTTTATGCATAATGTTTAATGATGAATGAGACCAACCTCATTACACTAGCACTACCCGTTCTCGAGATATTTTAGTCTCATCACATTTTCGCTACGCCACCTTTGAAAATGTCCAGTTACCAAATGAGAACTAAAATTGAATCAAAGTGCACATTCGGTGTAATTTTTAAATAATTATGTGTGTTATTTTGTATAATTAAACTCAATATAATGAATTATTGAAGAAATAAAGAGAACGTGAATATGCAGAGAAAGTCATGTGCTGTCCACATCAGATTCTTAAAGTTAGTGTAAGTTTTTTCTGAGGTTATTTACATTAATTATTTCAGTTTCAAAAACTTTAAAAACAAAACATATAATTATGGTTCTTCCCTTCCATTATTCAACACGGACACTAAAAGGGAAGCACAGGGATGCGTCGCATTTTTTTTTTAGACAAGTGTAAGAAGCTATCGAAATAAAATAAATTCACTGGAATGTGGCTTAAATCGACTGTCTCATATCAGAATCTCTTTCTGGGCAACTTGTGATTTTTTTCTTCCGTTTTTTTTTTTTTATCTTTGCAAATTTTGAAAGGAAAAACTTGAAAAATCTGTATCATTTGTTTAAATTATCATAATTATAGCATAAATCTTTCAGTTGATACGATACTTCACCATTTACCCCGAGGGCGGTAACTTGACCCCTCAATACCATCCCGAGAAGGGCTGATGACGTCATAAATACAAAAATCTGATGTGGGCAACACATGACTTTCCTTATATAATGCAATGTGTTTGCTACTTTTACAGTTAAAAAAATGTTATTCTTATAGTAGATACTTATATTCTTTCCAAGATATTGAGTTTTCTTCAATTATTCGTCATTTTCATTGATTTAGCATCATTTTTATCCATTTGGCGAGATTTTTGCTAATTTGGCAACAATTAAAAATGTCGCCAAGTTGGCGACATTCCGCCAAATTCGTCGCCAAAATCTCGCCAAGCGTTATGGACGGAGAAATAAGTTATTCTTATAGCAGAAAATGACTATTAGCATTCAAATACAAAAGTATTACTCAAAGTATCCTTTTTCCTGAATGGAATGAGCTAGTTCCACGAGAATGATGTCACTCAATTATCGCATGGTATTACATATAAAAAGTCAACATGTTTCTCAATAGAATTTTTTTTTACTTTATATGACTATTTGATAATTTTTTGAAAAATTCGCAATACCTCGAGAACGGTTCAAGTTAGCTTTCTAAAATTTATGTCAATCGTTTTGTAATGAAAAATTACATAAGAAATGTCTATTTGCGTAGCTTTATTAGCGGTTTTGGTTTTTTGACGATTTTTTCAAAATTTCACTCGAAAATTTAGGGGGGTTCTGAACATTCGATTGCGTATAAAAACAATAGACTTCCAGTGTTTACGGATTGTGATTTTTGTACCAAATTTCGTTCGAATCGGTCCATTCGTTCGTCATGTTATCGTCTCCACAGACTCACTGACACATACACACACATACTTTCACACACACACACACACTTTCACACACACACACACAGACATCACTTCAAAAATGTTTGATTCGTGATCAGGGATACTTGAAACGTGCTCTCCCATCGAAAACTCGAATTCGAATTTTCTACCCTGTCACAATACTTTCCTTATACATTATGTATATAAGGAAAGTAAAAATTGAGCCATAAATAAACCCTTCCATCTATGATTATGTCAAATTTTGTCCTATGCTGCCATGTTAAGAAAATAAAACATTTAGAATCAATTTCGAAATTTTCGCTCGAATTCAAAAAAAAATATCGAGTTCTATATTTTTTATAGCAAAGACATTATATATATTAGATATATTATATATATATTTATAGCATAGACATTATATATATAGCAAAGATATTATGTTTTTATTTTTTATAAGTTTCGTGAAAATCCATTGATATTTGTGGCTGTTATTGCGTACACAAGAAATCGACCACTGACGGACAGGTAGGCAGACGGACGGACATCACTAAAAATAGTGGAAACAAGTTCAGGAGGTCCTAAAACATATATTGGCATCAAAATCTCGAAATCGAAAATTTACGTGAAAACAATACTTTATACTATATTCTATACGAAAAAGTAAACATGTCCCTGTGTATACTATGTCAGTAAGGTTGACTATAATTGTTTCGAGTGCGTTAGAAGCCCCTTCTTCAGTTCAGGCAGTTCATTCCTGTTGGCCTAAAGATGGAAGCTTAAGATGGGGCCTAAGATGGGCCTAAGTTGGCCTAAAGATGGGGCCTAAAGATAGAGCGCCCTCGAAATAATTATAATAAACTTTACTGGCTTATGCCTGCTTTTTTCAAGAATGTTTTGTTAGTTTATTACTTTCCTTATATACATAGTAAAATGTATAGGGAAAGTATTGTGACGGGGTCGAAAATTCGAATTCGGAAGAGCACGTTTCAAGCATCCCTCATCACGAATCGAACATTTTTGAGGTGATGTTTGTGTGTGTGGTGTGTGTGGGGGGGGGGGGGGGGGGGAGAGATCTCACGAACGAATCCAGTGATCCAAAAAAATTTGGTACAAAAATCACAATCAGTGAATACTGGAAACCTATTGTTTTTACACGTAATCAAATGTTCAGAACCTTCCTAAATTTTGAAATGAAATAAAAAAAAATCATCATAAAATTAAAACATTCAATAAAGTTACATAAATAATCATTTCTTATGTAATATTTCATTAGAAAACGATTGACATAAGCTTTAGAACGGTAGCACGAATCGTTCTCGAGATATTACACATTTTTCAAATAAATTTCTCAAAAAATCACATAAAATTAAAAAAAATATTAATTATTGTGAAATCTGTTCAATTTTCATATGTAATATTATGCGATAAATTTATTATCGTCATTCTCGTAGATCTAGCTACTTCCATTCACGAGAGAAGACTCTTTGGGTAATAGTTTTGTAATTTGATGCCATTAGACGTTTATCTGCCATAAAACTAACCTATTTCTCCATAAACAATGTTTGGCGAACTTATGGCGGCGAATTTGGTGGAATATTACCAACTTGGCGAGCTTTTTAAATATTGTCAAATTGACAAAAATATCGCCAAATTGATAAAAATGTCACCAAATTGATAAGAATGACGCTAAATCAATGAAAATAAAGAATAATTGATGAAGATCCAATATCTTGGAAAGAATATGAATCTACTATAAGAGAAAATACTTTGGGTAATAGTTTTGAATTTGGACGTCGTTTATCTGCTATAAGAATAACCCATTTCTCCGACCATAATGCTTGACGAAATTTTAGTGACGAGTTTGGCGAAATAACGTCAATTTGGAAAATTTTTAAAATGTCGCCAAATTGATAAAAATGTCGCCAAATTGAAAAAAATGTCGCCAAATTGATAAGAAACACGTTAAATCAATGAAAATGACAAGTAATTAATTAAAATTCAATATTTTGGAAATAATATAACTCTACCATAAGACTCCGTTTGTAACGTTTGGCAAAATTCTGCCGACGAATATTGGCGGCATATCACCAACTTGTCGACTTACTTAAATGTTGCTAATTTGACGAAACTGTTGTCATATTGATAAAAATGTCGCGAAATTGATAAAAGTGATGCAAAATAGAATGCAATATTTTGCAAATTTTTAATTCTGTCATATGATGGGCATACCTTTTATTATATAGAAAATGATCTTCTAAAATATCGCCAACTTGGCGATATTTGGCTCCACATTGACGAAAATATCGTTAAAATTGCAAAAATGACGCCAAGATAATGAAAATGATGCCTAATTTATGAATTTATTATTAAAATATTTAAATATATGGACTATATTGCTTATTGAGGATGATATCAATATTAATAATTGTTGATTTAGAGTTTCATAAAATATAAGTTAGGGTAAAAAACAGTTTTAGATGCTATCATCCGGATGTACAATTTACCTTGCCAGATGTATAATTTAAAATTACAAACACTGTGCCGTGGATCTTTTCATCACTTTTTCACGTTTAAAGAAGCAAATTCGTTGCATTATATAAGGAAAGTCATGTGCTGCCCACATCAGATTTTTGCTTATGTGAAGAAGCAAAATATTTTTGTGAAGGAGCACAGACAGTCCTAATTCTTGATTGTGCCAATGAAACATTCGCAATGCGCTCATTAAATACGGAATTTTATTAAATGTGGGATCGCGCTGTAAATAGGTTCTACTGTAATAATTTTATTAAAATTTGTATTTATGTCTCTCTCTCATACTACACACCGTGTCCGCGAACTCTTGCAACGGAACAGAGGGGGGATAATGCACAGCATAACGAATAATATTTGACACAGAACCTAGTGTTGCAATCCACTCATAGTGGCAGAAACACAACATGCAGAGCAGGACAGCTGCTGAAATGGGTGTTGGTAACACTTCGGTGTACACAGCAAGACGAATCCACTCATAGTGACAGAAACGCAATCCACTCATAGTGTCAGAAACACAACATGCAAAGCAGAATTGCAATCCACTCATAGTGACAGAAACACAACATGCAAAGCAGGACAGCTGCTGAAATGGGTGTTAGTAACACTTCGGTGTGCACAGCAAGACGAATCCACTCTTAGTGACAGAAACGCAATCCACTTATTGCGGCAGAAACACAACCTGCAGAGCAGGACAGCTGCTGAAATGGGTGTTGGTAAAACTTAGGTGTACAGAGCGAGACGAATCTACTCATAGTGACAGAAACACAATATGCAAAGTAGAACAGCTGCTGAAATGGGTGTTGGTAAAACTTCGTTGTATACAGCAAGGCGAATCTACTTATAGTGGCAGAAACTCAATCCACTCATAGTGGTAGAAACACAACATGCAAAGCAGGACAGTTGCTGAAATGGGTGTTGGTAAAACTTCGGTGTTCACAGCAGGACGAATCCACTTATAGTGACAGAAATGCAATCCACTTATTGCGGCAGAAACACAACCTGCAGAGCAGGACAGCTGCTGAAATGGGTGTTGGTAAAACTTAGGTGTACAGAGCGAGACGAATCTACTCATAGTGACAGAAACACAACATGCAAAGTAGAACAGCTGCTGAAATGGGTGTTGGTAAAACTTCGTTGTATACAGCAAGGCGAATCTACTTATAGTGGCAGAAACTCAATCCACTCATATTGGCAGAAACACAACATGCAGAGCAGGACAGCTGCTGAAATGGGTGTTGCTAAAACTTCGGTGTACACAGCAAGACGAATCCTCCACGCATAGTGGTAGCAAAACGCAATCCACTCATAGTGGCAGAAACACAACATGCAAAGCAGGGGCAACTGCTAAAATAGGTGTTGGCAAAACTTCGGTGTGGAACGTTGTGCATGAGGCACGGATGCATCCTTCCATGCTCAGAAGATCAGCAATGAAATTTTATATGTAGTCTTGAATAATATGTTGACTTGCTTTTATATGCTGACTTACCTGGCATTGCTTGGCTTTTAAATGAGCACCCGCTACGCAAATAATACAGATCCAGATAACACCAATTTTTAAATCACATGTTTGAATAAAAATCATCCCCTCCCCTTTCTTTTTATCCAAATCCTTTCGTTTCAAGGCCTATATAGTCGCGCGTAACTATTTGCTATGCTTCTGTACAAACGTTCACTTCTCCCCATGGCAACGGCCCCCAGCAAACCGGAGAAAAAAATCGAAAATTTCGATCCGGTTCTAAGAATTTATGATTTTCGCTGAAAATTGACAGAAAATCAGAAAATAGCCTAAAATATGTTTTTGTTCTTAAACATAAAATAATAAAACACTAATTTGAATAGAAAATAAAACTAACTAAATAAATAAATAAATAAACCCCTGACGAGGTCTGTCGTACCGGGAGTTTGGCTACTCAGTCCCGAATTTTGAGGCTGTCTGAAGCTTAGATTTTCGGATACAGATGGAAGTGACAGACAGACATTTTCTTTTATTATGCAAGATAAATTATCTAAAAATTTTCAACTTGATATATTTGTTTGTAGATCGCATAATTAGAATGTGAATTATTTGAAATTCAAGATTCTCAGATATCAAACAGTTTATTTTTTACTTTTATTTTCCTTTATGTTTGTATATCTTCTAAAATTCCTAGACGTCGTATAAGTGACAATAGAAATTATTACACTGAAGTTCATAGGAGGTAGTGTGCCTCCTATGTCTTTAAGTGTGTGTATGGGGGGGGGGGGGCAGACTTCGATTTCAAATATCGCTAGAACTTTGATGATAACCTAAGCAATCGTATCAATTTAGTCGAGAATCAATGCATGTATCACTATGAAACCTTATGCGTAGTGATGTAAAAATATAACTAGATACAATATTTGTAATTTACATTAGAACACAAATTATTCGCTTCAAAGAACAATAATAATTCTTAGAACAATATTAAAAACCCAGAAAGTGATCATTTAAATCACTTTGCATGTTAATGATATTAATACTTTATTTTAATACTACTGAACATTGTAATAAAACAAAGCAGCTACATGTCTACAATTCGTCTGCTTGACTGACTGTTGCCAAATGTGAAAAAATAATATTTATGAATTTTCATAAAATGTTCAAAAGAAAAACTTACTAACGAAAGTTTATGAAAAGATATCTAAGGTAAGTCGTAAATTACACTTTAGACATTTTATAGGCCAAACCAGACGACATCTGCTTTATGGGGCGTTTACAAAGCTTAGCATTGGCGCGCAATCCCCCCCCCCCCCCCCTAAAAATATAGGTATTTCTTTTACAATTTTAGGGAATTACAATCCTAGCCATGGCTGTGAGTCTCGATTTCTATTCTACGAAACTCGTTTCGAAACAAAACCACAAGAGCTTTCCAACAGCATGTTTGTTGGCTTTTCCACAAAACAGCGCCAAAGGAGCTCGCCAAGAGTCGCTCTAGTTTTTTACCCACCACGTGCGCTCACACGCACAACAGGTAGCCGCCAAGACCGAACGCTTCGATGCCGTCCAAGGTGATATTATCATGGATTATTACCGTCGTCCTCTTTTTCACGGTGGCAACAGCTGCTGGACACAAGAGTGAGTTGATTTAAATATTTTTGATTCTCCCAAAATTTTTGCAGTCGTTGAGGCAGATCTCAATCATGCTTAATATAATCTGCTTGGATGTGGTACTGCCGGGATTACGGAAAAAATTAAATATCCCGGAATTAAAACTCATATAACCCGAGATTTACCCCAGTTATTACTTTTCCTACATGTTTAGTATGGTGTATAAAGAAATTATTGTGACGAGGTCGAAAATTCGAATTAGAGTTTTTTTACGAAAGAGCACGTTTTAAATTTCCTGAACTCGAATCGAATTTTTTTGAGGTGTTTGACTCTCTCTTTCTCTTTCTCTCTCTCTCTCTGTGTGTGTGTGTGTGTGTATGAATGCTAGTGTGTATGGTGTGTCTATCTGTCTCTCTGTATGTGTGTGTGTGGGTGTAAGTCTGTGGCTCAGTTTATTATAATCAATGAATATTGAAGCCATAGATTTTAAACGCAATCAAATGTATGCAAATTGAAAGACCCCCCCCCCCCCCCCCCCCCTCCTCACCCAATATTCAAATAATTTTTGAAAAATTCAGGACAACCACCAAGAATAAATAAATAATTATTTCGGATATAATGTTTCATTAAAAAACCAATTATACGTTCAAACTTTAGAACGCAAGTACCGTTCTTAAAATATTTAAGAATGGATTTTTGAGAAAACCAATAAAAAATCTGGATCTTCAATACTGTTAAATAAATAATCATTTCATACGTAATTTTTCATTATGAAACAAATGAGACACACACTTTGGAACGCTTACATGAACCTTTCTCGAGATATTACACTTTTTTCTCCAAATAAATTTTTCATAAAAATTGCATAAAATTAAAAAAATATATTGCAGTATTATCCGGTATGTTCACTTTCCACATGCAATATTAAGTGATAAATCATGTTAACTTCATCTCGTGGATCTAGTTCGTTCCATTTGCGAGAGAAGATACTTCTTATAATAGTTATATATTTTAACGCCCAAGAATTCGCTAATTGTCATTTATTTTACGATATACTAATGATACATTTAAATAAAGATTTTGCATGAGTTTGAATACGTTACCCTGTTTCGATTAATAAATTGCAAAAAGTGCTCAATTTCCTCCTGATTATTAAGTCATAAATAACCTCTTTTACGCATGATCATGCCAAATTTTGTCCTATGCTACCATGATAAGAAAATATAAAATTTCGAAGTTTAATCTCGGAATTTCAAAAAATTCTACCTAGTTCTAGATTTTTCGATAGCAAAGCCTGTTATAAAGTGTCGTGAAAATCCATTAATATTTGTGGCACAAGAAATTGACCACAGAGATACAAACAGACAGACAGTGCTCAGGAGGTTATAAAACCTATATTGGCATCAAAAACTCGATTTCGAAAATGTTCGTAAAAATAATACTTTCTCTATACATAGTATGAAGAAGTAGAAATATTTAAAATCCCTATAATTTTTCTTTTTCACTGTTTTGTCTGATATATTGAATGAATTAAATAAGCAATAGATGTTTAATGCAGAATATATTCCTGTCTGATAATGATACAATTGTAAACAACGCCTCGAAACCTGTATTAACACCTCGAAAACTGATGAAATAGCACTGCAATACTCTAGCAACATTTTTAACGAAAGAGAAAAATTACAACTTTGAATATTCGACTTCGTAAAAGGTGTGGTTTTTCTTCTTCTTTATAATCAAACTTACAGTAGGAAAAATACGTCTCTGATGTTTTAAATATTGCATTCAATTTCGTCAATGTTAGCAAGTTACATTTTTCTGTAAATGTTAAGGAAATGCGCATGCGGAGATTCATACCAGATGTATTTTAATTTATTTTTTTTAGCTTAATTTTAAGTATATAGCTTCAGGCGTTTCACTGTTGGTCTCGGTTTAAACATCAAAAGAAAAAAAAAATTACTTATGCTCATTACATTCGAATGTTCTTTGTAAAGAAAGTTCATTGTAGAGAGGTCTCACCGTAATATTATTGTTAGAATACATGTAATATCTATAGATAAATAAATTAAGAATATAAAAAAAAACTTCTTTTAAATGAAGTAAAAGGAAATTCCCAATCTCGCTGTTGGGAAAGGAGTTGGAAATTTAAATAATATAAATACATTTGAAATTTATTGGAGGATTAAACATTTTAAATTCTGAAATATGCAAAATGTATTTTCAATAGTTATTTAACGTACCACTTTAAATTCACCAAAAATTCAGTTTTTCGAAAGTATGTTTTAAGTTTTATACAATATAAATATTTGCAAATTGATTTATCTTTAAGCATATTTCAATTTATTCTAACAAAAGTAAATGTCCTTAAAATCATTGAAATATATTTTTTCAGATATTTAAAATAATTTCAAGGCATATTATAACAATTTAAAAGAATGTCGATATATTTGGATATTAAAAACCGTTAAAATTCGTCTTATGATTAAAACATTTTATGTTTATTTAAAAATGTTGAAATACGATAAAATTATATTAATTTTTACTTTCTTTTACTATAGAATATAGTACAGAGAACGTACTGTTTTCGCGAAAATTTTCGACTTCGAAATTTTGATGCCAATCTCATATATGTTTTAGGACTTCCTGAACACGTTTTGACTATTTTCAGACTGATGCCCATCTATCTGCCTGTCGTCTATTTGTGGTCGATTTTTTATGTACATGGTAGGTACTATAAATACTACTGGATTTTCACGAAACTTAGTGAAAAATTTAGAAATATAATTTTTTTTTTTAATTCGAGCTAAAACTATAATTCGAGCGAAATTTTATATTTTCTTAACATGGTAGCATAATCCCAAATTTGACATAATTATGCATAAAAGGATTTATTTATGATTCAATGATAATGAAACTTAGCAGTTTCAATTATTGTAGTAAAAAATAGGCGTAACACAATTTTTGTGTTCGTAACATCATAAGTTCAACCCTTCGGGGGGAGGACTGGGGTACATGGTCGAACTTTGTAGAGGGGATTGTCCAACGTGTGTGTGGGGGGGGGGGGGGGAGGAGCTTTGTGCTGCCCACATCAGATTTTTACTTTCTTATACTATGTAACATAGTATAAACTAGTGTTTTCACGAAAATTTTCGAATTCGAGATTTTAATGCTAATGCATGTTTTAAGACCTCATGAACACGTTTTGACTATTTTTGGAGTGATGTCCGTCTGTCTGTGATCGATTTCTTGTGTACAAAATAACGACCACAAATATTAATGGATTTTCACGAAACGTATATCCGTCTTTGTTATCAAACGATCTAGAACAAGATAGAATTTTTTTTAAATTCGAGTAAAAACTTTTCGAGCAGAAATTTTATATATATTTTTAACATGGCTGCATAGGGCAAAATTTGATATAATCATGCATGAAAAAGGTGATTTATAGCTCAATGATCATGAAACTTAATCGTTTCAATCACGGTAGTGAAAAGTAGCCGAGATATAATTTTTGTGTTCGTGACGTCATTAGCCTCTTCGGGGTAGGGGGGGGGCATTATCAAACTTGGTAACAATCGAAAGACTTCTTCAAACCGTTTAAAATAAAGGGTGACATGGTATGATTGTGATCATTTGTACCAACGATACAATTTTCCAAATTTTTTCTTGCAAAATTAAAGGAGGAGGGGTGGGGGGGGGATCAAACTCCAAGCTAATTAAAAAGGGATTCTGATATGAGAAAAGCGAGTTGACGAATATTTTGGTGACGATTTTGGCTGGATATCGCCAACTTGGCGACGTTTCTTTTGCGATATTGATGAAAATACCTCCAAATCGATAAAAATGTTTTATTAATATGTATTATTTCTTGAAAAATTATAAAAAAAAATAATAAAAAATTTAATTAAAATATAAATAATCCAAATATTCAATATAATTATAATTATTATTTAACTAAATATGTAAATTAAATAAAAATTTAATTAAAACATTTAAATATATCTGATTGAAAACTAATTTACCGTGTTTTTGAATATGTCAATGCAGTAGCAAGTTGTCTAACGAAGTAATTGAGCAAATTTTAATAAAAATCTTCACAAAATGTTTACTTTCTGATAGCATTAAGAGTATAAATAAGTTTTCGAAATTTTCTGAGTTTCAACTTTGACGTAAAAGTGACGTAAGCTTTAAAATCACCCGACCAAATTTTGAGCTTTTAGGTATATTTTTTATTTAAACGTGTTCGGGAAGCGTACTTACTTATTTTTGCTCCCTTTAATTCTTAATTTTATTTGCCTATTTTACTTTTATTTTGGACTTTTATATATTGGGTTCCATAAATGTTCTATTCTATAGTAGATGTGAATAAAACTGGGAGTTAAATTTTTTTAGATTTTAGTAATTTATATTTATTTAAATTAACTGAATTGCAATTCTTTTTATTCCCACATATCTAATTAATTTCATTTGATACAAAATTTGAGCTTTTCCGTTAAGAATTGATTAATTTATCGTGATTTGCAATACATTTTTATTCCTGGTATTCTAAATATTTCAGTTTCGGCTATCTTTGAAATTTATGTGGCAGTTTAACATTCCAAAAAATTTTTTTATAAATTCAAACCAGAAAAGAAGTGCCTCAAACGTGACATATAATTATATTGCAAAATTATGGACATATAAACAAGAAAGATCAATCATGCATAAAGCATTGATAATGAAACACTTTTCCAACTGCAATGCAATTTTATTTAAACGTCTCTAAAATGCGATACATTCAACGGTGATATTTTTAAAATTATCACAATACTACAATAATTTATTATACTTGAAAACTTCTTCGAAAACAAATGAACTTTATTTAAATAACGTCATCGAAACATAAATTGCCTGGCTCTCTATATACAAGCAGTGAATATTTCATTCATAAACTTTTTTCCATTCCTTTCATTCAGCGGCGATATTTTCAATATTATTACAATATTTTTATTTTACTTAAAAACTTAAAACCATGAATGTAAAAGTATTTTCTAACTCCATGTTTAAAACTTCATCGAAAAACGCAATATTATAGAATTGTCTGCGTCTCTATGTAAAATCAATGAATGTTTCATTCATATTAGCTATATTGCGGGCTCCAGAACTAAATAATTTTGCGTTAAAGAAATTCAGCAATTCTTATACAACTCATCTTACAGTTTGATGTGCTTACATTCTCCATATGTGAAAATTAGGCTTCGTTGTAGACTAAATCAAAGTTTGATGATCATTTAAACGTCAAAATATTATATTAGCGCAGTATATAGATGCACAGAAAAAAAAATAAAGCGGTATTAAGACGGATGCAACACTAAATATAAATTAAAAAGGGCTTTAAAAATCACGATTTTGACAAAGATGGGTGCAATATTTTATTTTGAAGTTGGTCACGTGATCTCTTTATATAATATGGGTGCAATTATTATTTTATTTTTTATTTTAAAAACTATCGAACATATTTTACTGAAATTTTTTTTATATATTTTGTGGGATAATTTGAATATTTCCTAAAATTTTCGAAGCAATTTATAAATTTTAAATTCGCTTAAAAAATGTGTGAAAAATTAGGTTCCATAGGGTTCAATGTATTTCATTTTTTCAACCCGGGTTCAATCCAAAACTAATTGGGTGATATTATTCATTTACATTCCCATATGTCCCACAGACCGTGTCAACAACATACTAAAATTTCATTTTGATAAAGTCATTTTTACGGCAGTTTTCGTGCGAACGGACAGACAGACAGAATGAACAAAGTCATAAACACTTTTCAACTATATTATAAAGTGTTAAAAAGTAGAATCTCTCACATCTTACTATATCTTACACATCATATCTTACACACACACACAATACTAACCTATGGGGACAATACTAACATACACATACTAACATACAGGAGTCACGCTGCCGAGCGCCATTGTTACATATTGCGAAAGAAAATTCAATTTGGCGAAAATTTTGGCGATTATGAATTCTGCCAAAGTTAAATCTAAAATCGTTGTATGCAAATCCTAACGTATACTACTATGTGCCTTTTCCAAAGCACGTTTTAGAATTTGAGAATACAGAAATCAAATCAAATTTGCAATTAGAAAGTTAAAATAAATTTTAGCGACTAAAAACTTCATTTGGCGAAAGAAAATTCCATATGGCGAATAGGTTAACATTGTCTCAAAAACGTTTCATTCGAATTCAGATAAGTTTAAAACGCGCCCTTTCGTCAAAAACTCAATTTCGAATTTTAAACCCCGTCACAGTACTTTCCCTATACATTATACTATGTAGATAGAGAAAGTAATATCTTGTTTATATTGGACGCCAAAAATTCCTCGTCCCATGCGCCAAATTTTCAGTTACGTCACTGCTTAAAGAAGGGTAAATAGTATATATCAACATGAATCACCCTAATGCACCAATTGCAATGGCCTAACTAATCTGTTTACAATTTGAAAAAACAAAATGCTTAGCAAATACCTTTATGTCACGACAATAAAAATAAGCAACGAAGGATTGCAGTCAATCCCTTCTGTTTTCATAGCTTTGGCTCCCAGTGTGACGCGAGAAATAAATAAAAAAAAAAATGGATGTGAGAAACAAGGGAACGTGTGACGTAATTGCGTCAAGGCACGCACGAAGATCAGTGCCAAGAAGTTATTTAAATAGCCCAGGTTTCCGAGAAAACCACGCGTGGTGTCCCGCGATCCTATATCGACAAACAAACACAAGTTCGATTCGAAAGCTTACGCGGGATTGATTAAAATAAATCCTTAACAAGAAATTTATGAAAATTTACTGGAGGTTATTCAAAGAAACTTTCTCACATCAGAATTCATTTAAGCAGCTTCTGATTTTTTTTCTTCCAAATTTTGCAACCATACTAGGTAACATGCTATATAATTCTGATCATTTGGAACAACGATTTTTCCTAATACGATTGGACTGACAAGACAAATGCGACCGAAACATCATTACAGTATTGTCTCCTAATAAAGCACATTTAATTTAATTGATTTAGCGTCATTTTTATCGATTTAGCGATATTTTTTATAGATTTGGCGATATTATCATCAATATCGTAATATTTAGAAAAGTCGCCAAGTTGGCGATATTCAGCCACATTCGTCGCCAAAATATTCGCCGAGCGGTACAGAGACGGACGGATGGAGAAATGGACTATTCTTATAAATGATCACAATTATAATATGTTACCCGTCACTTTAAAAGGCTTAAAAAATCTTTCAATTGATGCCATACTTGACAATGTACCCTCGGGGGGAGGACGTATTCGTACCCCCCTCCCCCGAGGGGGACAAATGACCGCACGAATAGAAAAATTGTATCGCGGCTATAACCTCTTTTACGCTTGATCGCCTCACATTTAGTCCTATGTTGCAATGTTAAAAAAAAATATAAAGTTTCGATGTTTCCACTCGAAGTTAAAAAAAAATTATATTTAGTTCTAGATTTTTCGATAACAAAGCCGGATATAAAGTTTCGTAAAAATCCCAAAATATTTGCGGTCGCTACTGCGTACACAAGAAATCGGACCACAGACAGACGGACATCACTCAAAAAATAGTCAAAACGTGTTCAGGAGGTCCTAAAACATATATTGTCCTAAAAATCCTGAATTCGAAAATTTTTGTGAAAACACTTTCTCTATATTATATTACATAGTATGAGGAAGTAAAAATTATAAGCCTTCATATGGCAGGAAGTAGTGTGTACACTTTATTTTCGACGAAACTTTCAAGCATTTTTATATTCGTTTGCACGTTTATTTCTGGCAGTGTTAAGAATTTTCGGAAATCCGGAAGTAGCTTTTCCAGAACCGGAAGTAGATATCCTTAATAAAAACTCTCATCCCCTTCCGGAATTTGATGCTGGTCCATATCAGTCCTTGTCTAAGCTATAGCTAATCCTGAGAAATAGATGTTTCAAGAAAATTTTTTGAACCGGAAGTGTAAATTCTTAGAGAGCCGTCCTAGCCTCTCCTAGAATTTCTTACTAAATGCGTATCAGTTATCATCTAAGCTCTATTTATAGTCAATCTCGAAAAATTAAATATTTCAATGAAAATTAAAATTTTTTAATCGGAGGTGACATCTCTAGATCCGGAAGCGAAAATCGTTAGTAAACTCTCCCAACTCCCTCCGGAATTTGATGTTGAATCCATATTAGTCAGTATCTAAGCTTTATTTATAGACGTTCCTGAGAAATGGATGCTGCAAATTAAATGTAAATTTGTGAATAGGAGTGTCCACAACCTGGAAGTGGAAATCCTTAGTGAATCCCTTTATCGCCCAATCCGTTTGGAATTTAATGCTGAAGCAATCAATCTATTAAGCGTTTATGTATAGCCAATCCTGAGAAATATGTGTTTTAAAGAAAATTTTGGAACTGGAAGTGAAAAAAGAACCGGAAGGGAAAATTCCTACATCCTTTAAAATTTGACGTTGAATCCATATTAACCATCATTTAAACTCTATAGACAATCCTGCGTAAACCTAGAAATCGCAGAACACCTTTAGAAGTTTTTTACAATTTGGCAACAGCTTATAGTGACGTAGATGAGTGAATTTTGCTGTGTGTGATGTGTGAGAGAGAGAGAGAAAGAAAGAGAGAGAGAGAGAGAGAGAGAAAGAGAGAGAAAGAGAAAGAGAGAGGTAGAGGAAGTAAAGGTAGAGAGAGGTAATTCTATTTATAGACAATTCTGAGTAAACCTAGAAATCGTAGAACACCTTTAAAAGTTTCTTTTTTACAATTTGGCAACAGCTTAGTGACGTAGATGAGTGAATTTTGCTGTGTGTGTGTGTATGTGACAGAAAGACAAAGAGAGAGAGAGAGAGAGAGAGGTAGATACGATAATTCTATTTATAGACAATCATGAGTAAACCTAGAAATCGTAGAACACCTTAAAAAGTTTCCTTTTTACAATTTGGCAACAGCTTAGTGACGTAGTGGATGAATTTTGCTGTGTGTGTGACACACACACACACACACACAGAGAGAGAGAGAGAGAGATAAAGTTGTAGATACGAAAACTCTACAGCCAATCCTGAGTAAACCCAGAAATCGTAGAACACCTTTAAAAGTTTCTTTTTTACAATTTGGCAACAGCTTAGTGACGTAGATGAGTGAATTTTGCTGTGTATGTGTGTGACAGAGAGAGAGAGAGAGAGTTGTAGATACGTTAACTCAAATGAAAATAACATGGTGTTAAATTACTTGATATTTTATTTACACCCTTACGTGCTTGTGCCCCTTTTGAGATTCCAAAAGGCATAATTCGTTAACAAGGGGCATCCAGAACAACAAAGCTTGCTTTGTGTAACAGATAAAAACCCCAAGAACTCCTAGAGAGAATCGACCGTCGAAAGGTTAAAATGATAGTGAAGGGTTAAAATCCTTGCATACGACGTCTTTGTTCTAAGATTTCCCTCGGAGGATCTATGGATGATAGTCTTCGTACAACGGTTAGACGATATAGTGTTTCGATAAATAAGAAATAACAACATTCATAAAGCATTGATTATGAAACATTTTCCAACTAAAATGCAATTTAAACATCTCTAAAATTCAATACATTCACCGGCGATATTTTTTTAATTATCACAGAACTACAATAATTTATTTTACTCGAAAACTTAGAACTTCATCAAAAAATATCTACGTTATTCAAATGACGTCATCGAAATATAAATCGTCTGGCTCTCTATGTAAAAGCAGTGAATATTTCATTCATACACTTTTATTCCAGACTCCAGAGCTAAATAATTTTGCGTGAAAAAATTCAGCAATTCTTATATACAACTCTCATCTTACAATCACTTGTTTACATTCTGCATCCATTAAAATTAGGCTTCGTTGTTGAAAAAATCAAAGTTTTATGATCATTTAAACTCAACATATTGCAATTGCGTTGGCGGAGAATATAGATGCACACAAAATACGCAAAAATAAAGCGGTTTTAGAACGGATGCAACACTAAATATAAATTTAAAAGAATTTTAAAAATCACGATTTTTACACTGGGAAAAAATATGTAATTATTTAAAATTTTCGAAGCAATTTGTGAATTTTAACTCCGCTTAAAATATGTTTGAAAAATTAGATCCCATAAGATTCAATGTATTTCATTTTGTCAATCCGAGTTCAATGCAAAACTAATTGGGTGATATTATTTGAGAATCTTTATATAAAAGAGCATATAAATTTTTAGAATTTAAATATTAAATTAAACAATTTATAATAAATAGGAAAACAACGAAATCAAAGTAACACATTTAAATCGCAAAAACATATTTAATATTCAGGAGTATGTTTGAATCACAATGCATGCAAGGCCACACACTTTGATGAGCTGTTTTTAAAAGTTGTTTACTTGTTATTTGCACAAAGCGTATTGAGCATGCGCAGTTTATAAATGGGCGTCTCAAGCTGTTAAGTTCGTTTTAATTATTGAAATTGCGATTCTGCACATCTGCGTTCAATTTTGTATACTTGTAAATTTCCATCTTCCTATTGTAGTTTTCGAATAAAAGGTATCACAAAATTCAGGTAATTGTTGAGTTTGGTTCGTTAGGAGTGGAGAATGGACCTCGCTTAAATCGTCCATAATAATTTAATTTGTAAACTATTGTCGTGTCAACTAAAATTCTTTATTTTACTAACCAACAAATGACGTATAAAATAAAACAAAGAATGAACATGAATTACGATTTTTTTTTTTTTTTTTTACAGTTTCTGTGCCAAATTATAAATTTTCTGAAGAATAAAATCTAAAAATACAATTTAACTTTTATAGTTTCTGTGCCAAAATAAGTCTTTTTTTTGTCAACAAAAAATATGCTCTATGAAAGAAGACAAAGAAAAGACATAACATTGCAACTTGCATTTTCTGACATTTCCAATGTTAAACTGAAAGTTTGAATTTTACTAACAAAAACAAAAAAACAAAAAACTTTATGGAATACTTTAGTTTGCTATGAGCAAACTGAAAGTTTTTGTTTTATCAGTCCAGAACTGCAATATACACGAAAGCCATGAAGGGCCGTTTTTGACTATAAGAAAAGTAGGCAAATACTGGGGGCTCCTCTAAGCTAAAGGGGGGGGGGGGGGGGGGAGCATCTTCCGCGTTCAATACGCCTTTTTTTTTACTCTGAAAGTGTAATGGGGGAGGTCCCTAGAATTTAATTTTTTCTAGTAACCTCGGCAAATGTTATGCTGGCCCTGAAATCAAGTGCAGATTTAAAAAAAAAAAAACAATTATTTTCTACTGTCTGCCAACATTGAAAAGCTCTTTTCAATTTCTACAGACACCACAGGTGCATAATCGAAATGAACACCTGCCCCCCCCCCTCCTCCAAATATGTTATTTTTATTAAAAAAGTCAAGATATGCAAATTGTTGACTCAAAGATGATAAATATAAAATAAAAAAATAAATAAAAAGCCTTATAATGACCGAAAAACTTTTAAAAAAAATATTTATATCGCTTAAAAATCGCGAAAAAAGAAAGAGAATAAGGTTCCAATATTGAAAATTAGAATTGTAGTATAATAAAATTCTAGTCCTATTGATTATGATACAAATGGATCATACTATCTAGAATATGAATATATACGAGATTTTAGAGTGGGGACGCGGATATTTTTATTAACTTTCGTGGGAGAAACCTTTCAAAAAGTGAATTTTAAGCCAACGGTCTCAACTTCTGTAAATAAAGTCTGTAAAGAATGTCATGTGTTGCACCCAATCAAGATTCTTATTTTTCTCGGTACGACAGATGCATCCAGATACATATCTAAAAAAGTCCCTCTATGGGGTAGGGGGGAGGAAGAAGGCGCAGATTCTCGCGACCTCTGGCGGGATAGAGATAAAAGTGTGGACAGTTTTTCTTTCTGGTTTCGCGATTTCGCGATTGGTGAAAGGCGAAAAAAAAAAATAAATGAAAAAGAAAAGACGATGAAGAAAAAGTACGAAAGATAAAGTGTTGGAGACAGAGTTGCTTTTTGTGCAGTGATAACAGTGGTATGCTCAGTTTTTCTTTCATGAAGAAGATAGGCGGTATGGGGAGGAAGCGTGTGTGATTTTATAGCACAAATATCTAAAGTGTGTGGCATTCTCCTATATTCATATTCCGTATTTTTTCGGTTATCTTATAACTTGTCTCAGAAAAAACATCCCTGGTATGCTTTATTGTTCAAAATTTATTAATTTAAATCATTTTTCAAACAATTATTTTATTTTCTCACGCTATTGTTTACTGTAATGTTTCCAAAAAAGTTTTGATTAAGGCTTTGGTGAAAAAAATAACGTTTTGACATTTAATTTCAAAATAGGAACATTTTCGGAAAGGTGCCCATCTTGGATATAAATTATGCTCATATAAATTATCATATAAATTATGCCCCCCCCCCCCCACACACACACAAACATTTATTACGTTACCCCTTCCATATTTGATTTTCCCCTTCTTGTAAAACTTTCATTTCTTTTCATCTTCAAAAAAATTAAAATATTGGGTACCCCCACCACTGACATCATCGAGATCCGCCCCCCCCCCAACACACACACACACATGCACACTCGAGTGGTGCCTATTCCTTTCAATGGGTGGTTCTGCCCGTCTGTGTGTTTTTGAATATGCATGTGTTTTGGCAAGGGAAGAACAAATGCGCGCATCGCTTCAAAATATTATGTGCAAGATGCATTATGTAAAGAATAGAGCAAGATAAGATTTTTTTTTTAATACGTGATTAGAACGCGAATAATTCGAAATTCAAGATCTTCAGGGAAGATTTGGGAAGGAGGGGGGGGGGGGATATATTTTGATCTCTTTTAAAATATAGAGATCTATCGTAATTTGTAAACAAAAATATTCACACTAAATTTTACCCCAATCATTGCTAGATCCTTTGGATTCATTGTTAGATTCTTTCTATGTATGTGCGTGTGTGTAGGGGGGACACGATTTCCAATATCGCGAGAATGATTAATGATATCCTTTGAGCAGTGGTGTCAACCAGTTTAGGTCACCTTTGCTTAACAGATATTAAACCTTTACTTAAGTGATTAAAATCAGCATGCCATCATTAATTACAAGTAATTATAAAATATCGACTCGCTTGATAATAGTAAGCATTTTAGGTTACTAAACGTGCATTTTCTCTTGAGTCTTCATCTTTTGATTCCTCCAAAAAATCATGTCCCTTATCCCCATATAGCCACAATATTATTCTCATCCATGTTCTGCTCTTTACTTTCCGCATGCTTATCCGCTGAGAAAAAAGTCTCGTCCTGAAATTCTTTTAACTTTTTACCACTCAAATATTATATATAGGAAAGTCCTTTATCCCTGTCTGTTCCACTTGAATACAAATATGTTGAAATATCGCCAACTTGGCGACTTTTGGGAAGTGCTGCCAAGTTGACGATAATTCAATATCTTCGAAAATTAAGACTAATTCCTTTGATAATCCTTGTCACTCTGAATTATTAATTTAATATTTTTGATTCGCAATAGAATATTTTTGATTCGTAATAGAATAATTTTGATTCATAATAGAATATATTTGATTTATAATAAAATATTTTTTTGTTTATAGTGGAATGTTTTATAATAGTATTTTTAATGATCTGGTCAGGATATTGCTGATCTATTGTGAGGGAGAAAACTTCGTAATAATCACTACGCTATACACATAACACGCATCGAGCTACCCTGTGAGGTTAAAGAACACAAATGTCCCGTAGGAAGCAGAAAGTGCCAGTGTTTAATAAAGACTTTAACAAGAAAATTTATTTTCGGCCCTTGCAGTTCTCGGATTACATTAGATCTAATTATTTGTAAAGAACCTTGCTGCCCTAACTGGGACCCGAACACTGGATCTCCGAAATGACCAGCCGACGCACTACCGTTGAGCTGCTAGTGGAATGATATTGCAAGCTCTTATCTTTGAAGTAGACTCTGCATATTCTTGTGTACTAATATTATTTTTATCTGTTCGCTATAAATAGGCTCCAGTGTGCATAATTCAAAACATCGCCAAACCGATTTGCCAAGAACCGAACCGAAGTTCCATGCAAACAACGAAGTCGCTTCGGTCTTCCTAATGGCAAGGGCCATTTAATCAGGAAACTTAAAAGCTTTACGGCCAGAGATCCCCCATAGATTAGAAGACCCAATAACTTGCTCTCAGAGTGCGTTCATGCATGTATATTTCAAGTTCATATCAGTTCGGGAGGACATCCTGGCGGCACAGATGGGGTACATTTTGGGACGGGGGGTACATTTAGGACGAGTAGGAAACCTCTGGCTGTCAACAGGTTTGGAAGTGGAAAATGAAGTGCACAAGATAAAGACGAATATTACTGATTGGTCTCCCATACATAATAGAATGTGTTATGTTATTTTGTCTCGTTTGAGCATAGATCATTCATTCCAGTGGCCGATTTGCAATTAATCGAATGAAGATGAAGCGAGATCTATTTGAGTAGAAATCTTTTGTGAGCAGCATATGATTTTCCTTACATAATGCTTTACATCTTTAACAGCAAAATGATGATATGATGGACAGCATACTTCTTTTGGTATTGAATTAATAACCTATATATTTAAATTGGGTGCTTTTGGCGACTAATGATTCCAAACAGGAGTACTTATTCGTACTCACGTGCAAAATTCTCATCAAAATGCAATTGTCATTTAATTAATATCCCGAGAAATAAAGAAATAAATACCTACCTATTCAGGTGTTTCTCTGGATTTTTAATTACTTTCGCCAACTTCTTCGCCAAATGAAAATTTTCTTTCGCCAAATAAAGTTTTTATTCCCCATTTGGTATTGCATTTGAAAAAAATTGTTTTGATTTATAAATTCTCAAATTCGTTGTTTTGGAAAAGACAAATAGTATAGCAGTACACATTACGATTAGTAAACAGCGATTCTTGATTTTGACATTGGTAGAATTCATAATCGCCAACATTTTTGTAAAATCTTTTTTTCAATCGACAAATTGGATTTTCTTTGTTGTGCAACCTTCTTGAAGCACCTTAATGTATTTGCATAAATAGACAGGATTAATAGCATCTATAACTTTTCAAAATTATTAGAAAAAAAAAACATGCGCCTTTTTTATTGTAAAAATTATGGAATGTACATTAAAACTTGTAAATTTTCAAAAATATTAAATATTGATAATTGTTAATAAATTTCTGGTAATTATATGGTAAAATTTTTGTTTCAGAAAAATCAATCCGATATCTTTTGATATAAATTATTTTTGATTTTGACATTGGCAGAATTCATAATCGCCAACATTTTCGCAAAATCTTTTTTTTCAAACGCCAAATTGAATTTTCTTTGTTGTGCAACCTTTTTGAAACGCCATAATGTATTTGCATAAACAGACAGAATTCAAAGCATCTATAACGTTTCAAAATTAATAGAAAAAGAAACATACGCCTTTTTCATTATAAAAATTATAAAATGTACATTAAAACTTGTAAATTTTCAAAAATATTAAATATTTATAATGGTTAATAAATTTCTGGTAATTATATGGTAAATGTTTTGTTTCAGAAAATCAATCCGATATCCTTTGATAAGAAATATTTATATCCTGCAATTAAAACTTTGAATTAAAAGCAATAGCTTACAAAACGTGACTGTTTGTTATAATTCATAACCGAGCGGTATTTAGGCCAGGGTCAGAACCTGAACCCACATTTTAAATTCCTCGATCGGTCATTTTGGAATAACTTGTTTTTATGGCGACTCGCTCATTAGAAATGTGATCAAAAACATAACTGCGAGGCAAAAAAACCGCCGTGAAACCTGCTCAGTTGTGTCTATTCATCCGAGTATCATCTTCAGAACGTGTACTCCGGATTTTCACCTGAGAATTCTTGAAAATGTTCTAAATTAAATATTCAAAACATCACTGTCTGGAAGAAGGCTGTATATATTCTAAAACTAATCCTTGAACTTACAACTAAATTCTATTTTCAGAAAAATAAAAACAAAAATGTCGAGCGCCCGTATATTATGATCATGGAGGCAAAAGTAAGGAGTTAGAACTTCATATTCAGAAAACGCCAATATCGCTTGAGACAATAATTCAAGTGGCGCTGGGATAAAATAAGTAGCTTTGTATTGTATACATTTCCATAGCGAATGTTCTAAAATATTTATTGAAACTGTCAATTTTTTAAAAATAAATTAGTAACGCAATGCAAAGTAGAATAGAAACAATAAAGAATATTCCTACGTATCAAAATTATTTTACCGTTCAATTTATTTTTACCTCCATCTATTCTGTACTCTATCCCACAAATATGAAAAAATACTGGTTAATTATAATCATAATTAGGGAACCCTTAATTTAAAAATAATCAAAAATACATATACTAAATACTACGCCTTTGTGCTGTGTCAACTAACAATAGCAGCTACTTTACTAACAGTAGCGACACCTAGATATAATTATCAAAGCATTTGTGGCATTTCATACGGTTATAGGAGTTATATCTCCTTCTTTTTAACTCCATGGATATGATTTTAAATTCACAAAAGAGCGATACGTTGACAACAGTTAAAAATCTTCTGCTTATTTAAACGTGTTTAAATTCAAGTTGTCAGATTGATTTATTAGCTTTCAATCGTAAATTATTAATTAAAACTTTTTTTTCAAGTTGGCAACAGGTTTATTCTACCGATACATTTATTAAATAGAGTTGATTTTTGTTAATTCAAAATAACGATGATGATCCGTTTTTCTTGCAAATTATTAAAATCCTGTTATGATTTTTTCAATTTTTGAATGTATTTTTCGCAAATGCCAAGGTCTGTGTCTGCCGTTTAAGGAAAAGAATGCGATTTTCTAAGCCACGAATTATACGGATTAAACTGCTAATAGTATAGATAAATAGGCGACTGAAGTTTGGACGTTGAGGACTTTTTTATTAAATTTCTAAATAGTTAAAAATTATTATTATTATTTTTTATTTTTGAAAGTTTAGTGCACATGCCAAGGTCATACCTCCCATTAAACAATGTGATTTCCTTCACACATATATATATGCACACGCACGTACGTACACACACACACACACACATATATATATATATATATATATGTGTATATATATATATGTACACACACACACACACAGGCATCACCTCAAACACGTTTGATTCGGAGTTCAAGGATGTTTGACATGTGCTCTTTCCCCCCCAAAAAATCGAATTTTCGACTCCGTTACAAAACTTCCCTTTACTTTATTCTAGGAAAAGTATCGAAACTCCCCAATCTCACAGGATTCCGGGATTGCAATATTTTAATTCCGAAATTCAATCCCTCAGTTGCAATCCCTGGTACGGATCTTGCTTACACGCAAAATAATGGAGCACCTTTGACGTCGTTACATTTACTCAACTATAACCCAAATCTGTATGGATATAACGTAAGCGTCCCATTAAAAAAAAGTGTTCCTTCTCCTTCTGTAGATGACCAACGGGCATGGATGGACGGACATTCCATAGATGACCTCCGCTCGAAATATCCTGTTGGCCTACTAATCTGATAACTACATACGGGAAGGTAGAAACTTCCTCAGATGTCCATGCGCATCCGATTGACCGATGCCCCCTGGAACATTCTACGTGGATAAAGCAGACGAAATCAGGATCTGCGCTGAAAGCAGATAACTGAGCAGAGGCACAAACTCTAATTAAATCAAACTCTCGTTAGATTTTATGGAAAAAAGGGATGCCAGCATTTCTATAACAGACTGGAAAAGTTAGATTCGTTGTTATGTCGAGTGAAAGTAAGAAGAAAAGACATTCTCTCGGACTGATAAGTTTTTTCGAAAAGAAAAAAGGTCATAATATTGAAATTATTTTTATATATTTATAATTTGAACGCTATTTCCGACAAAATAAGAAAATTATTTACATTTTTATCTATCAGGTTCGGCCGTTTAAAGTTTTTACGTTTTTCTTAACGCTCCTTTTTTCGGCCAGAGAAATCCCAACCGTTAGATGTTATTGACATCAAGAATATTACAAACGCAATAGTGGAGCATCCTTAAACCTCTAGCTTGTTTAGCTTTTGGAATTTCATTTTTACACTGCTTTTTGCTATGAATAAATAGAAAAATTTGGATTTCTAAAAAAAAAAAATCTGATGTGGGCAGCACATGACTTTCCTTATCCAATGTAATTAATTTACTACTTTTACAGTTAAAAAAATTTTATTCTTATAGCAGATACTTATATTCTTTCCAGGATATTGAATTTTCTTCAATTAGTTGTCATTTTCATTGATTTAGCGTCATTTTTATCCATTTGGCGAGATTTTCGTTAATTTGGCAACATTTAAAAATGTCGTCAATTTGGCCAGATTCCGCTAAATTCGTCGCCAAGCGTTATGGACGGAGAAATAAATTATTCTTACAGCGGATAAATGACTATTAGATATCGGCTCCACAGTTCTCTATCCATTCGTTCGTGAGATATCGGCTCCACAGACTCACTGACGCACACACACACACAGACATCACTTCAAAAATGTTCGATTCGTGATTATGAATGCTTGAAACGTGCTCTCCCGTCGAAAACTTGAATTCAAATTTTCGACCCCGTCACAATACTTTCCTTATGCATTATGTATATAAGGAAAGTAAAAAGAAAAAAAAATCGATTAAAAATTAAAAGTATTTCTAATATATTTTACGAATCGATTACATTGTTTTTCAATAAATATCAGGAATACTTCTAAATTTTTTTAATCAAATTTTTATTAAAGCAGAAACTTTCCTACTTTCAAAATCTGTGCTTGGCATCGTTGTTGTTGTTGTTGTTGTTGTTGAGACCCAGACCGTCCGACCTACCAGAAAGGTGTAAGGTAACTGTATGGACGGCCGGGAAGTGCCACCCAATTTAGACCGGAACCCAGTGGGGGAGGCATCCACAGGGACCGTACCCTCCTTCCCCTACCACCAACCTCTCGGAAGGACTTACGGACCCACATGTTTAACGTGATCGTACTCCGCATGAACACGGCGGCATTTGTGGCAGCGTGCAAATCTAGCGCGCAAACCACGGGGATACCGCACCCGAGATGGCCAACAGCACGCGGCGTTCCGAGGTGGTCACCCACCAAGTACTAACCGCGCCCGATGCTGCTTCACTTCGGTGATCTAACGAGAACCGGTGTTTTCAGCACGGTACGGCCGTTGGCCCGTGTGCTTGGCATCGTGGAAAATCTTCGAAACTGAAAGAAATTTTGAACCTAACTTTCTCTACAATACATGGAAGTGCTTTTGGGAGCGCACTGGAATCATGTCGGAAATCCGAACTCGAGTTTTCGACGGATTTCGATAACTGAGCATAGGCACAAACTCTAACCAAATCAAACTTTCATTTTTCTACGAATAAAAGGGACGGCAGCCTCCCTATAGTAGTCTGGAAAAGTTGGGATACAAACTCGACAACAAAGCGAGATAGAAGAAAGAAAAATACCAATTACAAAATTGACTGAAGATAGACCAGTTAATTTTATAATTGGCATTATAAAACGTAATGTGTTGCACATATTAATGTCAATTATTCAGAGTCAACATTGGAATATTGATAACGATTTTATCTACATTTTAACGATTTTATATACGATTTATTATTATTGCTACAGATTAATAATAATAAATGTATTATTATTTACGATTTAGTAGTTTATTATTAACGACTAGTAATTTACTATTATTTACGATTCAGTAGTTTATTATTAACGACTAGTAATTTATTATTATTTGCGATTTAGTAGTTTATTATTAACGACTAGTAATTTATTATTATTTACGATTTAGTAGTTTATTATTTACGACTAGTAATTTATTATTATTTACGATTTAGTAGTTTATTATTAACGACTAGTAATTTATTATTATTTACGATTTAGTAGTTTATTATTAACGACTAGTAATTTATTATTATTTACGATTTAGTAGTTTATTATTAACGACTAGTAATTACTTTCCTTATATACATAATGTATAAGGAAAGTATTGTGACGGGGTCGAAAATTCGAAATCGAGTTTTCGACGGGAGAGCACGTTTCAAGCATCCCTGATCACGAATCAAACATTTTTGAAGTGATGTCTGTGTGTGTGTATGTGTGTGTGTGTGTGTGTGTGTGTGTGTGTGTGTGTGTGAAAGTATGTGTGTGTGTGTGTGTGTGTGTCAGTGAGTCTGTGGAGACGATAACTGACGAACGAATGGACCGATTCGAATCAAATTTGGAACAAAAATCACAATCCGTAAACACTGGAAGCCTATTGTTTTTATACGCAATCGAATGTTCAGAACCCCCCTAAATTTTCGAATGAAATTTTGAAAAAATCGTTAAAAAATCAAAACCACTAATAAAGTTACGCAAATAGGCATTTCTTATGTAATTTTTTATTAGAAAACGATTGACATAAATTTTAGAACGCTAACATGAACCGTTCTCGAGATATTGTACATTTTTCAAAAAAATTATCAAAAAGTCATAAAATAAAAAAAAATATTTCCTATTGAGAAACATGTTCACTTTTCATATGTAATACCATGCGCTAAATTGAGTTACATCATTCTCGTGGATCTAGCTCGTTCCATTCATGAAAAAAGATACTTTGAATATTACTTTTGTATTTGAACGCCAATAGTCATTTATTTGCTGTAAGAATAACTTATTTCTTAGTGCATAACGCTTGGCGAGATTTTGGCGACGAATTTGGCGGAATGTCGCCAACTTGGCGACTTTTTTGAAATGTTGCCAAATTAACGAAAATCTCGCCAAATGGATAAATATGACGCCAAATCAATGAAAATAACGACTATTTGACGAAAATTCAATATCTTGGAAAAAATATAAGTATCTACTAAAAGAATAATTTTGTTTTTACTGTGAAAGTAGTAAATACATTGCATTATATAAGGAAAGTCATGTGCTGCCCACATCAGATTTTTTATTATTATTTACGATTTAGTAGTTTATTATTAACGACTATTAATTTATCATTATTTACGATTTAGTAGTTTAATATTAACGACTAATAATTTATTATTATTTGCGATTTAGTAGTTTATTATTAACGACTAGTAATTTATTATTATTTACGATTTATTATTATTTATTTTATAACGATTTTATTTACGATTTTATATACAACATTGGAATAGTGATAAAGATTTTATATTGATATCAATTTCATATTGATATCAATTCTATTAATTCATTAAAGTACTGGAATCGTGTCGAAAATCCGAACTCGAGTTTTAGACGGATTTTGATGACTGGGCAGAAGCACAAACTTTAACCAAACCAAACTTTCATTAGATTTTAAAAAATAGGACGGCAGCGTCCCTAGTAGTCTAAAAAAGGGATAAAGAAACTCGGCAACAAAGAGAGATAGAAGGAAAAAAAAAATGCCAATTACAAAATTATAGAGGATTGTAGGCATGGAGAGCAGCTGCTATAGGAGGTGATTATAGGAGGCGAGTAGGAATCGACATTAAGAAATGAACAAAACGCGCATATGGAAGGCGATAAATACCAGTCAAAAAGTCGTATACTTAGGGACTGTAACATGGTGACATTTGCAATGACTGTCAAAAAACGCGGTCATATTCTTTCTGGAATTCAAACGTGCATCGTTGCTAACTGGGGGCATTTTAAACAAACTGTACATTAGATTCCTGTATATGCGAGTGTTATTTATTTAGCATTCCTGAATAGAGCAGCCATACAACAATAAATCTATTGTGTGAAATGTATGCCTTCTATAACAGTTTTGTGGTCGATTCCTACCTATTAGACAATGCTTTACAACTTCGTAATTGGGTTGCTTTTGTCTATTCCGTTTCGTTGCCGGGTTCTTAATCCTAACTTTTCAGGTTATCCAGGATCGCTGCCACCATTTTTATTTGACCGGGCATGGTCACTTTTCTATAGCGAGACCCATCGTGTACATTCACGAACCTTTTCTTACAAAGTTACTGAGGTACATAAGGACTTTCCCCAGAACACTGTACATGCCAGAAATTGTTGGAGATTTACTTTAGTAGTTATAGTGTGCATAGAGCCATGACCTGCTTAACGCCGGGCCTTCAGGGCCACGGTCCTGCGCCCCCCCCCCCCCCAAATTTCAAGGGACCTGTAAATTTTACATGCGATAAAAAATTTAAACAGAATTTTTTTTTAAATTTATTTCAAAATGTTGATATTAGTCTTTATTTTAAATTATAAAATATGTTAATAGTTCTAAATATTATGCATCCTTTAAATTATTAATATATTTCTCTGAAATAAAAAATTTGGAAGTTTTCTGCATGTATAAAAGAGCGTTTGGGGGCTATGATCCTGCCCCACTCCCCCACAAATTTGTTATGTGATACGTTTTGCATGTGTATGAGCCCGACTGCGGCTTGATCAGGTCCTGCAGAGAGCATCACAGTAGAACAGTAGAGCATACCAAATTATTCCAATTCAATTATATCTGAGTGTGCTGTATAACCATTAACAAAAAGCCTTTTTTCGTCAAGCATTAAAAAGTGAGCATTTCGTGAGCAGTATAAGCTGCAAAAAGCCTTAAGTATAAGCATTAACAAAAAGCCTTTTTTTCAGAAGCCTGCTCATTATGTAACATAATTATCTGCTTCTTCGCAACTAGATTTCTCCGTACAAAAGATATATGGGCATATGTTTTTGGTACATACATTTTACTTGATTTTGATTACATTTTTAGTGCTAATCTAAAACATCTGATGTGGGCAGCACATGACTTTCCCTACTGACTTACAATTATTTTCTCTTTCGAAATCCGCTAAATTCAGTTTAATTGCTCAAAATGATATAGATACTTATTTGAAATTATATCCAATTTGCAGTTTTAATACATTTTTTTTTTCATTTGGCAACTTAACTCATTTTAAAATTGTCGCCATTTCCTCAAAAATTCACAAAAACTTGAATATAGAACTGCCTATTTTAGAGTAATGAGGTTCATCATGTGCGTTTTGTCGTCAAAAATTACGTATGAAACAAACATTTTTGTGCTTAACACATTTAAGCATAATTAGTCTTTTATTTCAGATTTTGACAATTTTTGCGGGTCATTTCGAAAATAGAAGACTCTGGTTCTATTTTTTAAACCAAAATCCAATCAAAATCAGCATAACCCACAATTGATTTACCTTTATGAAATTTCGTAGAAATAGTTTTTGAGATAGAGTGGATATATACATTGACCAGACCGACAAACTCACACATACACACCCTCTCACACACTCACATATACACACATACCCTCGTACACAGACACACACTCTCGCATACACACACACGCACCTTCGCGCGCACACACACACACACACATATCCTCTGTCACACACACACCTCACACACAAACTCGAACAATTCCTATACTTTTCCTATACATCACCATCTATTGTAGAGAAAATAGTAAAAACGGCCTTTCTATGTAGAAATAACCCGCAAAAATCGAATAAAATAATAAATCTCTCAGCTTTATTAATTAACTTCTTTTGTCTTGTATTTTAAATTTAACGAAAAAAACGAATGCAATCACTCTAATTGTGTTACTATACGCCGTTCTCAAGATATTGTAATTGTTGCCATATAAGTGAATTGGCGTCATTACCAGGTAATTCCAGAAGGAACAAGTGGTTCGAAAGGAACAGAAGTGAAAAACAAATTGTTCCTTCGAGTGTTATCGAAGTTGTTTGATATGCAAAGTTACGCCACTCTTTCGACAAGGGTGTAGTCGAAAGGCGTGAAAAATGTTGACTTAACAGCTAGTTTCGCAGCTTCTGGGTTTATAAATGATCGCTATTTTAATAGAATAGTTGGCACCAATGTATGCGTGGCGCCCTGAAGTGGATTGCAGACGGTAATTTGCTACCCACAGACAATATTTCATTATGGCTTGCTTCATAACCGGAAATAAATCGACATATCAGGAGTTTTATCACAATGATTATCAGAATGGAAAGAAAAGATAAATATTTTCAAGATTGCGTGCCCGATTTAATCTTTTAAAATATTTTGTTAAGTTTTTTTTTAAAGTTTTTTCTTATCAGATGACAACAGCTTGTTTCGCCAATGCTACATACAAAATACATTTGCCTTATCTGTCTTAATGTAAACTATTTTATAAAATTAATATCCATGGCATAGTTCAACTTATCTATTTTCCCCACATACGTATACTTCCATCACTGTTTAGGGAATGATCATTGTTTTCATTCACAGGAAATTTTGCTATGAATATCTTAAAATTTGAATCATTCAAGTTTTAATCATGAGAATAACTATAAATTCTATATAGTTTCTAAATTCTCTCTAAAGAATAAATCTGTTAATACTCTATAAGTATATAATTTAAATTAAATATTGCACAGTCTAATCCCATTATTCTGACCACCAGCTATAATATTCTGGGTAACCGCCGTGAGCAGCGCGAACAGCAGCTAGATGGGCTAAGACTGGCCCAATAAAGGTGCTGGAAAGTATGTGTAGCCATACTGACTGCAGTGCACCTGACAGCTGCTAAAGGTTTGCTTGGTGAATCCATAGAGCGAACAACCTGATCGATGTGGTCCCACAGATGCTCAATTGGGTTTGTCTGGGGAATTGGGAGACCAGGGAAGTACTTTGAAACCTTCATTGTGCTCGTCCAACTACTATCGAACAGTTCTCGCTGTGTGACACGGCGCATTGTCGTGCTGGTAGATCCCATCCGTCCAAGGAAAGACAATCAGGATGTATTGGTGCACGTGATTTGCTAGGATGGATTCATAACGAATTCGGTTCATAGTGCCTTCCACATGTATGAGTGGACCCAGAGAATGCCACGAAAACATTCCCCAGATCATAACGCTGCTCCCACCGCCTTGTATTTTTCCAACAATGGTTGATGAGTGTTTGTTCTCCGATCTTTCATACCTTAAGCGCCAACGCCCATTCTTTTAATAAAGCAGAAAACGTGACTCATTGGAGAAAGCAATCTTTTGGCAATCATCGAAAGTTCTTCATTAATATACGCACCATCGTTAATATAGGTGCAGTGACCATCCGTTTGCACAGGAGGCCGTAGCAGGGTTCGCTGAACTGTCATTTGAGACACACTTTCGGGAGCTCCCTGGTTCATTCGGCTAGTGAGTTGCTCCACTGCAGAGCGACGATCGGCCCTCATGAACCTCCAGAGCCAACGTTCATCTCTCACTTTAATGGCACGGGGTGCTCCGCAGTTTCCACGTCGCTTATTCGCAATGGTGTCATTTCTCCATTGACGATACACTTTAACCACAGCAGCACGCGAACAGTTCAAAAACTACGCTGTTTCGGAAATACTGCCATCCCTGAAACCCGATACTCATCCCTTTTTCCAAATGTGATAAATCACTCATTTTAGCCATGACGGCAACAAGAGATATGTTTTCAGAATGCTTACACCACACCTTATATATCTACCAAGCCAGCTCACGACACGATCCTTCTTTCATTGGTTACGCGTTGTTGACGTCAAAAGTAGAAGGTGATCATGGAGACTTTTTTCGAAGGTGAAAATGAAGACTTTCTTTTCGAAAGGGGGGCGGGGTGGGCATTAGTTACAAACATGTGGTGAGGTGGGTTCTCCGTAATTTTTAATTGTGGGAACAAAAAGTTGCGGAGTCCACTTCGACGATAAAAGCTTGCAATTCCGTCCCGGTAGCTCAACGGTAGAACGTCGGTTGGTCAGTACGAAGATCTGTGGTTCGATTCCCGGTTGAGGCAACATGGTTCTTTACAATGGCGGCCGAATAAATCAGTTAGTGCAAAAATGTAGAAGTCTGAAAGTGATCCTAGTACGACTCGAACGGATTTAATAGACTCTGGGATATAGATCTATTTCAGATCAGGAGGACATCGACCACACAGAAAGGTAACCTGGAGGATCAAAATTACAGCAGGAGGCTAGCGTGAGATAAAAAATAGAAGGAGGTGGTCAGTCTCACGCCAATCTGACATTAGAGGATGAAGAATGCACAATCCACTTCAACGATAAGAGCTTGCAATTCTATCCTAGTAGTTATACGGTAGAAGGTCGACTGGCCAGTATGAAGATTCGTGGATTCCCGTTGGGGCAGCAATGCTCTTTACAAAGGTCAAGGAAGATTGCTCTAGAATGCGAATCCGCTATTTTAGTGTGATCTCTCTCTCTCTCTCTCTCTGTATTTCTCTCTCTCTCTGTATTTCTCTCTCTCTCTCTGTATTTCTCTCTCTCTCTCTCTGTATTTCTCTCTCTATATATTTATCTTTCTCTGTATTTCCCTCTCTCTCCGTATTTCCCTTTCTCTCTGTATTTCTCTCTCTCTGCATTTCTCTCTCTTTCTGTAATTCTCCCTCTCTGTATTTCTCTCTCTATATATTTCTCTCTCTCTGTATTTCTCTCTCTCTGTATTTCTCTCTCTCTGTATTTCCCTCTCTCTTTATGTATTTCTCTCTCTCTCTGTATTTCTCTCTATTTCTCTCTCTGTAATCTCTCTCTTTATTTCTCTCTCTTTCTGTATTTCTCTCTATTTCTCTCTCTGTACTCTCTCTCTTTATTTCTCTCTCTTTCTGTATTTCTCTCTCTGTATTTCTCTCTCTCTGCATTTCTCTCTCTCTCTGCATTTCTCTCTCTCTGTATCTCTCTCTCTCTGTATTTCTCTCTCTCTGTATTTCGCTCTCTCATTCTGTATCTCTCTCTTTCTGTATTTCTCTCTCTCTGTATTTCTCTCTCTCCGTATTTCTCTCTCTCCGTATTTCTCTCTCTCTGTATTTCTCTCTGTATTTCTCTCTCTCTGTATTTCTCTCTCTCTGCATTTCTCTCTCTCTGCATTTCTCTCTCTCTCTCTGCATTTCTCTCTCTCTGTATTTCTCTCTCTCTGTATTTCGCTCTCTCTTTCTGTATCTCTCTCTCTTTCTGTATTTCTCTCTCTCTGTATTTCTCTCTCTCTGTATTTCTCTCTCTCCGTATTTCTCTCTCTCTGTATTTCTCTCTGTATTTCTCTCTGTATTTCTCTCTCTCTCTGTATTTCTCTCTCTCTGTTTGTCTCTCTCTGTATGTGTGTATGTGTCTACCTGTACTCAAAATCTATTCGAAGAAATTTCACAAAATTTCGTTGGTAAATAGTCACTTGTGGGCTACTCTGACATTGATTAGATTTTGGAAAGATTAAGAAAATTGGAACTTTTTTTGTGTTTGTGAAATGACGCGTAAAATCCCCAAAAATCTGGAATAAAAACTAAATATATGTATTAATTAAGTTATTGTTTTATGCGTAATTTCTGATAACGACACGAATAAGGCAAGCACCAAAGACGAACCGTTACCAATACATTTAAGTTTTTTGGATCTTTGAAGAGGTGGCGACGTTTCAAAATTCGTAATTTTGCCAAATGAAAAATAACATCTATTAAAATTGGATATAATTTCAAATAAGAATCCGTGTTAGTTTATGCATTAAAACTCAATTAGATGTTTTATGAAAGATAAATTAATGTATTTGAGTCTTTCGGGAATGTCGTCATGTGTTCCCCATAAAAACCAGTGACTATAAAGAACTGCGCCGCTAAGAATCCCAAAGAAAAACAGTTCCAGTTATTTCGAATGTAATTACTACTTACTCTCTTACAACCAAGAACAGCCTCGGGGTAACTAAAAATGTCAACAACATTGAATGCCGGTTTGATGCACTTTCCGCTGCATGCAACTCGGACGTCGCATCCCTCCTCCCCTCCCTTGTCCATCCGCAGAGAGAATGCGGCCATGCCAACCCGTCCGCTCCCGCCAAGGCCTTGCCCCCGGGGGCTGCCCAACTCAACTCTTTTCGAGATTTGGAACCGGACTCGGCAGGCGACGGGAAGATTGTTTTGGAACGCTCTGAGCTTTTGCCAATTCTTCATTTTTTTCGCCTTCTACGCTTGATCCAAATTTAGCGGGTTTTGAATACTCTGTGGGGTGCATACCGAATTAATTGCCTATTAAAGGGAGCAATAGCCATCTCTGATATATAGAATTAGAACGTATTTTACACGCTGACGGATATTTCCCAATAAAGACTGACTACTGATTGGCACCTCTTCCAGGCCCGCCCATACAAACTGTAGGTCCCACACACTTTAGGTCGCATATACTTTACCCAACTTTTTATATTTTAGGTCGCATTCAAACCAATGGCGCCAGCAGCGGTTTGTATGGGTATAGGGGGGGGGGGGGGGCGCAATTCCTTAGAAGCTCATCGGAACCCATTGAAGTTTGGGAAAATGCTATTTGGAGAAATGGGAAATAATATTTTTACCTCCTACCCAGCCCCAACCTTGAAAAATATCTGATGTGGGCAGTACATGACTTTCCTTATATAAAGCAATAAATGTGTTTCTTTCACAGTGAAAATATGATGTATAAGGTCCACGGCACAATGTTTTTAATGTCAACTTGTACACGTATGCGCGTTTCCAGATGACAACATGTAAAATTATTTCGAAGTACCCTATTAACTTATCTTTTACGCAACTCTAATTTGACAATTATCAATATTGATAGCATCCGCAATAAGCAAGAGTCCAGATATTAAAATATTTTAATAATAAATTCCCCAATTTGGCGTCATTTTCGTTAACTTTTAAGAAACTTTTATAATAAGCATTTAAAAAAATAATAAGCATTTAAAAAAATTAAAATAAATAAAAATGTTTAAATAATTTCTTAAACTACATGTTGCACAGGGGGAGGCTAAGCTTTTTAGCCTCTGTGGACGATACGCCACTGTTTTAGAGCAATATTTCTCTACCATAATTAATAAAACCGATGCTTATGAGAATAAGTCCTTAATAATACTTCCTTAAAAAAAATCTAATACCTCCTTAAAGCAAGCGTATGAAAATTAGGTGACAACAATTGTTTCAAAGGCGTTTTAAAGCCCTTCTTCAGTGTGTACAATACTCTTTGTACGAAGGATAAGAAAAGTTGAATAACGTATAAAAGTGCAAATAGTACAATAACGCAGCATACAGCTGTTTCGAAGATACGCTGGATACCCTTCGTCAGTGCAAGAGAACCAACAATGGACCGTGGACAGGAATGGACCGTCCATTCCTCTTTTGGACTTCGGGTTTGTTGGCTTTCTTGCACTGACGAAGGGAGTCCAGCGTATCCTCGAAACAGCTGTATGTTGCATTATTGTGTTATTTGTGCTTTTATATATTGATGAAGTTATTTTTACCCTCTTCTTCAGGCCAAAAAAGTGTTTTCTCTTAACAACAGCTAAGGAAGAACTAGCAAAAATAGGCAGTTCTTTCTGCCTACTTCTGGAAGAAGGCAGTTCTTTCTTAACGGGTATTAAGAGAAGCCACTGAATTTGGGCTTGAAGAAGAAGAAGAAGGCTATAAAAGATAAAACGCCCTCAAACAATTGTTGTTATCTAATTTTCATATGCTTTCTTTCTTTGAGGAAGTATTTAAAATCTTATTATCAGAAGCATCAGTTTTATTTATTGTGGTTGAGAGGTATTGTGCCTAAAATAAAAATTATTTCATACTAGAAAAGCGCAGTGTTCTTCGATTGATAAAAAAGTGGTCTGTAATGATCGTCTGACGTATTAAGAACAGTTGACGATATTTCTAACATACTTTTTAGGATATATTAGCGTCATATTATTAAAAAGTTCTAGTATTCCCTTTTGTCGGTACATTACATAATTTAAAGAAATTGGTGTGTACTACTTTTGGATCGCCCTGAAAAACGATTAGCAACTTCAGCAAATGGCATTTCTCCAAGCCAATCGGAGTTTTTTTCCGCCTTCGACCTGACAGTGGTTGATCCGCAAATTGGCATGAAATAAAAGGTCTATTTGTTGGCCTTGAAGGTCCAAGACCTGTTTCTGTCCTAACTTTAAAAAAAATAAAAAATAAATGAACGCTCGGAAAGGAGAGACCGAATCAGTTAATGCCACCATTCGAGGGTCTTTGTCGAACCAAACATGTGATTTTGGAGAGAAAAAAAAAATTCTCGGAAGGGCTGGGGGGGGGGGGGGGGGCGGGTGATTGTAGTGCTATTATCCCTTCACAGAAATCACACGCGGATTGAAAATGGGAATAACTGCAATGATGTGTTGGCCGGGCATTCCGCAAAACGGAAAGAGAAAATTGGTGGGGTTGCCGGAATAATTATCAAGTCGCCAAATTTTTTGGTTGGGAAAAATGAGGCATACCCCACAGAATATAGTATTCTGTGGAATACCCAGTCGCGGTTTGATTCCTACACAGAGAGGTAGTGTCGAAAGCCCAGACCATCCGAGACCAACAGAGAGGTAGTGTAGAAAACCCAGACCACACGACCAACCCAAAGGCTAATGGTAGCTTACTGTGTGGCCGGAGAGAGGTAGTGTGACCAAATTCGGTAGATTTCTATTTTATCAATAGATTTTAGGCGGGATTTTAAGGTCTAGTAGAAAATTTAGTGGATTGCATTTTTTAGTAGACTTTTGGAAGAAATAATTTTTTTCAGCAGATTTAAGGCGGGATTTTTAGGACAGTAGAAAATTTAGTAGATTGCTTTTTTTTTTGGTAGATTTTCGGAAGAAATAATTTTTCCAGTAGATTTTTGGCTGGATTTTATGGTCTAGTAGAAAATTTAGTAGCTTGCATTTTTAGTAGATTTTTGGAAGAAATAATTTTTTCAGTAGAATTTTTAGTAGATTTTTAGAGGAGCATGACTTCAACTAAAAATGCATTGCAGCAGCATCTAATGACAATGGTAAGCTTTTAAAGGTTTGAAGCTGCATTACCAAATTAATCTTAGAACTCTAAATTCTCTGGATTTCACTCTATTTTCTGAATTCTTCACTTTTTTTCACCTGTGCAGAATTTCTTTTTTTGAATCTGGCAACAAAAGAAATTTTTTTTTATGTTTTATACTCCATCAAAATCGTTTGCTGCTTCTATGCTTTTACTCAATAAATCACAATAAATTAAAATAAAGTAACATAATAATTTAAAAACTTTTTCGTCAAAATGCGAAAACGCTCAATTTTTTTGTCAAACACTGAGATTGTGTTAATCTTCCTTTTTTCGATGCGGCGAAATAAGTATCACATATAAGACAAGAAAGATCAATCATGCATAAAGCATTCATTATGAAACACTTTCCAACTTCAATGCAATTTTATTTAAACATCTCTAAAATGCGAAACATTCATCGGTAATATTTTTAAAATTATCACAATACTACATTAATTTATTATTTTTGAGAACTTAAAACTTCATCGAAAAAAATGAACTTCATTCAAATGACGGCATTGAAAATAAAATTGCTTGGTTTATGCATCTCTAAAATGCGATACATTCCTTGGTAATATTTTTAAAATTATCATAATATTACGATAATTTATTATATTTGAAAACTTCATCGAAAGCAAATGAAATTTATTCAAATGACGTCATCTAAATATAACAGCATAGCTCTCTCTATAAAAACAGCATTTCATTCATTAACTTTTTTCCATTCATTTCATTCATCACAATACTATAATAATTTATTTTATTTAAAAACTTAAGACCATGGAGGTACAAGTAATTAAACTCTATGCTTAAAACTTAATCGAAAAAATCGTCCTTCTCTGTGTAAAATCAATGAGTATTCATATCAGCTATATTGGAGACTCCATTAGCTAAATAATTTTGCTTTAAAGAAATGCAGAAATTCTTATGCAACTTATTCTACATCTTTTGGTGTTTACATTCTCTATAAGTGAAAATTAGGTTTAGTTGTAGAAATAATCAAAGTTGGATGATCATTTAAACTCAAATATATTGTAATTGCGTTGTTTCAGTATGTAGATGCACAGAATTATGGTCACGTGATCGCTTCATATAAAAGGTGTAATTATTATTTTAATTTTTATTTAAAAAACTACTTGCTGAAATTTTTTTTATATATTTTATGGGATAATTGGAATATTTATTAAAACTTTCGAAGCAATTTGTGAATTTTAAATCCACTTAAAAAATGTTTGAAAAATTAGGTCCCATAGGGTTCAATGTATTTCATTTTTTCAACTCGGATTCAATCCAAAACTAATTGGTTGATATTATTCATTTATATTCCCATAGGTCTCACAGACCGTCTGAACAACATACTAAAATTTCATTTTGATAAAGTCATTTTTACGGCAGTTGTCGTGTTAACGGACAGACAGACAGACAGACAGAATGAACATCATAAACACTAAATGAAAGTCATAAACACTAAACACTTTTCAACTTTGTTATAAAGTGTTAATAACCTAAGAAGTGTAAATTTCGAGGTATTTGAAAAAATAAATGAATATGAAGAAATTGCCCTACAGATTCAGTTCAAACATCGGTTTAAATAACGTTCTTTTCACTTTCCGATAGTGTCAAGATGGATGAAAACTCTGTAATAATACTTTCGGTCTCTAAGGAACAGGTTTGTGAGAAAATCACTCAAAATCGTGCTAAAAAAAAAGTCGAATTCGAATTACCCACTACAGAAGTCACACACACACACACAGACATCTTCTTTCATTATGTGAGATTTCTTAACATTTACATGAAAAATAATTTCGGCTTTCCAATACCATCCACACATTTATTTCGAGCAAATATCAAAGAGAATAGTGACGATTGCCAGATTTGATGTTTAATATTAGTAATATACAGGGTGATTCAAAACAGATGTGCCAAACTTTACGAGACGGTAGTACACACCAATCCAAGCATTTTTCACCTTAGTTTACCGGGTCGGAAATGAAACGTAAAGGCGTTACAGGGCGCTTATTTGTCGGGAAGTTCCCATAGACACGACCACCGGATCTGCCATGGCTTGATTTCTTTTTGTGGGGATATCTCAAGAGTGTCATATCTCCTTGAATAAGAAGAGGAACTCGTCGCTAGAATTTCGGCTGCTGCTGCCGAAGTGTGCGACATGCCTGGTCTGTTCGAGAGAGTTCGCTAATCCCTCCATCGCCGCTGTGATACGTGCATTCAGGTTGGCGGTCGCTCTTTTGAGCCATTACTGTAATTATTGTTTATTAAATGTCATTTTATAACGTCTAAGTCATTCTCGTGTTTTCGCCTCACCTCACCGGTTTCACCATTAAACGCCCACTGGCGCCTTTACGTTTCATTTCCGACCCGGTAAACTATGACGAAAAATGTTTGGTTTGGTGTCGAAAATCCAGACCACTCGACTGACCCGATAGCTTACAGCAGCTGTTTGAGTACCCGGCTCGCTTGGTTTGGTGTTGTTGTTGAGACCCAGACCGTCCGACCTCCCAGAAAGGTGTAAGGTAACTGTTTGGGCGGCCTGGAAGAGCCACCCAATTTAGACCGGAACCCAGTGGGGGAGGCATCCACAGGGACCGTACCCTCCTCCCCCTACCACCAACCTCTCGGAAGGACTTGTAGACCCACATGTTTAACGTAATCGTACTCCGCGTGAACACGGTAGCAGTTTTAGCAGCGGAGGGATTCGAACCCGTGCCTACCGAGTGCAATTCCCGCGCGCTAACCACTGCGCTACCGCGCCCTACTTGGTGTTGTTGTTGTTGAAACCCAGACCGTCCGACCTACCAGAAAGGTGTAAGGTAACAGTTTGGACGGTCGGGAAGTGCCACCCAATTTAGACCGGAACCCAGTGGGGGAGGCATTCACAGGGACCGTACCCTCCTTCCCCTACCACCAACCTCTCGGAAGGACTTACCACTTCGTAAAGTTTGGTCATCTTTTTTAATCACTCTGTATAACAGATCCTTTGATTAAATTAAATAATAATTCGTTTATTTTCTCTTTTTACTATATATAAAAAGTACAAGCAGAATGCCAGGTTGCATATTGAACACACACTTTTAAGGAGGATGGAGGAGTTCCTTGTACTGTTACTAGTTCCCTACAAATTAGAAAAAAAAATACAAATTTGAAGCTTATTAAAATATTTTTATAGAAAATTGCTGCATTTCCATTAGTATATTTTTAATTCCGAATTCAGTATGTTTTACTAGATTTTTCGCTTGTTATTAGTAGAAACGTTTCCCAAAAAATCTGATCACACTTCAGAAAGGGTGCAAGAGGTGCAATCAGGGCCGTGGAAAAATAATCCGGACCCGGAGGGAGCAACTCATTGTTCCCTATTTTGTGAAGGCCTTGATTTCAATTTTTCTTCACAGAGATCTTAATTTTTAAAGTAGTTTTGTATATTATAGAGAAAATTTAAGGTATAAGATGTTCAGGTTATGAAAAATAAAGTGGCCGGAAAATAATAAATATAAATATATTTTCCATTTGTAACTATTCTTTTTTTTTTCAATAAACAAAAACTTAGAAATAGAACATTTTTTAGCTTTTGTGAACCAGATTTGTGATAATACCACATTCTGGAGATAGAAAGTAACCGGAAAATAATAAATATAAATATATTTTCAATTTGTAACTATTATTTTTCTTTTAATAAATAAAACGTTAGAAATAGAACATTTTTTAGCTATTGTAAACCAGATTTGTGACAGTACAGTTTTTTTTTACCTGGAGATAAAAAGAATGCTAAATATTTTGAGTGAAAAAATTATTTTTTCTTTTCTATAATCATTTCATTGTTTATATTTTTTCAGTTAATGTTTTTTTCTCTTTCATTATATTTAAAAAAAAAGGTGAAAAATCCGGGCCCGGGGAGTCTTATTTTTTTTATAGAATTACTTTTTTTCACAACCCAGGTCGCCTAGCTCACCGGAGGATTTGGAGCTACAAATTGAATGACCAGGAGAAGAATTTAGCCCACAGGGGGGGGGGGGGGGTGATGAATCATCCCGGTCTGCCTAATTATCGTGTATTGAAAGTTATTACTTGAAGAAATATACTTCCAGAAACAGACAATTTAACAGAAATAATAATTATACAATAGCATAATAATGAATTATAGAAGTACTATTAATATAATTATTATTATTTTATTTTATTCTATTTATTTATTTATTTATTTTTTATTTATTTTATTTTTTATTTTGCAATATACTCTTAACAGAAATAACAATAATACATTAACATAAATATGAATTATAGAAGTACAATTAATATTATTATTTTATTTTATTATATTTATTTATTTATTTATTTATTTTTCTTTTGCGATATACTCTAAATTGGAACACAGAGCTAACGTGGCTGCAAACTACACTTACCGCCATCAAATTCCTCTCCGAAATAAATATGATGGATTTTTATTGGGAATATGTTCACAAACTCATCAAATGTGAAAATAAAATTTTTATATTCCCCACAGTTAAATTGATTCCTGTTGATATCTTAGTTGAACAAATATAACTGTTTTATTCTTATGGTATTATGTTTATACTATCAATTAACCGCTTACGATCCAAATATCCCATATTGATTGGTTTGAAATGACCAATTGACCAATGGAAAATTTTAAGAATAAGACCCCAATGTGTGGAGGAGTGTGTATGTGTGTGTGTGTGTGGGGGGGGGGTGTACAAGGGGTGCTATTATTTTAATGTTATCGCCCATTTTTTAAAATCAATTTAGGTCTCTTCGGATTCTGATTCATTAGATGTATTATCCGCAATTGTAGAAATAATGGCATTATCGGTTTCTTGTGCTTCTGTGTCACCACAATCGTAACTTTCAGCATAATCGTCAAAAGTATGATCTCCGGGAAAAACTCATTTTTTAACACTTTCCAACATAGTTGAAAAGTGTTTATGACTTTGTTCATTCTGTCAGTCTGTCTGTCCGTTCGCACGATAACTGCCGTAAAAATGACTTTATCAAAATGAAATTTTAGTATGTTGTCGAGACGGTCTGTGGGACATATGGGAATGTAAATAAATAATATCACCCAATTAGTTTTGGATTGAGCCCGGATTGAAAAGTGAAGTACATTGAAACCTGGGACCTTATTTTTCAAATATTTTTGAAGCAAATTCAAAATTCACAAATTGTTTCGAAAATTTTAGGAAATATTCAAATTATCCCATAACATATACAAAAATATTTTCAGCACAATATGTTTGGTAGTTTTTTAAAGAAAAATTAAAATAATAATTACACCCATGTTATATGAAGAGATCACGAGAACCGCTTCCAAGTAAAATATGATATACATCTTTTTCCCCAGTGTAAAAATCGTGATATTTCAAGTTCTTTTAAATTTATATTTAGTGCTGCATCCGTCCTAAAACCGCTTTATTTTTGCGTATTTTATGTGCATCTATATTCTGTACCAACGCAATTATAATACTTTTGAGTTTAAATGATCATCAAACTTTGATTATTCATCAACGAAGCCTAATTTTAATGGATGCAGAATGTAAACAAGTGATTGTAAGGTGAGTTGCTGAATTTTTTTCAAATTATTTAGTTCTGGAGTCTGGAATAAAAGTGATATGAATGAAATATTCATTGCTTTTACATAGAGAGCCAAACGATTTATATTTCGATGACGTCATTTGAATAAAGTTCATTTTTTTCGATGAAGTTTTAAGTTTTCAAGTATAATAAATTATTGTAGTGCTGTGATAATTTAAAATATATCTGCGCTGAATGTATCGCATTTTAGAGGTGTTTATATAAAATTGCATTTCAGTTGGAAAGTGTTTCATAATCAATGATTTATGCACGGTTGATCTTTCTTGTTCTACATTGAACTATCTTCATACATAGAATGGTAAATAAAGTATTGTTGGATTTCTCCTCAAAAATCTGGAAAGTGACCCTAGTACGACTAGTACGAATTCAGTGGACTCTGGAAGATTGAGCGCCAATTTCAAATTGAGAGGATAATGACCAAGCAGGATAACCTGTTGTTGTTGTTGTTGAGACCCAGGCCGTCCGACCTACCAGAAAGGTGTAAGGTAACTGTATGGACGGCCGGGAAGTGCCACCCAATTTAGACCGGAACCCAGTGGGGGAGGCATCCACAGGGACCGTACCCTCCTTCCCCTACCACCAACCTCTCGGAAGGACTTACGGACCCACATGTTTAACGTGATCGTACTCCGCATGAACACGGCGGCATTTGTGGTAGCGTGCAAATCTAGCGCGCAAACCACGGGGATACCGCACCCGAGATGGCCAACAGCACGCGGTGTTCCGAGGTGGTCACCCACCAAGTACTAACCGCGCCCGATGCTGCTTGACTTCGGTGATCTAACGAGAACCGGTGTTTTCAGCACGGTACGGCCGTTGGCCCCGCAGGATAACCTGTGTAAAAATAGCAGTAGCAGGAGGTTAACCTGAGGTAAAAATAGCAGGAGGTGGTCAGTCAGATTGTCAGTTGCTCGCCAATCTGATATTAGAGGGTGGAGAATGCAGAGTCCACTTCGACGATAAGAGTTGGCAATGTCGTCCCAGTAGCTCAACGGTAGAGCGTCGGCTGGCCAGTTCGGAGATTCGGGGTTCGATTCCCGGTTGCGGCAGCAAGGTTCTTTATAGTTTATAATACTATCAATCAATTGCTGAAAGTAATAAATAAATAAATAAAAACATATTGATTGGTTTGTAAATGACTTTGGACGGAAGTTTCTTCATATCTTTTGTATATGGAGTATAAATCTTGAAAGTCAGAACTTTTCCGTCGTTTACTACTGAAGTCATACAAGGTAAGTACACACTACGTGGTATTTTTGGAACATAAATAAAAATTTTGTTATTCTACAACGAAAGTTTTGTTTTTTTCGATAGTTTTTATTAAAAATAACCTACATACTTTGTAAAGTCTTTTACGTTATATGATAGAGCAATTATGTTGCTAATATAGGTATTATTTGGATTCATCAATGTTAAAACTGTATGGATCGCCCACATTCTTAACAAAGACAAAATATATATATATAAATATATATATATATATATTTTCGATTTAGTGTTATTTATGAGCTTTTCCGATTAATATACAAAGCCGTTTTATTGTAAAAGAAATATAAAACGAAGTACAAACAACAATGATCTTTATAAAAACGTCGTTTAATTGAATCGCAAAAACTCATGGTTTGCTGATTATTTTATTGCAGAAAAATAAAATAAGTTTATATATTTTATATTAATTTAATGCGCGATTTGTATATTTTTAATATCTATATTTACTTTATTGTATATTTATCTTATTCGCGATTTATATTAATTTAATTTTATGTTTAATTGATTCGCGATTCACATTTATTTTAATTTATACTTATTTTATTCACTATTTAGATAGTATACCTTTATTTTATTTTTATTATTGAAGCGGAACGATTCGAGCATAGTTTTTTTAACACCGACTCAAATCTGATTGTTTGCGAAAATTTTGTTGATGTAGTAAAACTTAACCAATTCGAATGAAATAGTGTATATAGCTTTAACAAATCATGACTCAGGTTATGGCGAAAACCAATTTTAAATTTCCATCGTTTTACCGAGATATGAGGTCAATGTCGGATAATGAATGTTAAGTCTATGGAGAAAAAAGAAATGCCAAAATATTCACGCGACAAATAGAATTTTTTATTTATTTGGTATAACTTTTACGATTATGCAAATTTCTGGGCCGTATTGTACACTGATTATGGAATATTACATATTTTGGATTTAGTATTTTACGTTACTTATTATCTTCATGAAATAAATTTCTCAATTATTAAATATGTATACCATGTTCCGCTCCAGTTTCAGGTCACGAAAGACTGCCTAGCTTATTTTATTCGCCGTGTACAGCTATTTTATTCGTGATGTACATTTATTTATTTTATATTTGTTTCATTTAAAATTTACAATTATTATTTTTTATTCGTGATTTATATTTTCTTTATTTTATATTTATTTTACCGGTGATTTATAATTATTTTATAGTATATTTATATTTTAATTTATATTATTTTATTTGTGATTTATATTTATTTGATTTTATACTTAATTCATTAGCAATTTATATTTATTTTATTTTATATTTATTTTATTCGCCAAAGATAAATAATATCGAAAACGAGATATATTGCGCTAATATTTTCAAAATAATTACTATTTAATAAAATCATTGCCTTTCACCTTTATTCCTTGAAAATCATGGATTTTACCATTGGCGCGGGGCTATGAGATTCGGCTCTACAGCAAGACGCCTGCACCCATTTGGGCACCTGTCCGATGACATTGTCAGTCCCTCGGTAAAAGTAAATTATTGACTTAGGGGCGGTCAACGGCACTGAAGACGTTGATCGTCATGGCTATTAATCCATAACCCTGCAAAACAAGTAATATCTTCGAATATTTAAATTCATTTAAGAATACATTTCGTTTACCAAATCATCGCTACTTTGCTGACTTCTATTTCGGACGGATTCAAATTTATCAGAAAATTTCACAGAACTAAAACTTTGTAGAAATACATAGTTTTGCTACTGTACACGTCGCTTCATTTTAGCGATTTCTCGCCAAATGCGGCGTTTTCCCCGTGAGATTCGGAAAGCCACAATTACGAAGGTCATACACCCATTGCTACGTTGAAATCAGTCGTCCGGCGATCGTAATTATCGGAGGAAACAACCGAAAGGTACAAATTATCCGCAATCTTGGCGTTATGCGGGCCGGTGTGCCCCCCCCCCCCCTCCTTTCTATGACCCTACAGCAGTGACATGGCCCCCACAAACATTTCTCTCACACTGTTTAGGGGCAATTTTGCAAATAGAAATCATCATAAAAGGAACTGGAGCAGGTTAGAGTGGAATTTAGTAATGGGGGGGGGGGGGGGGGATGAGATGCTCCTTTCGATTTCCTAACATGTTTCGCGTTGTTTAAGTCCCCCCTCTATTATCAGAATTAGAATGAAAGTATCATATTAATCATATTAAGAATCAGAATGAAATAATCAGAATAATATAATCATAAAGAAATACTTTGTTAGTCTTTAAATAAATATATCTAGCCCGTACACTTAAGGACAACCTTATATATCTATAGTAAAGCGACTATACCCAATCAAATAAAAGTGAGTACAGCATAATTGAAGAAGCTAGGGGCAGGAACTCGGTAACAGAACGAGATAGATGGAGAATGTCAACTACAAAATTATAAAGTATTGTTAAATCAGTAGGAACTGATATTGAATGGGTTACAGAAGGCACTTATTTAACACAAGATGTTTATAGGCAATTTTTCTGTCATATTTAGGATTGATAACATAAACAACACACACACACGAGAATCCAGTATGTTCAAAATGACTTCCGTTAGTGACAATACATATTTAAATTTGAGAAATAATATTATCACGTACTTTTAGAAGTATAGCACGTGTCATCTTGTTACAGAACCTAGCAACCGATGAAGTATGACGGGTATTTACTACCTTCCATGTACGCGTTTCGTGCGTGCCTGGTGTTGGTCTCATTGGCCAGTGCTGTAGAATTTTGCAATTGACATTTTTCTTCTATCTTGCTTTCTTGTCGAATTCCTGTTCCTAACTTCTTCAATTCTCCGCAAGGGACGCTGCAATCCCTTTTATTCGATAGGCATAGTCTAGAGCCACTTTACTACAGATAGACCTCAGGTACTTTTTATTCCGAAGTACATTTGAATGCTTAATGGTTTTCTTAGCAACCTTGCATATGTTTATTTTCATTAACTATTGTATAGAGCAGTGTTTTTCAAACTTTTTTCGGTGGTCGCGGAACCTTTTTGGAATTCAATTTGATGGCGGAACCCCAGAATGAGAAAAAGTCCATCGTGGTTCAAATTATACATTCAACATTTTATGTGGTGTTTTAACTTTTAAGAAAACTTGCACGTAACTATCACGTTGCGGAACCCCTGGAATACTGTCACAGAACCCCTAGAATACTGTCACTGAACCCCTGGAATACTGTCACGGAACTCCTAGAATACTGTCACTGAACCCCTGGAATACTGTCGCGAAACCTCTAGAATACTGTCGCGGAACCCCTGGAATACTGTCGCGGAACCTCTGGAATACTGACGCGGAACCCCTGGAATACTGACTCGGAACCTCTGGAATACTGTCGCAAAACCCCTGGAATACTGTCGCGGAACCCCTGGAATACTGTCGCGGAACCCCTGGAATACTGTCGCGGAACCTCTGGAATACTGACGCGGAACTCCTGGAATACTGTCGCGGAACCCCGAGATTCCGCAGAACACACTTCGAAAAATACTGGTATAGAAGTATAAAGTAAAAATATAAGTATAGAGTAACACTACTGCTTGCTTTTTAATTTCATTCATGCTCTTTAATATTAATTCATGCCTTCTTGTTTCTATATTAAAAAAAAGTAACTGTCTCCGTCGCTATTTGACAAATTTCTTGTTACTCGAGTTTCTCTACCGCAAAAACTATAGCATATAAAAATATAAAATGTGGTACACTTGTAGAGAAAGATTTGGAAAACACGCTGTAATAAACCGTTTTACGATTTAAACTTTAATTTAAGAAATATTTATTGTCGAAGACAAAATAAGTGAGCTGCGAGTTCGAGTCCTGGACAGACTAACAATAGCAAGAGCACGAATTTTTGCAGGCATGTACCTACATAGTTGAATTTCAAATTTCGATATTGTTTACGAGTTATTCTACTTTTTATGCATCTCTGAAGTGAAAAATGTTCCTCCATATCTACGCGTTTCTCATGTTTCTCTGTTTTGCATCGCATAAAATATAGCATACCAAAATATGAAATTATGGTATGCTATAGTTTTTGCATACCAAATTTTCTGCTGTAGTTATCTGTTGTAGTAAATGCTATAGTTTTTGCATTTGTAGAGAAATAATATGGTGATACACCTTTTTTCAATTTAAACTTTAGTTTGCCTTAAAATAGCTCGTGGAATGAACTCTCCAAACGCCAGCGAGTAGGAGACGAAGTCTCAATACTAGCGAAGTGGGGGTTGGCGAAGCATAGCGAGCAAGGGACGGAGCCCCCTAAGTAACACAAATAAAAAGAAGGTATATTTAAAAAAAGATCTTTTGTTATGAATATCTAACATTTAACGCGTTATTTCGGATAAAATTTTGACAACGTTTTAACGAAACAGCTAAATTTGAGGATATATTTTATGCAACAGTTAAATTAACACTTTAGGACAAACCGTTAAATTTTAGGGCACTTAAGTACAGACGGTTAAATACGAGGATTTACATCCTACGTTTAAATGTTTTTGAAGATAAGGCTTCAAATTCTAGGGCTGTCCTCAAGGATCGAGGAGGTTCATTGCATTATTTTTTTTATATAAAACAATGACAATATCCGGAGCAATGAAGATAGTATTCAATATATAGAGGAAATTGATAATTTAACTTATGTTCCTGAATGACATCTAAGTAATTTATAATACTGACAACAGATAAGTCAAATTCATCCAATTTATCGGGGTCGCTAAGCTGTTGCCAACGTGAAAAAAAAAATTAAAGTAATGTTTACGAAATATTTTAAAAGAACAATTTAGGTAAGAAATGTGAAGAAAGCTATATCGGTATTTCCTTCTGACAGTGATTGTGATGTAGGTGGAACTAAACACTATGGAATTAGAATATGAATGTATGAGCAAGTTGAGTCGGGAGACTCGCACTTCAGATATTTTTCAGTGGTTTGTATGAAAATATGAATAAAAATCTGATGTGGGCAACACATGACTTTCCTTATATAATGCAATGAATTTACTACTTTTACAGTTAAAAAAATGTTATTCTTATAGTAGATACTTTTATTCTTTCCAAGATATTGAATTTCCTTCAATTAGTCGTCATTTTCATTGATTTGACGTCATTTTTATCCATTTGGCGAGATTTTTGTTAATTTGGCAACAATTAAAAATGTCGCCAAATTGGCGACATTCCGCCAAATTCGTCCCCAAAATATCGCCAAACGTTATGGACGGAGAAATAAGTTATTCTTACAGCAGATAAATGACTATTAGCATTCAAATACAAAAGTATTGTTCAAGGTATCTTTTTTCATGAATGGAACGAGCTAGTTCCACGAAAATGATGTCACTCAATTTATCGCATGGTATTACATATGAAAAGTGAACATGTTTCTCAATAGGAAATATTTTTTTTATTGTATATGACTTTTTGATAATTTTTTTCAAAAATGTGCAATATCTCGAGAACGGTTTATGTTAGCGTTTTAAAATTTATGTCAATCGTTTTCTAATAAAAAATTACATAAGAAATATCTATTTGCGCAACTTTATTAGTGGTTTTGATTTTTTGACGATTTTTTCAAAATTTCCCTCGAAAATTCAGAGGGGTTCTGAACATTCGATTGCGTATAAAAGCAATAGGTTTCCAGTGATTACGGATTGTGATTTTTGTACCAAATTTCGTTCGAATCGGTCCATTCGTTCGTCAGTTATCGTCTCCACAGACTCATTGACACACACACACACGCACGCACGCACGCATACACACACACGCACGCACACACACGCACACACACAGACATCACTTCAAAAATGTTTGATTCGTGATCAGGGATGCTTGAAACGTGCTCTCCCGCCGAAAACTCGAATTCGAATTTTCGACCCCGTCACAATACTTTCCTCATACATTATGTATATAAGGAAAGTAATACATTATGTATATAAGGAAAGTAATAAGGAACGCTTATATCAAAATAGGAAAAACACTTTTATTAAATTAAAAGAAAAAATAGTTTTTTTTTTCTAGACTATCTACCACTAAAATTTGTGAAACTTTATTGGAAAAATATTAAGCACCGAAGATGCATTTGGAATGAACATTAATATATCTTCAGCGTCAGGTTCACTTCTTATACATTTGCATTCCATAGCGTTCTACTTATATTACAGTCATTATCCAAAGAAGAAAATATATATATTTTGCGGAGTTCAGATCCAAGTAATTTTTTGAAAATGTTTCAGGAAAATTCTAATAATTGAAGGACTTTCTTTAGAATCGCATTTTAAGATTTTCATAGCAGAATATGGGAAAATAATGACAATTCGGGAAACAATGACGATAGCATAAAGTATTTTTAGGAGAAATTGATAATGTAAACTTCGCCTTGGAAGTTAATGATATAAAAATATTTTATGTTAACACAGAAAAGACACATGCAACCGATTTGCCAACATCACTAAGCTGTTGCCAGCTTAGAAAAGGAACTTTTACAGAACTCTTACAAAATATTTTAAATAGTAAATTGGAGATAAAATGCGAATATATATATATATATATATATATATATATAAATAAAAATTGAAAGATTTTAATCGAAAATTATGCATAAACCACTGTATGTACAAAAAAACCCATCTCTAGCATATCTGTTACAAATGAGTGACTATAGACCAAGACTAAGGATAAAGATAGAAGGTAACATATCACTACAATGGTAAGGGGGATGAGAAGAAAAATAGGATACAAAATTCACAATTAAAAGTATATAAATATAAATAAAAATAAAAATAAAACACGGCAAAAATGAGAAAAGGCAATAATAATTAGCTCAAGATAAAAGAAGAAGACATAGAGAACAATTAATTGAAACTACACAAAAATGGCGGTTAGTTCGAAATTGCATTCTCATCAGGACAGCCATACAATTTGAATTAAAGCCGATAGAATAGCCAGTTTCTGACAATGGCGATAGTATTTAACTATAGACACCATTGGAACTGTCTACTGGCTAGTGGAAGGAGAAAAATAAATCAATTGAATTACAAATCATAAAAATAATACTTCCTCGAACAGAAATATGAACTCACAAGCATTGTTACCACGTGTAAGTTGAACAAGCGACTGAGCATTTCACCTCACTTCGTCAATGCGAGTGGGCGCCGGAATGAATACATTGGAACGATACATAATATGTATGGAGACTTTCGAAAATAGTAATCAGTATAGGACTCAGGACAAGTGGGAAAACAGTCATTCGAAAATAGTAAACAGTATTAGACTCAGGCCAAGTGGTAAGTAAGGTGATAAAAATGGGTGAATTCTCAAAATTGAGTATCCAAGCAAAGATAAATAATGCATGTGTAAAATGATTACGTGGTATATTTGAAATTATTAATAATATTATTTACAAATACTTCCGGATATTGGTAATTTAGACAAATGCGTTTAAGATTATTGATGTGGAGAAAGTGAAACCGAGGATCAGAAAGTCGATGTATTCGAAATAGCTGGTTTAAAATGATGTTTCTAAACAAGTGAATAGAATTACAAGATTGATATGATAGCAGCTTTATGATAGTGAAATTGTAAGAATCTTTTTTATCATATAGATTGGTGATTACATGATTATTGAGGGTATCTAAATTTAGGTCTAAAAAATTTACAGTTTGACTAACGCTGGGCTCATTAGGAATTAATTCTAGGTTAGATGGGTAAAAATCAATATTAATTGGATAGGAATCATCAATGATAATACAAATTAAGTCGTCAACATATCTATATATAATATATGAATTAGAGTTAAAATGACATTCATAATAATATAGATATAAGTTAGCGAGTATACTACTACTACAGCCACCTTGTGGTACTATATATATATATATGTATATATATATATATATATATATATATATATATATATATATATATATATATATAGAGAGAGAGAGAGAGAGAGGAATATATTAATATATTATAATCATTTCAAAAATAGTTTTCTTTATTTTATAAGACATTCATATTAGCCGAAAGTTCATTGTATCGATAGTTCTCTATTGGGAAGTCTTAGCATGATATTATTGCTTAAATGCATATAATATTAATGGAGAAATAAACCAAAACGCAAGAGTTTAAAATATAGCAATTCTGCTGGTTCCTGGAATTCTGGAAATTCTGGGATTGTAAAAAACGTCCGGCATTGTAATCTCTAGTCTAAAGCAAATATATTGAATGAGTTATTCAAATTTATAAGGTGTTCCCAACAAAATGACTTTCGAAAACGTTTAAATAAGAAACGTCAGAATTCTTTAGGTAATTAAAAAAAAATTAAATCACTAAAATACCTGTAGTTTTCTTACTGTTAGTTTTGAAAATATCCAGTGCCATGACCGTAAAAGATCTTATTTTTAAGCCTCTTAAACTCAAGTGGTTTTATTTCTAGGACAAAAACTACAGAATTTAGTTAGTCTCTCTTTTTTTCTACAGATATTGAAAGTAAAAACTGAACCCTGTTTTATTTCTCAAATTGTATCATTTGCTTTATAATTTTACCCATAGGTGACGCCACTATAAAAATGGAATTCCTAATAGGGACCATCGTAGAAAAATTTTAAATTATGTGTTTGTACAACTGGAGAATTATTAAGTTTCTGAATTACGTTTTATATACAACTAATTATTCTTCATTTACATAATTACAAAATTTAGTCTCCAATTTTTGTAAATATAAAGTAAAATCTGATTTCATTTTAAACTTCACCAAGTGAATCAATTGGTTTGAAATTTTGCTCATAGATGGAGCCACTATAAAAGTCTAAACCCAATTTGTTACAGACTAAAGAATTCTGCTCTAAAGCATCTATGCTGTAGAATCTGTAGTATTCTAAAATTTCTATGAATGAGTGAGTCAGTTCTGTTCTGAAAGTTTAAGGCGAAGAGCAAAATTCCAGTGTTTCTTTCAGACATGCATGTAAGAGGAGGGTAGGGGAAGCTTCACGGAAACAACCATTCCCCAATAGTCACCCCAATGGCCCAGATAAATTTTGTTGTCGAGCAATATCTAATTAATATGTAATCAGTGGCGTCGCCCAATAGGGGGATGGGGGTCAGTTACTGTCAGTTTGGAAGTGAATCATCCTCCTTGGAAGTTTTAATTTCGTTAAGAATTTCGTTTGAATCCCCATCAGGACCCATTGAAGTTCGTAGAAATTGTATTTGGAGAAATGGGAAACAAGATATTTTGTCCCCCCCCCCCCCCCATCCACACACACACACCGAATTTGTTTTTTCAGGCGACGCTACTACATAGGCGCCGTCCTGAAAATATTTTGGGGGTTCTGAAATTTTTAAATTAAAAGACCCATTCATTTTTTACATTTTTCAAAATATTTGTGTCTAATTCAAAATTTCATTCAGATTATCTGGTACAATAAGACGTCTGAAATGCTATAATAAAACAAATTATAGTTACGTACAGATGGTTAGGTTTAGTTAAGCACAGATAAATGTCGCAAAATGCCGAATCAAATAAATTTAATTTAATTTGAGAGGCATTGTATTATCGCCAATTTGGCGACATGTTTCAAAGGTCACTAAAACAGCGTAAAATTACTGAATTCAATGTCGCCCAATTGGTCGCTCAGCCAGAGAGACCGACATAAGTATTGGTTTTTCTTATGTACTTTACAAGTGTTAAATTAAGGAAATTTACCAAAGACACCAGCTTCAACAATTGTTATATGTTATAGTCTGTGTGTGCTCTATAATATGTAAATAATTAAATATATATATAACAGTAAAAATATTATATTAAAATTTATGTTTTATTGGATGTTATGGTCTTCTGGATTAAAAAGTGCTTAGAAATCAGTGGCTTTTAATTGAAATTTTATTAAACGTCTACATTTAGTGTGTGTCGGGGGAGGGGGGTGTGTGTAATGACTATTTTCATTGAACATTTATTTCACTCCGGATACCCCACTTGGGGTACGCGGCAAAAATATTAATAACAAGAAATTTATGAAAGAGCCTTCACATATAGATAAAATTTATGTACGCTTCTGAAGAATCTTTCTGCCCCAACAAGGAATTGAGCCACGAATATTCGTAATAGCCAGACGACGCTCTACCGTTGAGCTACGGCAGTGGTATTCAAACTGTTTGATAAAATTTTAGATTTTTGTTATGTTATAAGATTTTATAACACTTTTATTAAATTTTTTGTTATTCAAAAATTTCGATAATTATATTTAATTTTTAAAAACTGAAATCCATAAATTGCATGCACATTTTAAAATATCTATACTGTGCTGTAGAGATACTGATTCCCTCTCTTTCTTCCAATTACTAGTAAAGTTAGTAATATAGTCTCCTCTTGCTGCTCAAAGTTTTCAGCCGGGACAATTTTTCCGTTTACAAAATTATGGACGAATCGATTGAGAATCAAGTTGTTTGAGTTGAGTTATCACAGTGTCTTTCTGAATCTTCCCCGATCCCCGTGGTGGCGCTACCGGAAGTATATTAACGTGCATTGGCAACACTCTACTCGGGCTTCTTTGTCGATTGTTGATGTTTCTTGATACACGTGTATTTTGCTGTTCGTCCTTTCTTTGTTTTGCTTTGCTTTTCGTATCGGTCAGTCCCAGTCGTCTCATTCTACACTTCCTTATACATTCTTACTTACCGTTAGAAGGTGTCGGACTATTTTTTGTATATTTTTTGTCGCATATTTTTTGTACTAGGGTTAAAAAAAAAATGTTTTTTAAGCGTAGGGTTCCGAAGGCGTTAGAAGTTTGAAGACCACTGAGCTACGGGGACGGAATTGCAAGATCTTATCGTTAAAGAGGACTTTGCATTCTCCGCCCTCCACGTCAGAGTAACGTGCGACTGACAATCTGACTGACCACCTCCAGCTATTTTTACTTCCTGTTAACCTCCTACTGCTATTTTTATCCTCCAGGTTTAGCTTCCTACATGATCTTTGACTTCCTGATTTCAAATCGTCGTTCAATATACCAGAGTCAACTGAATCCAGTTTAGTCGTGCTACAGTAACTTTCAGGCCTCCGACATCTTTGCACTAATCTACATGGTTGATTTGTTCGGGCGCCATTGTAAAGGACCTTGTTGCCCCAACCCTCACAGCAAAGATCGTCACATGTGTGACAGTGACGTTGTAGTCACGTGATACCTGGGTCACAATGTGACATCATATTTGTGACTTCTATGCGACGTTACGTATTAGTAACTTTGTAACTTCATTGTGACTATATTCCGTGACGTTTCCACAATTTAATTAACACGCAACAATGTGACGACATTACAATGGCAATTACAATGTGACGTCACAAACAAGTTAATATGCGACGACACAAACGACCATGAAAATGAACAAAATGACTTCGCTGTGACCTCAATATTACATTGCCGAGACGTATTGCGACGTCCCAAAGTCACAGTGTGGTGTAAATCTTACGTCACTATGAAAAAAAATGCTGTTAGAGAACCGGGAATCGAGCTACGGATCTTCGTACTGGCCAGCCGATGTTCTTCTGTTGAGTTACTAAAACGGAATTGTAAGCTCTTATCGTCAAAGTAAACTATGCGCACTTAATTTTTGACCCAACAAATTTTCGGGAAGAAAAGGAAGCTTCATCTGCAGAACCGGAAATGGAACCCTCAATACCCTCTTTGGAATGCGATGCTGAATCCAAATCAGTCATCATCAAAACTCTATCTATTGCCAATCTACAGAAATAAATGATTCAAGAAAACTTGTCGGACTGAAAGTGGAAATTTTTAGTAAACACCTCAACCCTCTCCAGAATTTGATGTATACCCGTATTAGTCATCACCTGAGCTATACCTATGGCAGATTCCAAAATATAAATGTTTTAAGAAAAATGCAAATTTTTAAATCGAACAGAAATCTTTTTATTAAGCTAACACATATTTACATGTGAATGGTAAAGAAATTAATTGAAAAGTTTTTGGTAGATAATATATATGACTCAAAACAAATCCTAGTTAAAGGAAAAATAATTCGGAAATATCAACCGTCAGAGTTTTTCTTCAATTGTGGTGAATAAAGTATCCAATTTTTTAACACATCAAAGTTATTGGAATTTGTAGTGGGAAATTAATCATTAGAGTTTTTCTCACCTACATGTTTTATTTTATGTGAATTGTTGTAAACTACTATTATACTACTATTACTACTGTACTGTAGAAATGTCATGTATATAATTCAGTACCA